>CM027471.1:14143453-14743453 GCA_015776775.1 Magallana hongkongensis
GATGACCGTATCTATAATACATCCGAGGCATTCTGTTTAGATTGTTATGGTTCATGAATATGTGACGTAGGCTAGTCAACTGGAGATCGACTCCAGAAGGTCGACCGATTGTATGCAATACCGAAACCGAGGTGTACAATTTAGTATCTCTAGAGGCCATCAGTAATATGTCGAATATATACCACGTGGATTAACTAGCCTGGTTCCCGAGGCCTTCCGATGCACAATCGGAAGGCCTCGGGAACCAGGCTAGTGGATTAACAGGAAACCTCTCCCGCAATCTAATTAAAATTAGAACTTCCATCCGCTCCCCAGTTTTCGATATGTCAACTTTCATCCGCTCCCCGGTTTTCGATATGTCAGGCGACATATCGAAAACCGGGGAGCGGATGGAAGTTCTAATTTTAATTAGATTGCCTTTCCCGTATGTAAAACTCGAATAATCTCGTAAATACAGAATACATAATGGCCGCAATGAACTTTACCTCTACATGTAGTCATCACAAATAAAAAAAGTTTGCGGACGTTTAAAGTGCGCGTTGTAATACTTAAGAGTACCACTTCAAAATAGTCTGTCCTTTATAATGCTTATAGCATAGTTTTCCGGATGTTAAGACGTCATGTCATATTTATCACCCGCTGATTTCAGAAAAACAGTCGGGAAATTTGTTTGAAGAGGCAGTACAGGTAAGGTCCGATATAACTGGAATTGAACGACTATGGGATGCTGGGATCAGAATACGTCCAATATTGATTTAAAGGATATACAGGAGACCTCTATTCCAGCCTACGGTTTCTTCGCTTTTGGAGTGTTAGGAAATGTACTTGCTCTCTGCACAATTTGCCTGAACCGCCAGCAACACCAATGGCGCTCCTTCTACATATTTTTCTTGGGTTTGGCGATGTCCGACTGTCTAAACCAAGCGATAGTGTTCCCTTTTGAGGTGTTAAGATATGAATCCCATTTTACTTATAGAATTTCAGATGACGAATGCCATTTCATTTCATTCTCTTACGCCTTTACCCAAATTTCCTCCGGTCTCATAATAGCTGGACTCACAACAGATCAGCACATGTCACTCATCATGGGCCGTCAACTGGATACAATGGTTGGAAATCGCCGAATCTATGTTTTTGCTCTCTTCGCCATGTGGGCTGTCGCAGCATTTGTGTCGTCTATTCATTTAATCTTTGGAGAGAGTGAAATTTTTTATCCGGGATCTTGGTGCTTCATAAACGTATCAAGCGAAGATTTTGGAAGCAGCGCCAGTGCTTTAGTGTATTCACTTACTGGAATCTTAACTCTTATTTACACCGTGTCTTTACATTTATACATCATGTGTAGGGCACACAGAGACCAAGAGCTCACCGGCCATCTTGTGGACACCGACAGAATCACGGGATATTACGATATTCACGTCAACATTTTCTTGATGACGTCAGTGACTTTTTATGTTTTGTGTTGGGGACCATTTCTTGTAAGTATTTCATAATCTATGCACCATTTTGTAAATTAATGATTTACATCATCCTATACACGTATAATCTCTTAGTAATGAAAAATATATAATCGAAATCGAAAAGTGCCATTAAAAAAATATTATAGCAACAATGTATTAACTCGGTCAGAAAAAAAGAAAAAAAAACAACCTTTGACCTGATTTATTGATGGATTAGAAACAGCCTTTTTTCCACATCAAATAATTATACAGATCCTTTAAATAAACTTTTAACTTCCGCCTTAGGTGGACATTTTGTTACGATCAGTCAACGTTGTCACTAGCTGCACAGGAAGACTAGAACTGTGGCTAGTCAGGCTTGTTGACTTCAAGTCCAACCTCAACCCGTGGCTCTATGTGATACTACGAAAAGAAAATCTGAGGAGAATCGTCCGGAAGTTCAGATCTTGCCGTGCTGGAAACATCCAGGACGGGGAAGGTAATGGAGAGAACGACCGACTTGTCAGTGACACACATATGTGAAAGTTTTAGAAATTGGGCAACATAGTCACCTGTACCCCAAACATTCCAACAAATCAATCGTGGGAAGCAAAATGAGATTTATTCTTTGTTGGACAACTAGATTAAAGACAACTAATCATCGGTTAGAAACCGCCATACAATCCAAAGTACAAATAACATTTTTTAGCAACTGATGCACTAAAAACCGTCCAGCAATGCATGGACATTAGTAACCATATTATATCGGAAAGTTTAGGAAAACCCAAAATAGGATGCAAAGAACTTTTGTGAAAAGCCCAAAGTTATCGAGTTTAAGGATTTTTATTACGATCAATTGTTTGAACTATAATATTAAACACTTATTCTCTAAGTTCGTCCTGCAGTTTTCGTTTTTAATGATTGCATTCAGCCCGTATAAAAACTATATAAATGCATTTCTATATGTACATGTTGATTATAGCAAATATAGTATCGAACACTAGGTTTGTAAATGATTGAATTCATCAATTGGGGACTAAAAAGAGAAAAGAAATTATGATAATATATAAAAACATCGAGAATAAATGCTGTAAAATGTGAAGTTCACGATGTAATCTATCAGTATGGTATAACTACTCACTATACTCTTTCACCAAAATTTTAAAACAAATCTTCCATGATATATAAAGCACATAATTTATAGAATAATACATGTACTTATTCCAAAATAAAGTTTCTACGGAGGCTTGAACAGAATGTTGTTATACTATATATAACAACCACTTAAAATCAGTTTGTCTGGTAAATATTTAGGAAGTTTTTGAAAGTGAAATGCACTCACTTGCATGCGCAGGAGTGTTAAGGAAGCATTTCGAATCAAAGTAACAGGTAAATCCGAATTCGAAATAAAAAATCTTAGTTATAAAGTTAGTTATGAAATGCACTCACTTGCATGCGCAGGAGTGTTAAGGAAGCATTTCGAATCAAAGTAACAGGTAAATCCGAATTTGAAATAAAAAATCTTAGTTTTAATGTACCTGTTTAAAGATTAAAAACAACAATACGTAGAGAAATATTAATACAGTATAGGAATGAATGATTTATTTTTAACGTCGTCGTGTCAATAATTGCTGTCAGGTGAGCAGACAAATTGAATAACGCGCAATATACTACTAATACACATGTATACATTTATATTCAGGTTGTACGGGATACCTGCACATTGTGACCTACCTCCAATCGAAATAAGCAATAAAATCAAGTATAATTTGATACTGTAGATTCCTTATTTTACGCGAGTACTTAATTCCGCGATTCAACGATTTACCATCAAATCGCGAGTACATAAAATCGCGATTGCCGAAATTTTATCAAAGTTTCATGTAGTTTACATGTGTCCCAAAATTAACAGCGAGATTTTAGAATTCGCGAGACGTTTAATTAGGAATTTACAGTAATTGTTTTGTAGCCCAAGTGGGTTGGAGCGTCCACTACGAATCTTTAAGTCATGATTTCGAATCCCGCTGGGACTATCATAAGATTTACCCTTCCAAACTTTATAAAAATTTAGAAACATAGTGTATAAATAAAATATAAATATTGTATAATTTTAAATTCTTAAACTGTGAAAGTATTTTGATTATAATCAACTTTTATCAACATTAAGGGGATGTGCGGCCATCTTGTACATTTGAGGATAAGAATGTAAACATTTCTTGAACGAGCTTGTTTCTGCCCAAAGCTGACCAAAACTGTTGCCAGTGAATATGAGGTTCCTTAGGTTGATGTTAATGCAAATTGTGCATTAAGAATAAAACAATGCCTTTTAAATCACTCAATGAAAATAAAACTTCAATGTTCCTCCATAGACACGGACAAAACTATCTTGTGAGAATTGATAGTTTCTGAAACCTATTTTAAGAATAGGGTACCCTACTTTGGGATAAATACTTAAATAAGCAAGCTTAGACCTATTTCCTCAACAAATGGTTGTATAGTGGACAACACCGACCTCCTTTCAGATTTTTCAATCTTGAATTTAAGTCTGTAACTGCGCAGTTCTAAGTGGTCAAAGAATGCATGGTTTTGCTCATGTGTTCATAATTTGCATACAAAACATCATGTAAAACCTCATATTTATTGCTTTTTTATCTGTTGGCAACAGTTTTAATTTGGTCTGTTTCAAGCAGAAACAAGCCAGCTCAAGAAATGTTTACATTCTTATTCTATAATGTACAAGATGTCCGCACATCCCCTTAATATCAACAGGTATCCCAATATATATATATATATATATATATATATATATATATATATATATATATATATATATATATATATATATATATATATATATATATATATATATATATAGTTTAGATAAAGGAAAACGATTTTCCACTATTTGTAAATACTTATACATTACAAACACGAAACGTGCTTTTTTTTATTATAGGAATAAATTTTTTATCTACGGAATGTATACGTAACTGTATAGACGTGGTTGGACCGTTTACTTTTTATAAACCGGAAAACGATTAACTGATTTATTGACTACAATACATTTGTCCTATAGCAGGATAAATCAACATAAAGATTTTGAGAAAAAAAATCCCACATTTTCCTCCTCAGGTTACGATCACTCAACGTTTGTCCAGGAAAAATAGAACTTTGGCTGGCACATTTCGTTGACCTCAAGTCAACCTCAATCAATTGTTCTATGTGTTACTGCCCAAGGGAAATTGAGAAGAATCGTCTGCAAGTTCAGATCTTGCTGCGCTATAGGAACACCCAGGAAGGGAAGGGTGAAGAGCGAACGCGTTTTTGACCCGAGATGGTCTTATTTGACGTAAGTTGAAGGAGAAATGACCGCCAAGGTCCATATACAAATACTTTATAACGAATTATCGAGTTAAAAATGGAACTCTAATTTAAGGATGACGGATCTATACTTTGCTTTTTTGCATATTGCGTATCTAAAAGGACTGATTGTTACGAACATTGAATTCTCAATATAACGTCACAATCACTTAATCTTAATGAAAAAATTGCTTATGACGCAATATATAGCTGTTATACGTCATCAATACCCACTATATGCAGTGCAGGTAGTGGCTGACCGTGCTATAATCGTGTTTAAAATAGTTTACAACTGTCCTTGTGCATATACGTTTTGAAGATGATTCATCAAATATCCATAGAAAACGATCAGACTGTTTCATTTATCTCTAATTCTTTAATGTACTCTCGTACATACATTAACAATTATAATTAACTTCATCTAAATTACTTTTTACGATCAATCTAACATTAAGATTTTAAAAGAAAGATGCAAAAAATAATTATTTACTTTTTTTGATGATTTATGTGGGTTATAAAAATATCGACCATTGCAGAAAATTTTTTTATAACCTGCAAATGTATTTTTTTCTCAATTGTCGCTTTTTTCATCCCCCGCGTGAATCACTAAAATGTATATTATTGTTGAAAAATACCACTTCAAAATTGACTGTCCTTACTAATATTTATAATATGATTTTTCCGGATGTTAAGGTAATGGTCCATACCCCACTAGATAAATAAAATGCGTACAGAATTTTTTCATATTTTTCAAACATGTATCTGAGGATATCTTCTCATCAAATTTTACCCTGTTGGGTGGTCCATCGGTATTATAAGAGCTAGGGTCGTTGCTAAAAATAGAACCGATTGCAGAAAATGGCGCTTTTTCATACATAGATAATATAAGCCTAAGCCTGAAATTTGAATTTCACAAAATCATTTTTTGACTTATATCCTATGTAAAATAAAGGAATTATTATTTCAAATCAAAAATTTTTATGTTACACTTGCTTATTTATCAAAAAAAGATAAATCCGCATACAAATGAGATAAAATGAAATAAATTTTCAAAGAGAATTTAAGCTCTTATAATTTTATTTATGTACAGAATTCTCTAAAATTTTGATATTATTTAAACCTTAACGCCCTTAATCAACTGGAAATAAATTTACCCAAGGGACCGGCCTTTTCAGGATCACAATGGGCGTATTTTGGGTAAAAATCATTAAAATATATATTTTGAAAAAAGATCCATAAAATTTAAATTGTGCATAGGTTTATTATTTCATCATTCTAAAAAATATGTTAAAATTATTGTTAATTAGAAAACATGATTTAAACAAACCGTTGATTAATCTGTATTATTTAAACCGCAAAAGATTGTATCTTTGGATATCGGTAAGTATTATGGATCGAGATCGGTATTTAGAAATTGCAGTCACACGCGTGGATAATGCTAACTACCTGATATGCCTTTAAGACAGAACCTCTATTCAACCTTTTTTTAATGGTTTTAAAGACTGTTCTTAAAATGAAATAACTTTTCTTCAGTGCATGATTTTAATTCTAAAAACATTTTTTGTTGTTGAAAATATATCTATGCTCGTTGCTAAGCGAATATAGGATAAAGATGAAATCAGTCAAATTATTTCCCCTTGTGTATTTATCTCCCTTATCTATGCACTGGAATATATATAGATCTCGGTCAGGATTTCATTTTGGATGTTTATGGACTTTCAGGGATTAATGTTCAAAGAATTGGATTAAGTTCAGCCTTGTAATGAATTGATGTTTATGCAGGACAAAAGTAAGCGGTCTATATTTTCAAAACGAGTACTCAATCGACACAACCCAGTCAAATTTTCATTTCGCTGAGTAATAGGCTAATTGATTGCAGTTTTCAGGATTTTTAATAGATTTGTTTTGAATTGATTTCTAGATCAGCTTGATTTTTTTGTTTTGAAACACATGTACACCGTAGCGTTAGGTTTCGATTAGATCGGGCACGGAAAAAACGTAATAACGCGTGAATTACGTCAGACGTTGTTTTGTGACGTATGGATAATTACCTTAAGCATGCAAGTCATAAATCACGCGCATATTTCAGAAAAAAATAACCGGAAAAATTTGTTGAATATGTACAGACTGTATACCGGTGATGGTATAACGAAACAATGCAATGCATTTTAATCTGTTGACTATATTATATTAAAGTGTTGACACTGGGATTGAACGAATATGTCATGCTGGTATCTGAATAAACATTCAAAGGACATACAGGAATCCTCTATTCCAGCCTACGGTTTCTTCGCCTTTGGAGTGATAGGAAATGTGCTTGCTCTTTGCACAATTTGCATGAACCGCCAGCAACATCAATGGCGTTCCTTCTACATCTTTTTCTTGGCTCTGGCGATGTCCGACTGTGTGAACCAAGTGTCAGTGTTCCCGTTTGAGGTGTTAAGTTATGGATCTCATTTTACGCACAGAATTTCAAAAGTCGAATGTAATTTCATGTCTTTCTCTTACGCCTTTACCCAAATTTCCTCTGGGCTCATAATTGCCGGAATCACAACAGATCAGCATATATCACAGATCATGGGCCGTCAACTGGATACAATGGATGGAAATCGCCGAATCTATGTCTTTGCTCTATTTGCGTTGTTTGTTGTTGCGGCATTTGTGTCGTCTATTCATTTAATCTTTGGAGATAGTGAAATTTTTTATCCGAGATCTTGGTGCTTCATCGAAGTATCGGGGAGAGATTTTGGAAGCAACGCCACTGCTTTAGTGTATTCACTTACTGGAATCCTAACTCTTATTTACACGGCTTTTTTACATCTATACATTATGTGCAAGTCAAACAGGGACCCAGAGCTCCGTGGGCATCTTGTGGACACCGACAGAATCACGGGATATTACGATATTCACGTTAACATTTTCTTGATGACGTCTTTGACTTTTTATGTTTTGTGTTGGGGACCATTTCTGGTAAGTATTTCGTAATCTGAGCATCATTTTGTAAATTGACGATTTACATCATCTGGGACATGAATAGTCAGTTGGAAATGAAAAATTAAATATCAAAATTGAGAAGTATTATTTTTGATTAAATTTTTTTACAGCAACAATGTACATGTACTAACTCGGTTAGAAAAAAGAAAAAAAAAGCTTTGACCTAATCCATTTGTGGATTAATGAGAAAAAGCCTTTTTTCCACAGAAAAAATATTTCGTCCTAAACTGGGACAAGAAAAAAGTTGCACTTGATTCAAATATACAGATTCTCTAAAAAAAACTTTTAACTTTCGCCTTAGGTGGACATTTTGTTACGATCAGTCAACGTTGTCACCAGCTGCACAGGAAGACTAGAACTGTGGCTAGTCAGGCTTGTTGACTTCAAGTCCAACCTCAACCCGTGGCTCTATGTGATACTACGAAAAGAGAATCTGAGGAGAATCGTCCGGAAGTTCAGATCTTGCCGTGCTGGAAACATTCAGGACGAGGAAGGTGATGGGGAGAACGACCGACTTGTCAGTGACACACATATGTGAAACACAAGTTTTAGAAATTGGGCAATACAGTCGCCTGTACCCCAAACAAACCATCAAATCAATAAAATTTATTCTCTGTTGGACAACTTATCATCGTTTAGAAGCCGTCATACAACCAAAAGTACAAATAACTTTTTTTTAGCACCAAACACCGTCCAACAATGCATGAAAGTTTAGGAAAACCCAAAATAGGATGCAAAGAAAAACACCAAAAATCATTGTATTTGTATGAACTTAACCAATTCCTAACCGCCAAGATTAATACAAGAGGCCAATTTTCTTCTATATCAAATTAATTCCTGGTTTCATTTTTTTTTTCATCTTTTATCTATGAAATAAAATGGCTCTTTTGTAAAAAGCCCGAACGTTATGGAATTAATGGAATTTTATTATCAGTCGTTTGGACTTTAATATTAAACACTTATTGGTTAAGTTCGTCAACCGCAGTTTTTGGGAGTTGGCTTTTATCAACTTTCCTATGGAGTTACTCTGGCAAACTGGAAGTGAAAAGTGTTTTTTGACCGGGATATACGAAAGACGTGAAATACTATGAATACCTGAATGACCTGAAACTGTACATGTATATAAATGAGAGAGTTTTATGTTTTGCGTTATATAAAATGACTGTGTGTGTGATCATTCTATTTCCATATGAAATCTGGTAGAAAAATATCATGAAATGACATCCATCTAAATTATTTACGAAAAAATATGAAAGACTTGAAAATTTGAATTGACCTGAAATTCCAGCCGACCTGAAATTTAAAAAAAAAATAATACGTTTCTATGTTCTGCGTCAAATTTGATGACTATGTATGGGATTTTACCATACTATACTTGTAGCTTGGAATTCTTGGAAAAGCAAAAAAAAAATCATATTATAAAAAATGTTCATAACATATCGTTAATTTTAGCATAAAAATAATCAATAAAATCAACTCCTGTCAGTACTTCAGTACTTTGTTGTTTTTTTTTTTTGGTGATTGCATTCAGCCCGTATAAAAACTTAAAGATTTCCATATATGTACAATACTAGTACAATACTATACCTAAGTAATGTTTATCATAGCAATTAGATAATCGAATACGAGGGTTTTTAATGATTGAATTCATCGATAGGGTACTGAAGGAAAAAAAATAAAATTATGATATTTGAAAAAATTAAGAATGTTGTAAAATGTAAAGCACACGCTTTAATCTATCAGAATGGTATTGTCATGTTCTAAATTTTGAATTTACTGGGTGGGTGTAAAAACTTAACTTACAAGTTGTCATGTAAAGAACTGCGAACGGTAGCATTGTCTAGTCATCTAACTAAAAGTCATTTTTGATAATTAGCTAATTAAATTGATATTTTAAAAATAATATATATATATATATATATATATATATATATATATATATATATATATATATATATATATATATATATATATATATATATAATTCTATCAAATGTAAATGATTTGGTCAAACAAAGAAAGATAACCTTGTATTTTGGTTTAAAATAGCTCTCTTTACTAAAAAAAAGGAATATATTTTAAAAACATCCCCCACCCTCCCCTGTTAAACAATTCCTTCGGTTTTTTAAATACAATTGTTATTTAGCATATTCATACCAAAGGATTTGTTGTTTCATGGGAGGAACGTATGTCTACAGACCAAAATACATTTCACAAAAAGCATTTTGCTTTGTAACGTTTCAAAAAATAATTCACAAATATATATGAATTAACATGAAAATTTACCTTTATATCTTATGTAAGCATTTGATTAAGTTTATGCAAATATCAGCCGCTAAATTATATTTTCCTAAGTCATAGAGATCGATCTCAATTAAGTTTTTAGACCCCCTTAAGCAAAACTTTCGTTTAATTTTAAAAAAAAATATAAATCAATTAGGAATTGATTATACTTTTTAGCAGATAGCTATTTTGTTGAATATCTGACAGAAATTCCGAAATATTTAGATGTAAAATGTAGGCGGGAATAATTTTTTTAACGGGCGTTAGCGTTCTCAGTTATTTACACTCACCCGATAAATTCAAATTTTATAACATGACAGTATACTTACCCTTCAACCAAGAAAAAAAATTCAAAGAAAAATAAAGCACACACTTAGAGCATAATACCTGTACTCATTCCAAAAATAAAATTTCTACGAACGCTTGAACAGAATATTGTTGTTCTATACACAGGTAAAATTGCAACATATGTTCAACATATGTTTAACATCCGTTGAACATATGTTCTGAAACATACGTTCGCCATAAAAAATTAACACCATATGTTAAACATATGTTCATAAACATATGTTCATCGTATGTTTAACATATATTAAACATATGTTTTTGATAACCATATGATTACCATATGTTTATAAATATATGTTAGACGTATGTAAGTTTTTATGTACTAGTATACGTCACTCAATTTAAAGTGGATCTAATAACAGTTGAACGTGTTTTTATTAAAGATAAACAAAAATGAATTTTATTGTTCAATGTATTTTATATACTTTTATAAATTACATGTACTTCTCAACCTAACCGTCCGAGCAGCATGTATCTCACTATCATAGACCACCTCCTGGACACATGATGTCCGGTAACTGGCCAAAGCATATCCTTGCTCTCTTTGCCATATACAGTCCTGTGTTATGTAATTTTATAAAAATTAAAGCAGAAAGATATCCCCCTCCCTCAAAATCTTTGTGTTTAATTACCGGACGTTTTTGAAAGCAAAACAGGTGCTTAAACCTAGCGTCTCTAACTTTTTAAAGAAAGTTAATATATAAGAAAGTCAACATTGCATTTGCACAGAATAACAAAGCTTTTTAAGGTATTCAATGTATAATGAAGGGATATTGAACAATTTTGAATCATTTTAAACCAGTTATTTATGTATTGCTAGACAACAATGTAAGTGAAATGAACCATATAAGCATTGAAACAAAACTACCACCCTTAATCTTCTGCTATGGTCACATGTCTGACAACATATGAGAGCCAGTCATTTTGCACCTTGAATTTTTTTTAAAGAGTTATATCTCCTTGTTGAAAAAAAGAAAATTTTAATTTCGTCTAAAAATATTTATTTCATATTTTGACGAAGAGAAAGATTATACATGTATTAACCAAGAGTTTTACAAATATTAGGTTACTTTTTACAATATCTTATTAAAACATACGTTGCCCATAGACTTCAATGCAAAATTAAGGTGTAATTAGTTGAACCATAATTAATATTTTGAAAATTCCTTTGGTGGAGTATTTTTATTTGATAACACATTCAAAATGATATTATGAATATCGGACCATTCATTTATTAGTTGCAAAATATGGTCGTTATACATCGAATATCTTTATTGGAATGATAAACAAACTCCATACCTTGAAAATGCATTTTAAAAAAAATTAGGACTTTGGGAAATATCCAAGAATGCGAGGATTTGAACAAAAATATGTGCAGTGTATACTTTTTGACGGAAATATTATAGTGACCATAGCAGAAGATTATGGGTGATAGTTTTTTTTTCAATGCTTATATGGTTATCTTTCGACCTACACACACGACACCAGTACCATTTAAGAAATAAACAACGTTATTTAGTGAACATGGTGTTATGAATAGCAATTGTTCTGTTGGTATATTCCATGATGCGTGCTAGTATTCTATACCCCTTGCAGATCCCCTGTGACATTAGATATTGCATCAAACCTGTAATGAATTTTTCATTTTATAACTCACTTAGATTATAATATTTGTTAACATAAAAATGATATGTTACAAATTGATTCGTTTAAAATTGTATATATTAGACATGTTTTAAATGCAACAATTTTAGGGAGTTGGAGGAAAACACAAGCATCGTTTATACCGTTGTTTAAAAAATCTGACTTATGTTATGATCTAAATCGTCATGAAAAAGTCTATGACGCACACTTTTATGACGTCATATTACGCAAAAAATATTGTATAAATCATGGTATAGTTAAAAAGAGTTATCTTTCCTTGTACATTGAATTTTGTACAAGGAAATATAAAAATCAAACACTTCGTTTTATTTGGGTACATTTTTATGCAATAATAAATAACATTTGTTATTAATTAAAATTAAATATGAATGAAACTAAAATACCCTGTATTGTATTTTAAAACGAAAATAATTTAATATATTAAACACCACATATTTTTGTTATTAAAAATATTGACTATATATACGAGTAAAAATCTAAGTGTGACTGTTGAGTATTCGCTATTTGAGGATCTGTGAGGCATTGGCGCATACAGACAGGGCAGTTGCGATTAGAGATATATAGCTGCAGAGCCTCCGCTCAGGCTTATAGTGGGGGAAAACACTGAATATGCAAACATATTAGTATGTGAATTCGTAGAACTGCAATCGTTACCCTCTTGCAAGTTCTCCCAGTTTGCTTCTATCACCTTTTTATTGATTTTTTGATTTCCAAAAAGTACCTCATTGTCCATATTATATTTATTCACTGTTTGAAACAACCCCCTATTTCGGTAGCCGGTAAAAAAATACAAACCTTTGGGGTCTAGGGAGATTCGTGATTTATGAAGCGTAAACTTAGGCTTATAGTTATAATATGCTCATATAACTGAACAAATAATTAAATTTGATTCTTAACTTAAAAATGTGCGCTAGTTCCCAATGAATCAAATTCCGTGATCGAGAAAATTGTTTTCATCCTTGTCAATATTTCCGTGTAAAGGGGATGCGTCTACAAAGACTTTTAAAAAATTATATATCGTTTTTGATAGTTCTTTAATTACTTAATTAAACGAATGACCAAGGTGATGAAAACCTGGGACATATAAAGTTTATATTTCGAAAAGCTTAAGGGACCTCAGTGTTCTTGTAATCAGACTTTGATATTCTGTTTGAGAGCTGTTATACAATACAATTTATATTTACAATTGAGTTACAGGAAGAAACAAAGTATAAGCGGAACACTATCTGAATCGAAGCAGGCATCACATGCTTATATCAGGAAAAAAGAGAGTCTTAAACAAAGTTTAAGAGACAACAGAGGATTAGAAATTATCACAAACACACCAGTCCTGCATTTCTATCCTTGTGAACATCGGTTAAAGCGCTGTTAGTTTAATTGAACGACTATGGCATGCTGGGATCAGAATTCTTCCACTAGATATGGGGAGGCCATTGAAGAGTCGCCTTTTCCACCGTATGGGTTTTTCGCCTTTGGAGTTTTAGGAAATGTACTTGCTGTCTGCGCGATTTGTCTGAATCACAAACAACACCAATGGCGTTCCTTCTACATCTTTTTCCTAGGTCTTGCGATATCTGACTTTCTTAACCAAGTTTCAGTGATTCCGTTTGAGGTGTTAAGATATGAATCCCATTTTACGTACAGAATTTCAAAAGGCGAATGTAAATGCATTTCTTTCTCGTACGCTTTTACTCAGATTTCTTCCGGTCTCATTATTGCTGGAACAACAACCGATCAGCACATACATGTATTTCGTTTCAAAAGCCGCCGACTGGATCCAAGGGTGGGAAGTCGCCGAATTTATGTCCTTGCTCTCTGCGCCATGTGGACAGTTGCGGCATTTGTATCGTCTATTCACTTAATCATAGGAAAGAGTGAAATTTTTTATCCGGGATCTTGGTGCTTCATTGACGTATCAAGCAAAGATCTTGGAAGCAGCGCCAGTGCTTTAGTGTATTCACTTACTGGAATCCTAACTCTTATTTACACGGCGTCCTTACATTTATACATCATGTGTAGGTCACACAAAGACCCAGAGCTCCGCGGCCATCTTGTGGACACCGACAGAATCACGGGATATTACGATATTCACGTCAACATTTTCTTGATGACGTCAGTGTGTATGTATGTTTTGTGCTGGGGTCCATTTTTGGTAAGAATTTATTTGTACCTTCTGAACACATTTCACTCAAATTTAGGATTTAACAATATACTGAGTTAAAAATAAATCAATACGATTTCCTACTTTATAAACAACAAAGTGATTCGTTGATTTAATAATTGCAGTACAATTGCCATAGCACGATATTAAGTTAATCAAAGTATTTAAGAAAGGCAAGACTCACATTTTATTCATGTATAGGGTAATAATTTCAAACTTTTATTTTCGCCCTCAGATAGATATATTATTACGAAAAGTCAATGCAATAACAGTTTGCCCAGGAAGACTGGAACTGTGGCTGGCACATCTAGTTGACCTTAAGTCTAACCTCAACCCGTGGCTCTATGTCATACTTCGAAAGGAAAATCTGAGGAGAATCGTCCGGAAAGTTCAGATCTTGCCGTGCTGGAAACATCCAGGACGGGGAAGGTAATGGGGAGAACGACCGATTGTTCCGAGATGGTCTTATTTGACGTATATATTGACGTTGAGGAAGAAATGGCAGCCTAGATCCTGTAATACAAATACTTATCACCGAATCTCATCTAATTAAAATTGAAACTCTAATTTATAAATACATGTAAGAACATTATTGTCGATAGAATGATTTGTGTGTGTGTGTGTGTGTGTGTGTGTGTGTGTGTGTGTGTGTGTGTATTTTAAACGGATGTGATGTTTGGGGAAAAAAAGAAAGTTAACCTGCATCAGTTTTTTTCTACAATGATCGCATTCTTTACCATCTTCATGAAACCATAAAGCAAACAATTTTCTGATTATGCGAGTTTTACATTTAATTTCTAAATTTCTCTTCAACTACTTTCAAAATGTGTAAATGTTATTGTTATTAAGTAGATCTATATTTTACATAGAAGTAATAGCATACATCTTTAAGGCCATACTCCCAATTTTTTGAAAATATGACGTCAGTTCGTACGGTTAGTGATCCTAATTTTTTTTATTTCCGATTTTATTTCAAATATTACATAAGCTGTAAAACAGCGGTTTTATTTACTATGTGTTTAATTATATGCATTTAAGTAGTTTTAACGATTATTTAATTCCTCATATTTTAATGAGATAATGATATACAAGGTTTGATCGAACACAGAATAATCTGCGCAAATTCAACCTAAAAAAGTATTCAGTAAGACCACATTTAACTATTTTGTTATATTGGTAAAGAAATATATTTTTCAAAGGTCGAGAAAAGACATAAAGATATGTTTTGAAATGTTAATGTCCTACTTACAAACTTACTACAATACTGAAAACTGAAGACTTTACAAAGAGATGATCACCATGGAGTTGTCTCTTTCCTGTATAAATATTTAATTAACACATCAATGATGATGTACATGTAGCTGTTAATCTTCTTCTTTTTGTTGAGATAATTTGTAATTTGTGTATCTATATACATAGGTGTATACCAATACATTGTACCAACTTGCTGTGTGTGAGAGTCTGTGAGAAAGTGGTGTTCTGTCTGTCTGTCTATATACTATAAAAATATGAAAAAAGACCACATTTCACAATTAATTTTAACATTATTCTTTACAAGTATTTGAATAAACATTGTTTAACTCTGTTAATGATGTGTTTAGTGTCGATTTTATTTTAAATTTCAAGGAAATAGTAGCTGTGGGACACAATGATAGTTCTTAAGTATCATGGGAAAACTTCTTGGTAGACCATACCAATCTGATTAAAGTTAAATGATGCTTCTAAAACACCAAAAACCCAATAATTCCTTTCTGTTATGATTTCGTACTCGTATTCGTTAAACTTCCAAAGTTATGTCTTCATTTTCATTCTGATAAAAGCATTGATTAATAATTAATTAATAATTTTATAAAAGAAGATTTCTTATTTGTATGTTTAATAATTAGTGCATTTCCTTTATAAAAAAGGAAATGAATGAGAGGAAATATCAAATTCAATGATAAGTACATTTTGTTTATATAAACGTTAAAAATATCACTCAGTGATAAACCTGCATAAATTCAATGCATTGACATTCATCTTTAAAAAAGTTTGAGAGAGAGAGAGAGAGAGAGAGAGAGAGAGAGAGAGAGAGAGAAGAGAGAGAGAAGTCCAAGTTGGGTGATATTGTAATACAGAAAAATGGCTGCAACATTTTTTTTTGGTTCAAACCATTCTTAAACTAAATAATTTTTTTCTATATAAAGAACTTTGTATAAAGATATAGATAAAAAAAAAATCATAACAAAATATATGGGAATTATCTTTACTAAATATTTCCATGACTAAAACATCATATCTAAATTAATCCAGGTAGATCTAATGGATATTTTGTTGACAATTCATCTTCCCTAACACGATTTTTGTATTAGTGGGAAATTATGATACCAGTTTGCTAAAACACGAATTGGTCAGAGCGCATCTTATTTTTTTTTCTATTAGGATTCTGCGTATGCGCATCTGCAATAAAACAAGGATCATAAATGCTAGCGCCCTAACCAATCACCACACAGTTTATAGGAAATTCAAACATGGTTTAAAAACTGCATATTAATGACCTTTAGTCATATTAAGACAAAGGAAAATAACTTGTGGTTCACTTTAGTTTTTGTAATGACTTGCTTCCCTTCTTAGCTTACAACTATGAAGTGTTTTGCAAATTGAACTGTATACGCGCTGTCTATTGTTCTTTTTTAAAAATCATTTTAATATAAATTCAATACAAGGAAATAAAAGTAACGAACGACATTCCACTAACTTAATCTCAAAGTAAACATTGATTTTCGTTTAACTTTGAAAATGCTTTAAGCTCAGGAAGTACATCCAGACAAATAAAACAAATTAAGACTTTTTTATAAGGATAAAAATAAATCATTGACAAACGGAAGTTTGTTTTAGACGTAAATCCCGCATGGACTTTGGCAACTTCGTCTTTACAGAATCTACGCATTTTGTATTGCCATTGTTGTTTATGACCAGGAAATATATACACGTTTGAATTTGGCAAGCAAACCTACTGGCCAAGAGATGTGAGTTTTTAAAAAAAAAAAAAATCAGAATCGATAACTAATTTTTAAAAAAAATATCAATCTAAAAATGATTTGTTTCATTGTTTTTGAGAAGCTGATATAAAAAACAATTTCATCTGTATTTATTGATTTTTTGTAGTATTTGTATATTATTATTAACATTGCATGCAGAAGTAGGATTTAAAATCCTGCTATTAAGATAATTCTGCATGCAATGATAATCTTTATGACATTAAATAAAGATAAAAACAAATCATCAAACTTTATCACAAGAAAGGGTTTTTTTTTCAAAAAGGAATATATAGCAAGCCAACCCAATTTTTTTTTACAGGACAACAATAATGCCAATTATATTTCGTATAGCTGTATGCTTCAATTAGGGCTTCTAATTAACTTCTCCAGTAACATACTTTATTATAGGGTAACATGTATGTTACATATATGTAGAGTGATATACTTCCAGTGTGTACATGTGTACATGTGCTTACATTATTACAGTAAAACTCGTTTAGTTCGAACACGGATATAGCGAATTTTCGGATATAGCGAACTTTTTTGGAATCCCCGGTAAAAATCTTAACAAATCTTTGCAAAATGTTATGGTTATAACGAATTCGGATATAACGAATTTACGGATACTGCGAACTGATTTTGAGTCCCGTAGAGATGAAATATAACGAAATTCAACACCTTTATAACGAATATCTTTACAGTTTAAAAAAATTAGCACTACCAATTAATAAAATAGTTTGAAAGAATTTTTTTTCATATATTTTTTTTCAATTCACAATCCGATAATTAAAGGTATCAAAGTAATGAATTTTTATTTTAAACCTCATTTAGCGAAATTTATAGTCTGGTGAAAGAAAGCATGACCGTATTTAGTGAATTCGATATAGATATTATTACGAATTCGTTATACGGATATAACGAAGTAATTTCATTGGACCCTAGGACTTCGCTATCACCGAGTTTTACTGTAGTTGGAGTCAACGTTCATGTACGTAGTTAAGTATACATGTGTATATATATATATATATATATATATATATATATATATATATATATATATATATATATATATATATATATATATATATTTCCTTTTTACATTATTATTCAATACATTAAGATATATACGCGACACAAACATACAGCATTAACAGACACAAAGATAAACTTTTGATCAAAGAACTCACCCCGTTTAAACAAATACATGTATAGAAGAATTCAGATTACATTTACAGGTGAACAAGGGTAAAATTTAGATATATATACATACCTGTATATGAAATATGTCTTTGATACACGACGATGTACTTAAAACAATTTATTTTTCTCAGGTTTCGTTAATGTTCATTTTCAGTGAGAGGTCTTCGTGTTATTATCTATGCAAGAGTGGATAATATTTTTATTGATATGCATTTCAACTATATATTTAATCTAGTCCAATTAACGTTACCTTCAAAAGACTTATACTCCTATATATCAGTTATGACCCAAAGTTGTGTCCGGAGCTGGCCCTAGTCCTTCATGAAAAACAATAAAATAATATACAAATGACAAATAACTCATGCGCGGATCTAACATTTTTCCCTGGGAGGGGGTGGAGGGGGGGGGGCTATTATTATTTGAGTTTGGCGGGGGGGGGGGGGGGGGGGGGGTCTAAGGCATATTTTGGTAATTCTATAATGTTATTTAAAGAAATTTGAATTTTGCAGGGGATCTGACCCTCCCTACTTCTTGATCCGCGCATTAAATGAACTTTTCTCTCACCAACAATGTTTGGTTGAATTTACAGAGTAAACATAAAAGTTCAATGTGTTTATTTCACAATAAAAATCATAATTATAGTGTTAGAAATTCCACGTGTTGAGTAATAACAAGGTAACTTTTTTTATAAATTGAGATTTAATAAATCATGTACCAAGCTTTGATTGCATGGCCATTTTATGGATACCCTCTTTCACAACACTCCACAAGTTCCTCGGAACACTCAATACGCAATGTCTGATGAAGGAGTCGCTCTGAAGTGGATTATTGACAATGACCTGTTAAACACTCTTCATTCTAAATAGTATTACTGCATTTAGCCACCTTTTGGGGTTTTAATTGCCATGGTGTTTGGCATCGATCAACACTGGCATCTGTTGCGTTAATGGAAATCCGGGATCTATTGTAGTTTTCCTAAAAACTCGTCCAAAGTGACATCGAGAAAACCTAGCCGCGAAGCACTGCATAGGAAGTACATGTAACCCTCCCCAGAACAGATGCCGCCACTTTATGCGCGAGTTACTTAGAGAGTGGGTATGATGCGTTGACAGGGGAGATCACCGATGATTTGACTCGTGAATGGAAGTCGATGACCGAACGTGCCTCAAACACTGTCAAAACAAATGTGACCCGGACAAAATTATTGATAATTGATATACGATATAAAACTATATATTAGTCATGCGCTTTATCTGAAAAGAAAAAAAAACTAGATTTATTACCTTTGCGTATTAGCAAAGTTTATAGTTTATGCAAACATATACATGTGTAAAGGAAATGAATTTAGCTCATTATTTCAAAAAGATATTTTACCCGACGTATGATTAACAAAATACATGTAAAAAGCAAGCAAGACTATCAATAGATCTCTGACAATTGAGTTTTTTTTTTCTTTGAAGACGAAATATTTTTCTACTTTGTTTACATCTTATTGAATCAAGAATGTAACTTTTACATGGAATGTTTTAGATAATAAAGTCTGACTCAGCAGTGCTTAGTATATGCATCAAGCAAAGTAGTCCGCAGGGGCAGATCTATGTCTTTTAAATCATATTATACGCCAAATTCAATGGATAAACAACAAATATTATGCAGCACCGCTCAACGATTCTTTTATTACACATATGACGCATTATAATTTATTACACAGCATTAATATTATCAGCCTAAATTATCTGCAGTCCATATCGTTCGCAATTCTTTGCTGACAAACTTTACTAGCGTGCAAACTTGGAGTGACGCAATACTGCCTATTTATATACATTCTGACCACGTGACTCAAAATCTATTCGAACACGTCAAAGAAACCATGTCGCGCAGTATTATAACTACTGAATCAGTTGTGTGTCAACCAAGGCATAATTAGGATGGGGGTCTTTAAAGGGAGTTCAAAGTTGGAGGGAACATGATTAAATATAAAAATTTTCTTATTAAAGATACAATATTTATCCAAATTTAAAACGCAAATAAAAGATTTGAATCAAAAATTCAAACTCATACTGTATATGATTTGTGATGAGTTGTAATAATTGCGTCTCAATAGCGCCACATTATTTGTCGGTACCTTTACAGGTCAATATTAATTGATGTCCCCACCTCAACCTTTTCAATATTTCCCATGCTAAAGTGGGAACGTGGGATACTTTTAGTGTCAATCCGCAATATATATATATATATATATATATATATATATATATATATATATATATATATATATATATATATATATATATATATATATATATATATGTTTCTTTCTTAGCAAATTAACGTGTTCCCTGTCAGTCTATATATGAGCTTTGAAAGGAAACTGTCACACGCACGACCAAATTTATTTGCGTCGCAAAACACTTAGTCAAGTTAAGTTTAATTAGAAGAGCATCATTATATTTAAGAATCGATCTCCACTTAAATTTTATCGGAGACAGGTGATTAAGTCCTATCATGCATTAAATTCAACAAAAATAGCTTGTGTTTGTTTCCCCGAAAAGCACCATGCAAGATCTCTCTTAGTGTCGGTATCGTCACGAAATAGATTTCTTGCAATTACCTTGAAAGTCGAACAAAGGTTATTTAAAGCTTAAAGTGAGTACAAATTTTAAATTTCGGACTTTATACCAAGGTACTGCGTCTCGAATTGTTAAACCTATACATCATTATTACGCTGAATACGTATTATTTTGAATAACGTAAGTGTACAGTCATGTGTATTGAATAACCGAAAGTGTATATACATGTAACATTTTTTCTCTGGAACTGAATACCATGCAAATATTTTCATTTACTTACTCCTGTGACAAATACCAAAAGAGCAAATTTGAAAAAAAACCCAAAAAACCCTATGATCTTACTGTAATATTTCGGCCTTGCAGTCTCTGAAGAATCAGAACTCGACAAAAGAGCAACCATACTTGGAAACCTTTCATCATTGTTATACTTTCATGTTAAATACTGAAATCTGATTGGTTAAGACGCAGTTAATAATATTTACTATTACCCTAAGCGTTAGCAACGCACTTGGCAACGGCTAACATTAAAAAATGTTACATGCGCGAAAATTATGCGCGTACGGTTCGCTGAAGAATTCACGTTATTCCTATATAAAAGCAGTAAAATTTTCTTAAAAATTTTTAAAAAAAGACATTCAGTATAACAAAATAAATAGTGCCTGTTTGGGAGGATAACAGTTGAAATTGACACCCCTCGAAAACCATTGTCAACCTCCGCTTCGCGTCGGTTGACAATGGTTTTCTCGGGGTGTCAATTTCAACTGTTACCCTCCCAAACAGGCACTATTTATATAATGTAACATTCACATTATACTAAATATATTCAAGTTTGTTAAACTTTTCTTAAAAGTGTTATTGATGAATCCAAATTGAATTTGAAAAGAATAGTCAATCATTTGAAATTCCTCACCGTCCGGTTAGGCCTACGTGTATATGTGAGTGGGAAAGTTACAGCAAGAGAATAAGAAAACAGTAATTTCTTTTAGATAATTGCAGCCGTATCAAAACCAGTGTTAGTGCTATCTAAAATATTGCGTAAGATACATAGGCGTGTTTTTCTTGGTAATCAGTAAAACAAATAATTTGAGAGAGAGAGAGAGAGAGAGAGAGAGAGAGAGAGAGAGAGAGAGAGAGAGAGAGAATAAGAGAGAGAGAGACAAGTGTCATTGATCGGATAGAACATAAATTATTTTTTATTAACGTCAAGCATTGATCACGGTTAAACGAATGATTATTGCAGTGGCATGTTGTAACTGTTATATAATATTTGTTTATACATAGATCAAGAGAAAAAAATAACTGCGCATTTCAAGAAATTTTACAAACATTACCGCAACCTGACATTTGGTTGCATAGTAGCACAATATAACTGTATAAATAAGAACATTTCAAGGTATATCACGGAACGTGTACCCCCCAGATAAGTTATCCAAAAGAAAATCCAATACGATATTACGATATATTTGCCATTGCCTGGAGAGATTGTCGAATACTAGCGGGCCATGAATGCGATTCCGGAGAAATTTACGCGCCGCTTCCTTGTTCAATGTTGTTGAAACCACTTGAAAAAGAGGGAATGTTTTATCGTTTCTAAATACTATAATCCACACAAAAGTATTCCTTGAATGTCAACAACAATGGATCTGCGGGCGAAGAAAAAAAGTGTGTGGATAATAATCCCATATCCGTGCACATTGATGGAGCAGACGATATCCAGTTCGGAAGATGCCACGACAAATCCGCCATCATTTCTAAACGGGACTGCAATGGAAAAGGCGATTTACTCGACTCCGGAGCCGGGAACTTTGTTCTATGTGTATTATTACGGGATGTTTTCGATCATCGCCTCCTGTTAACATTCCTGGAAACATCCTGGTCATTAGGACAGTGATGAGGACCCCCAACCTCCGCCAGCCCTGTAACTTCTACATCGTTAGTCTGGCTGTCACGGATCTTCTGATCGGCTTCATCTACCCCGTGTATAATATTTCTCACCTAGAGCATGTGCCTGAAATCAGCCGGCCTTTAGGTAAGGAAAGTCACTAAATTGCGAGCCCTTCTTCAGACTTTACAATGAAATTGAACGTTCCAATATTTATTTGTAAAAAAATCTGCAATGATCATTTAGAAAAAAATAAGATTCAATCTCTGGTATATTTATTCGGCAGATATCATTATCGAAGACAAAAACATCGTGCAATGACTTCAAAACACAAAGTTCTCAATACCTGTCTTAAATACTTAGAATAACATTACCATAAATGACTATAGTATATAAATAATTAAATTCTTTTAGCTGAACCTCTCTCTCTCTCTCTCTCTCTCTCTCTCTCTCTCATTTCAATATTTTTAACCAATAAAGAAATCATGTTATTTACAATACAGACGAAGTTGGTTGCAGCTAAAATAGATATATTTAGATTTTTATCGCATTGAACAGAACGTACTTAATCCTCGAATGTCGGATGAAAATTTATTGTTCTTTTATAAAAGGAAACCTTTGAATTTTAGTTCCATAAATTTTCTCCGATTTTCTAATTGCTCTTGAGATTTTGATGCGTGTATGTGAAGACCTGTACATGCATGGTGTTCAAACACTACTTGATGATTACACTCGGTCAAATTTTATGTTCAAGCAGATAGATTCTTCAACAGTGCAGGCACGTAGCATCGGGGGGGGGGGGGGGGGGCAGGGGGGCCTGGCTCCCCCCCCCCCTTTTTTGCGCAGGAAAGATTTTTCTTAAATTTACATACAAAAAAATTGATTGAATTAACATGAGTTGGCCCTCCCACTTTTATGGGACCTTGTAAAAAATGGAATTGAAAGTAAGGAAATAAATACTGATATTGAAGGTAAAAGATTTACCCCCCCCCCCCCCCCCCCCCCCCCCCACCGATTAGGATTTTCAGGATTTTGGAAAGAAACCTTTTTCCGTATTTTTTTGCTTGTCAAGATTTTTTGGACGAGTCTGCCCCCCCCCCCCTACACACTTTCAAAAACGATGCTACGTGCCTGCAGTGAAAACCTGGATCTAATCCATTTTCACTCGAGTTAAGAAGAATCCATTTTATTTTTTAAACCCAGCATTGAAGTAAAACCTGAAGTACTCATCCTTATAAAAGAAGAATTATGTCCCTTTGAAGTCTAATTTGTATACAAACATACGGACATTCCGTGCGTAAAGCATGCAATGGGAAAGCCGATAAACTTTGTTCAAACAGAAGCGTTATTTATCGCTGATAAAAAGGAGTTTTGTTTAAATGTAAACATTTCAAAGTACTTTTTTTTAAATTAAAGTGCATCTTGAATTTTTTTTAATTTATTTAATACATTTGATTGTCAATAGCTGTATTGAGGAGGATTACGAAGGGGGGGGGGGGTTGTTGGTTAAATCAATATCTAAAGAAAACGAAAAACTTTCCTAGCGCAAATTATTTTAGCGAAATACATGTAGTATAAACATAGTCTCTCAAGTGAGAATGTCACAATTTTGTTTCTTTTCCTTTTCTTTAAGGTGAAAAATAGGTTTTCGACAACAATCGCGCCCGGAAATGTATGCCTAACATGCATCAGATGTGGTCTCAGAGCGTTCATTGTCTTTTTCCTGTTTTTGTTTTTGCTTCAGTTTCTGAAAAATACCAGCCGCGGTAGTGCAAGTCAGTTTCTAAAAATCATTGCATGCGACCGGTGCGAATGCCAATTGATTCAAAGCCGGACATTCTGTTTTCATCAAATCCTGATACCAAGAAACAAAGAATGTTTAGTTTACTCTAGTTTATAAACGAGTATACAAAAGACCAGACAAGAAAAAATATTAATATTTGATAAATATACATGTATAAGAAAATGCCATAACATCAATATTACAAAAATTGGTACAACAGAATTTTAATGCCAAGTGCACTTTCGATTTCAGATAGAAGATTGTTGTCTTTTTAGTTTTTACTTATTAATTCATCTTTTATATATTAACTACCTTGGCCACGAGCAACGAAAAAAAAAAATGAAATACCCCCCCCCCCCCCCCAAAAAAAAAACACACAAAAAAGAAAAACACCTTTCCCCTCAAAACACAAAAAAACCCCAGCAAAACAGCATAACAGTGATTTATCTGAAGTCTACAAAAATGTAGACTTTTATCACATGATTCCAGTGCACTCGTCATTGCTTAGATATAACTTCCTTGTAGAAATAATTGTAACTGCATGATAGATTATTATTTATCTATTGTATGCGCTGGCAAATGAATATTTATTAATCTATAGACATTTTGTGTCGTAAAATTCTTGTGATGTTTGCGAGGTTAAACCTTTATACTTCGGTTGTTATTTGTTTTTAAATCATTTAATTGTTTGTGTTAAATCTTAACTTTTTTTTAAAAAACACGTGTTAAGGCTTATCATCCCTGCTCCCTATCAGTGTAATTAAATATATCACAAATATTAGAATATTATGTCAGGAATCGTACGCATCATCCTTCGCTTAATCAATTACATAACGTTGTCCTTTGTTAATTTTTTTCTCTGCATTATCTTACGCTCATGTGTAAACTATGTTTAAATACTTCATGATTCCTAGAATTCCGTTTTCCTTTTGTTCTATTCTGGACCAGCTATATATCGGCTTAACCGAATATTTTCATTCAGAACGCATATTATCCGATTTTTTTTCTAAACCAGTCTGCTACAAAAAAAATGTAAACTTCCTAATAAACATCCTTGAACAGTTCATGCATTATCATTTATAATAGATAAGCGTGGTTAATTTGAGTGCAAAAGATCTTTGTGTATCGATGGAAGGAAAATGACATAATAGTGTTAAAAAAAATAGAATATTGAATGTAAACTGTGCTGTGTCTGTAATGAAATCCCCGGATTGTTTCTAAATAATGTCAGTCAAGAGGGCAAGGATGGTCGTGGCCATTTTCAGACAATACCAACCTTCTTAAGTAGGAGAGCTTTGTATGAAGATATATGAGAAAATATTTACATTCGGTATCCCCTTATGTTCGCATTGAAAATCTTTGACGTTTAATTTTCAAGGGGAGGATATGAAAATATGAGGATGCTTACATTGTAAAATAGCTAGACGTAGCATTGTATTTCTTGAGAAAAAGAATTTTGAGCATTATTCTTAAATACTTCTATTTTGAACTTTGAGTTCCTCTTGGGTCATCCGTATTGGTCACGCTTAAAACAATTACGAATCTACACTAGCATTGTATTTATTCAAAAGAAGATTTTAAAACATTTTTCATATTTACTTCTAAGTTGAACTTTGAACCCATCCTGGGGCCTCAGTATTGGTCCCAATCACATTTTAATAATTTAGAATCTACACTATCTATGGATTATAAAAAAAATTCCCTATATATTTCAATGTTAATTAAACTTTGAACCCCTCCCGGGGCCCAGTTTTGGCCCGGGTGTCATTGATTTAATTTTTTAGATTTTTAATTTTGATATCAGTGGCTCTTGAGAAGAAGACTTTTTAGGACACGCCCTATTTTTACTGTTTCGTACATATGTCCTTATAAAGAAGAGTTTCGTCCTTTATTTTAACAATTTGAAATCCCCTTACCATAAGAATGTTTGTATTATGATAAGTTTGGTTGGTTCTGTGATTCTAGAGAAGACGTCAAAAACATGAAAAGTTTACAGACGGACGGACGACGGAGAAAAATTGATCAGAAAAGCTCACTTGTACTTTTGGTTCAGGTGAGCTAAAAAAACCAATAGTATAGAAAAAAATATACACAAAACTGTAGCATACAGAATCTTTTTTAAAATTCTCATTATTTGAAAAAAAAAAAATATGGAAAATTGTTTTATTTATTTTAAGCTACATGTACATTATGTATTATCACGTATAGCCGATATAACGGTGTTGTAAAGCAGACCCCCTCCGTAAAACTTGCTTTATAGTAGCCCCCCCCCCCCCTTCCGGGGGAACACCACTCCATGTACCTTAAAGTGGCGTTTCTCCTCAACGTTTTAGGTTCAGGTTTAAAAAAAAAATATGGAAAGCCAGTCGGGATTAAGATCAATGTATTGTACATCTTAAGGTTACATACTCATGCATACATCTGTACACTTAGGGTGTGTTTTGTCAGCCTATTATTTTATTTAGCTACAGTTTTAATCTGGTTCACATTGAACACAGAGAACTTTGCGTATTATTTGATGACTAAGGGGAAAGGGCACTACACAGCACCGGTAGATGTATATCTGCAAGTTTTATATAAAGGCACTAGGGGAAATTGGTTCATGCTTCAAACATTAATAAACCTTGACAGGGAAAAATATAAGGAAGTTTCCGTATTAATTGTATCCCAGTTAATCTAAAAATATCACAATATAATACTTTCATGTGCGAAAGAAAAACTGTAAATTTTAGCAAATTACTAGTCCAGTACTTTTGGATGCCAATTGGATTTCAAGCATTAGAGCAACGAGCAAAACTATTTTAAAAGAAGATGGGTGAATAAGGCGTGTAAACTGCCTATATGAGGATAGATAAGATACCATGAAATTAAATTATGAACAAATCTCATAATTTCATCCTAAATTATTTAAAACATTGTATATTTACCATAACATCGATTTATAACCTTTGAGTATGTTAAATATTTGGAATAATTTGATTTAAACTGGCGTATTTGTGTCAAAAACTCCAAATAGTGTCATTTTTAGAATTTCAATGCCTTTTCTTTTATAGAGTGGGTCTGGGCTCCACATTTTTGTCATAGTCTATATAAGGTTTAAAGGAAATCAGACCGATTTCAATCAACAATAACGTGGAGAGATAACCCACTATACTTAAAAAAATGTCATTTTGTATCCCAAGAATTGAACGTTTTGGAGAATTACTACAAGTCCGTAAATTCATGGTTGAAGTTGCATATAGCATTAATATTTAACAATAAAGTTCGTTGTGACTGAAATGGCTCAGTGGTCAGAGCACCAGACATTAGGAAACAATATAGAGCTAGGGTTTTTAGGTTGTGGGTTCGATACTACCAAGACTTTAGAATTTACTTTTTTCATATATTCAAAACTGAACATAATTAGAAATTGTGCTTTAGTAAACTTGTATTATAACATCATCTAGTATATTTAGTCGGAAAAAAATTAATTGGAAATTGTTGTTAACGACAAAACCAATTGAGTAGTTGTGCTATCTTGTTCCCCCATTTTCTTTTCACAAGTTGAGGTCATATCATAAAACATGCATATGAATAACTGAAAAAAAGATGTACTTCTTGAAAGAATTGTCATTTACATTTCTAAGTACAGGAGTTCTTGGAATAAAAAGCATGCGATAAAATTCCATCATAAATCGGGCTCTAGGGGAAAGCTGATCCAAAGAAAGATAAACATCATAATTATATCACAATGGTGATATGGCGATAAAGAACTGTAATTGTAGAAAATTATCGATCCTCTTTGACCCATTAATTAATCAGCTTCCATTCGACTGATTTGTTAATGCACTTATAATACGGTTTAAGGGGGGGTTGTAAGAATTAGAAATGTGAACGATGGCATTATCAGTAAAGCTTAGTCATGTCTGATCTTACTAACAGTATTTTCGCATCAGATCGGGACGCCAGGAGACAGGTGCGGTATAGCGCTCCGGAAATTGGAAATTTACAGCCGAGGGAAAACAAGCAGCCATTTATACGCATGTCTATTGCATCATCCTGTAGATCTATTGAACGTGTAGGCACTCACACCCTTCAGTAACGATAAAATGAGCACTGAATTTGATTTATCTTATCTAGTCATTTTTAATGAAAAAATTAAACATTTACAGAATTAGAAAAAATTAAATACCGATAAATATAATTTTAAATAGCTTAAACAAAGATTATGCGTGTAAAAAACAAGAACAAACAAAAAATTTTTTTTGGAGAATTTCACCTTTGAAACAGAAGAAAAACAACCGAGAGTACATATGCCCTTTATCCAGTTCCGGGGTATTTCAGTACAGGGTTGGTTCTAATGAAATTAAACACTCACTGTTATGCAGTAAACAAGAGAACTGTATACGTAATTCTAAGAAACAATAAACAGAATAACGCACTGTTATTATTCTTGATTAATTTCCTTCATGAACATATATACCGAACCCAAAACCTGTGTCAAGTGTCGTATCATAGCACTCCCGATCTAAATTAAAAAAAAAATCATTAAAAGGATTCTATATAGCTACAGGATGAATCTTTTATACATCACCGTGATAAAGAGCACCTATAATCCATACGTGCCTGTAAAGATATTAACAAAATAATTATTAAATTGTAATTTGATCTGTATGTTGTTAAAATGATACCAATTGATTAATAGAAGCGTAGATGACAACCATGAAATTAATTTTCTTCCTGGTTCGGATTTGATAAGATCTAATGTTTAATGCAACGAGATAAACACATTGAAGAAATAATGGATTTTTAGAAGTTAAAGTATGGTAAAGACACAATGAATTGATTAGGTAAAATGTACTCGGAACCTAATTTTTATTTCTATTGTCATATGCAGTACGTGGTGGCATAGTTATTAATTAATGTCGACACAACAATAATTTTATACTGCGCTGTATCTTATTTGACGTAAATACAAGAATTTACGTCTAAAAGTTTATATCAATAACATGCGCGGGTCCAGATATTTTTACAAGGGGTTTGCAGGATATTTAATTTTGGGGGGGGGGGGGTCTGAGGCATATTTCATATTTTTGGTAATTTTACTATACAATTAAGAAATGTGATTGTTCAGGGGATAGGGGGTCCCGACCCCCTCTAGATGAGCAAAGGAATAATCTAATCCCTCTCTGTCATGACTGTTCTTCTTTCTAAAAGGCTTTTTGTAGAAGCTTACCATTTTCCAGGAAACTATCTGTAATACACTACATATATACTAGATACATTGACAAAGACACTGTCTTCACTTAAGTTTATTAATTGAAATGTTCTGAATTGAAAAAATAAATTTGACAACATTTATTTTACGAAATTATTAGGACAGGTCATATGCCGATTTTAAGAATAAGTTTCTCATTATTTCATTGAAATCAAGCCTACAAACAAAGAAACTAATCGATATGAAAATTAATCCACGAAGTATAACATATTACTTATTTGTTATAACAAATTAATAATTTGTTAAAACAAATTGATAATTTGTTATAACAAATCAATAAAAGATAATGCTGCGGCCCTAATACGCTTCCGTAATAAAGGTATGGATACATTTATAATTTAAGGTGGATCTCTACACCAAATAAGTGTAGGAGATTTTTGTTGCATGCATTTGTTACCAATACTAGGCACAGTATTCAACAATAATAGACCTCAAAATACAATACACTATTTTCTAGAGAATTTTTAAAATATCAGTCTGGTTCCAGATAACCCCTTATTTATCAAAATTTTAAACATTTCTGTTTTAAAATTCTTATGAAAGTGAAATGTTATTAAGTTTAGAAATGAAAAACAAAAAAATCATGAATAAAGTTTGTATGATTTTTATTGGAATCCACATAAATATGAAACTAAAATATAAAAAAATTCTTTTAAGGCAAACTGCTGGACAAAATCCCACAAAAGCCTGAAAATATAAACAATATTCGTCGGTCAATGGGATGAAGAAAAGAAATTGAATGAAATTGAAAAATTAAAGGAAATACTTAATTATTGCAAAAATCTTGGTATGAAAGATCCTGTTTAAGAGTTGTCTTTCTTTATTTTACATGGTCTCAAATATCTTGGGATCAATTTTTTAATTAATAAAAATCACGAAGAAAAATTAAAAAAAGGAACAAGTCTATGCTAAATATGTAGATATAAGATTAGTAGTGCTTCTGATAATGTTTGAAGCTGAAAAATTATACTTTTGATGAATGCATTATATATATATTTAACTCTTTAAAACAAAATATTAGTAGTTAATTATATTATAAATTGCCTTTTACTTTTTTATATACAATAGCAATTATAAACAACAACCATACGCATATTAATACATACATTAGATGTCCATAGTGATACACATGCATGTGTGGAAATGAAAAACATGCTTCTTTTCAGACTTCTGTCTTTCCCTCATTTGGCTTGCAAATCCGGGCTTCCACTGCTATTGCTACCTAGCTGTATTTATGTTAATCAAAATACATTAGTTTAATGTCAAAGTTTCAATGAAAGTCTTTTACTGCAAATGTTTTTTTTTAATTTGGAAAGTTAGAATCAATTCAAGAGATCGTACTACGGTACTTTCGTTTTATATTCATCATACATATATAGTTTAAATGAAAATTTGACATCTGCTTACCTATATCGATAATCCGTCACATATGTATGATCGTCTGTTGCAGATGACATGACAAAAATGTATTGCCAATATAGCAGCAGAGCAGGGAAACTGTATATTATTTAGATTCCACGTTTTCCGTACAAAACAGCTGATAATCAATGTTAGTTAAAAGCTTTAAACAGGAAGAAAATTGACATATTTTCTAAGCGTTTTGGTGATTTCCTATCTTATCTCCTTAGTTAGAAGAGTTCAATTAACATGATTAAACGGTGTATAGCTATTTTGTACCACGACATAATGTTATCAATCCGGAACACAATGGCGTTTCGAACGGAAGTCAGACATGTTGTGACGATGTAGCCTTCCACCTTAAGCGACATCATATTGCAATTAAATTTTTTATTTCATCTTTTCTTCTAGGCCAGTGGAACGTTTGTCGCTTCTTGGTGACGGAGGTGCTTGCTTTGGAGATTTGTTCCTCGTACCATTTAGTAGCCATCACCGTTACTCGGTATATCGCCATTGTGTATCCTCTGCGCTATCATCTTTACATTACCACGAAGTCCACAAAGTTCGTCATTTCTACAATCTGGATTCTATCACAAGGAGTGTGTATAGTAATGTACACAATTTACAATCCAGGTACAAAAATATTAAGGAAGATGCAAATATCTGTCCCCCCACCAAAAAAAAAAAATGTGTTCCACATCCAACATGACTTTACCTTAAGGTGATACATGTATAGGACACTTCCATAATTTGTTTAACATAGTTTATCGAAATAAACAATAAAATCAAATATAATCCTATAAACAGTTTCTCTTCCTAGATAGAAAACCAACAGCGTACCTCAGTAGGTTAAAATTAGAGGGTTCGCTTTGAATCTGTAAGTCATGAGTTCGAATCCCGCTGGGGGTTTTAAAACTTTCACCTTCCCAAAATTTAAAAAACGTATTTATTTTGCTAAATAATTTAATTTTTTTTTAAATCGGTGGAACAATTTCAATTACATGTATAATGTACCTTAATTCACATTAAGATCGACAGATGTCCCGTACCACCTTAAAGGGGCATGGTCATGATTTTGGTCAAATTCTATTTTGCTGTTTTTATTATTTACAATGCTGTAGAAATGCAATTCTAATGATGAAGTGAAACTTGAGAGTCAGTCATTAAGTTATAAGCAAGATACATAGCTCACAATTCTTTGATATATGGTAGTAAACAACGCTCGTGCGCTGTTTTTGTTTACATGGGTTCAATATACCAGTAAAAAATCTTTTACAAGCTGATTTGTCTTAATTCTTATTAATTTTAAGCATAGATAAACTGTTCCTATAAACGTTTAACACATTCATTTAAGCTCTATAATTTGATTTTCACTTCCAACATTCAAAATGTAAACAAAAGCCTTGTTTACATAATAAAGAATTGTAAGCTCTGCAACTCGCTTATAACTCCACGAATATCACTCGAATTTTTTGTTGCATATTAAAAATGGCTTTACTAAGCATTGTAATCAATAAAATCGGAAAAATAATTTTTGACCAAAATCGTGACCATGCCCCTTTAAGCTAACACAGTACACACTGATATTTATTTATTTTGTTACAGAGGAGTACATCAACAAGCCAGGGAGTGTGTGTAGATACGAGCTCATCTTCTCCATTGCCCATGTGAGTGTCCTCTTCATCATCCAGCTGTTTCTACCTCTACTTGTCATGCTCGGCCTTTACGTTAGAATCGCCAAAATTGCAAGAGCGCAGGTATGTGGTATCTCCAAAATTGACCAAGTGTTTTGTTTTTCTTAAAATACATGCTAGTTCTGAAAGTACTTCATTTTATTTTTTTTTAAGACTGATAAAAATGACCCTTTTCACACATAGAAGATACATTGTAGCTTATAACGATGCAATAATAAAAAAAAATCTTTCAGAATTAAAGCGAAAGTTTTTAATTTAAAATAATTATTAGTATAGTTGGTGCGCCGAAAAGTATAATCTTTATTTGTATATTAAGACAAACGTTTTTACTATACTGACTTCAGCAGTTGCAATATACTAGCTGTAGTCTGTAGCTCCCGGTCTGAAAAAATTCGGACGACCTCAGGTCGTAAATCCGAATTTTTTCAGACCGGGGGCTACAGACCTGTAGCTTGCAATATACGAACATTAATCCACCACGAACAATGATCACAAAGATATATCATTGTAGGCAAAAGTGATAGCTCTACAAGAGCGGGTGTCTTGGAAGAACAGTCCTCAGTCCAGCAGCAATGTAATACGTCACGAACTGAAATCTACATTCATGGTGTCCATTTTGTTGGGCTGCTTCGCCATTGGATGGATGCCAATGATGATCTACTTCTTTTACGAAATCACGTGTGTTCAGAACTGTTCTATCACACCCTTCATACGGTACGTTCATTGCACGTAAGACTACAACGTCATATTTTTAAGTCTCTGCTTGAAAATTAATCCAAACTGTTATCATACCCTCGCTCCGAACGAGAAGGGGGTATACTGTTTTACCCTTGTGTGTCTGTCTGTCTGTCCGTAACCAAACTTTCTGTCGCATATTTCTCAGCAACTATTCATTGCATGTGCTGGAATTTTTACTACACTGTTTGTTTAGGCATGCCATACGTTTGGATATATTTTCGTCCAATCGGACGTCAACTTCCTGTTAAATGTTGACTTTGTATATTCACATAATAGCGGGGGTATTACTAGTGAGCATTGGCTCACAGATATATCTCGTTTAAACGTATAAAAAGACTTCACAAGCAAAGATCTTATGAATCGTTCTCGAAAACATTTTACCCCTTTTCGTGCAGCAATTGTTCATAAATAAATATATTCCAAAAAGTCAAATTTTGTCATTTTGTAGATTTAACATAAGATTTTCAAATGTTTCTGGGTTTTTTTTTTTGCAGAGCCAGTTGCCGAATTTTATTGTTCATGAATTCAGCTGTAAATGTGTTTATATATGCTGGACGATTAGCTGCATTTCGAAAGAGCATCAAAAACGACTTTACAAAACTTTACAACGTACTTTGCACATGTGCCACTGAAAGATTTGGCATGAAGCATTCGGAGAGTGTCTCGTCCAACCGATCAAGCGCTCTGCAGACCGAGATAAGTCATGCACAGAACTGGGACTTCAACACAAGCCTATAATTTTGATAAGCTTCAGTGCAGGACCATTATCCTTTGCTCGGAAGATACAGATCACTGATTTCAATGACCCTCGAGGCTCTAATTTTAATATTTATTCTTTTTGGATGGAGGTGGAAATATTTCTTTTTGAAATCAGTATTAAGAAAGTTACGACGTTGTTACGATTAAATCGCAAAAGTCGTCGACTTTTTTGCGATCATACGGCCGATATGTCACACTTTGTTTCAGACTGTAGTGATATGCTATGTTCACTATTGACAGTAACCTCAACTGTCTTTCATTTAAAAGTTCCATTACTTTCACACGTTAGTGGAGACTTTGTCGATAGTTTTCACTGAGCATAAAAGAATGATGACCATATAAAAAGTACACGTTCGAGATTAAAGAGGACCCATATAGACTCGACAATTGTTACGTTGTTTTCCGGATCCGTCCGTTTGTTGTAACTAGTAGTATATATGATTTTAATGTTAAAAAATAAGGATATAATTTTTGTAATTTATTTTTATACATTGTGTATTGTTGATATAAATATTGTGAGTCATATTGCGATTGTATTTATTGAAGAAATAGTGCAAATAATGTTTTTTTTTAATTTAAACAAAACCCGATTTATCATGTTGTTTATATATGCAGCAAATAAAACAGATTTCAGTTTTCATATATCATCAAGGTACATGTAGATTGAATGAAAAAATAAAAGTTCTCGATGTTTCCTGATCATAATTATCTAAAAAAAAATGAAATTAAAAGTGGATGTTAATTCGCCACTTTCAAAATTCAAATATAATCACTGTTCAAAAAATTTCGAATTGTGCATGTACAATTTCTTATCAGTTTACTATAAAATGCACAGAATATTTCACACCGAGATAAATTGTAAACCTGAAAGATCAAAGCTGACGGATTTATCAATTACGCAGCTTTGTTAGACAGACAGATTGTAGAATATAACTTCAAAAGACAGAACATCAAAAAATAGAGGTGTCCCGTACGTACTAAATCAGTCACACCGTTCTCTTAAGTTTTCTGCGTTTTCTTATCCTTAAGCATCAAATAAATGTATTGTCAATTCACAACGCTAGTGTACTCCTTTATGCCAATTCTACATTCATTTAACAGACTGTTGTTATATTTTGTACAATATTCTTGTTATTGATATGAGTACTTCAAACTCTTAAAATTGATAAATTAAAGAATTTTAATACACGAATTTGTTGTTTCCATTGTTATTAAAAACCTAATTTAGCCAAAGACTTAAATCGAGGGAGATACTGTAAACCAGTTTTTATTCGCGGCGACTTTATTTCGCGATTTCCTGGAGATAAACTGGATCCCGACGACTAATTTTCGCGACCAAGCCTTATCCAGACCCATGTTGTGTTAAAAATCAAACAACAAGGACTTGTTCGCGGCGAGAAATATTTGCGACAACAAGGCTCTCGCGACCCTCGCGTAAATTTCTCGCACGCGAATAAAAGTTGGTTTACAGTAATTAAGATAAGAGATGTTATAAGAATGATTAGACTGCTGTATGCATGATAAGTCGAAGGAATAATAATCCGTTCTATTACCCTCAGTGTTAGCAACACCCTTACCAACGGGTAACACAACGAATTGTTACATGCGCCTAAATTATGCGCGTACGGTTCGCCATAAAATTCACGTCATTTCTATATAAAAACAGAACGTTTTCTTTGTACTTAAGACATTCAATATAATAAAATAAATAGTGCCTGCATGTTTGGGAGGGTAAGAGTTGAAATTAACACCCCTCGAAAACCATTGTCAACCTCCGCTTCGCGTCGGTTGACAATGGTTTTCTCGGGGTGTCAATTTCAACTCTTACCCTCCCAAACAGGCACTATTTATATAATATCACACGCTCATCTTAAGCAGGTGTTTGTCGACTTGAACTTTATTTCCGTACTGTTCTAAAGATCTATCAAAAGGAAAACCTCTTCACGATTCAGAATGTTTTCATGGTGTTAACCCGTGCTTGCCATCAGACAGAACTTATCATAGAATGCTACAAGAATTGATAATAATAAAACGTATTTTATATATCAAATTAAAGATAAGAAAGCTACTTAACAACAAGTGCGCTGCTTCGCATTAAGGTAAGGTTTGCGGTTACAGGGAGATAACTCACACATTTTCATTGTGACGTAACACCAACTCCCCTTTATTTCAGTAATGACATCAAAATTTATATGACGTCATAATTGATTTCAGGTTTTTTTTTATTTCGCGGTTTTTTTTTTTAGTTTCAATGAAAAAATAAGAGGACACAAGCATTTTATCAATTTCCACGAAAACGAAATCCGCATCATATGGTTTTGAATAGTGTTTTAGAAACATCAGATTACACATATTCTAAGATACGTTTTTCCTGAAATCGGTGGACTTGGAAAGGTTTCAAATAATATGTTTTTGTTTACATAATAGTAGTCCAAAATTAAGACTTTTGTCGCATTTTATTCTATTTTTAGATAGTTCATCAGAAATTAATAAAAGTGAATCATGATATTAATAGTGATATTATTTTCGAACATTTTAAGCATAAATAACCCCCATAATAGTCACATATAAAATGTACATATTTTCACGAAATTGTTTACATATCATCAAAATGAAAATTGGAAATCATGAACTTTGACCTTTTGTAGTTATAAAACGGGACGGGCAAAATTCATTTGAATTTCATGAGAAAAAAGACTTTAGTATAGTGAACAAAATGGTATGTAACTTTGGTACAACCTCTAAAAAATGCAAGCCGCAAACCTTACCTTAAAATGGGGGGGGGGGGGGGGGGGGGGGGGGCAAATACCGGTAATCCTAAATATACTAGTAAAACATTCAACTGTTCTTAGTAATGTCAGGTTGTAAATTTTGAATTTACTGGGTGGGTGTAAATACAAAATTTACAACATGACAACAGTTGTTACAACATGACAGTAAAACACAACACCACTATTTAGCAACTGAATTAATCAAAATCCTAAAATATCTATTTAATATTTAATAGACAAATCTTAAAATGTATAGCACATTGTATTTCAAAAGGTTTATAAACGTTAATTGATGTAAAAGATGCTCTTGGCTATTGATGTATTGTAAACATGGAAATGTTCGTCCCTATTTAATTTTTCGCCTTTTTCGCTCTCATTGCCAGCTGGCGAATTTAATTAAGAATTGTCGAATTCAAAACAATTCTTAAACAAATGAGAGCATCTATCACACCACTATGTCTGGGCAAAATCAAGATGGGTGACACAGATGACGTGTTTAAGGACAAAAGAAAAACCACATAGCAAAAATAACCCTGTATACAGTATCATAAACGTGTTGAAGGGCAAAAGAATTCTGTATATACAGTATCTTAAATTGCAATACAGATGCATTAATGCTTTAGCAACTAGGCGTATGGCCTGCCACATATACCGCTTGAGCAAACAAATCTCCCCCCCCCCCCCAAAAAAAAAAGCATTACAATTACTGCAAAAAATTGAACCGCCCTCATCTGTGTTCCTAGGAAGACTTAACTTTTACCTTTACAAAGTTTCCCCTAATTTTCTTCATTTTAAAAATTTCCTTTAAATTTACATCCCTTCAGGTTGTGATCCTTCTTGGACCTCCGTGGCTATTGTACATGTACCTCTCAGACAAACTTATATCCTTGTTTTCGTTATCTTACATGCGCGGATCCAGAAAATTTTTCCAGGGGGGGTCCGAAGGATAATTGTGTTTGCCAGGGGGGATCCGAGGCATATTTTACTATGTAAATTTAATAAATTTTCATTTTCCAGGGGGGGTCGGGACCCCCCCGACCCCCCCTCTAGATCCGCGCATGTCTTACATGTACATGTACCAGTACTGCCACCTTGTACACCAAATTCACAAGTCACCTGAGTAACAATGTCTAACAGACACTCTCTGATAATGATATATATACGTATACACTATATGATGCATGATCATGATTATTATCAAATACTGTGTACAGTAAAACATGTATATAGTGAACTAGCTTATAATTAAATGATGCTTACAGCAAACTGATTTTCACTCCTTGTGAGTTTCAAACATGTTGTGAAGCTAAAGGATATAACGAATAATGTTTATAATGATTCAAAATTGTCCTCCCTGACACTTCCTTATAAGCGTGTTTTACTTTATACGCATGTACATGTATTACATATAATGGCACAATAATAATATAAAAAGAGTTAAATTCCTGACATATTTTATTTGTGTGATGGGGTGGTAATTAGTAGACCCCAAAACAAGCACAGCTATAATGTATAACATACAATGTCAAGACATACATGTACTTCTTACATTCTTAATTGAAAACTTGTGTAGAAGTTTACATAACTACATGTAGGCATATTTACAACAGTCATTTTCACTTATGCACACAGAGTTTAATAATAATGATTATATGTATATCAATAAACATTTTATTTAATACATCTCTTTACCCATTGCACATACACAAGAATCTGCAGAAGTGTACTTCAGTTACGATTCACCTTTGATTGCACAAATCCGAACCAGAAGAACAATTCTAAAATTTCGTGTCGGTCACGGACGTCCATATAATCAAACGGTCGAGTGTAGGAAATCCTTGCCTTATTTGTACCGTTAATCTCTTTACTCTTCTCCAGCAGCTCTTCATAATGTTCTTGATTAATATCCAAGTATGTGAAAATGATCTGGTCAAAATTAACACAATGTAGGATTAGAAAAAAAAAAAAACATTAAAAATTTTGATTTTTATATTCATACTGCATTTTATACGATATTGTTAAATACCTGTTCGACATGTAATGTATATTCGCATAATACTTACTTTGGTTCCAATACACAGAATTCCCACTACATTTGGTCTAAAAAATGAACTGTCTCTTTCCATGAGGAGTTGAACTCCATGCTGACCAAGAGCTTCCTCTGACACATTTTTGTATGTGAATGTTTCTGCATTATAACTTCCTTTAAAAGCATTGCACTGTTTTACCTGAAAATTTACAATCAACAGAGCTCAATTCTTACCACTTGTTTTTAGAGCCATAAACTTATTATTTCATAAATTCCTTTCACCAAAGACTATTTAAAATTGATCTGTCATTAATTAGGAATTGGACCACCCTAAGAAAAATTTATTGGAATTGCTGCTTGGGGTTTTCCTGACCAAGGAGGGAGAGAGAGATTTTTTTTTTCAAAACTGGAAGTTTATCTTACTAAAAATTGGTAAAAAAAATCTCAATGAACCTTAAGCATAATTAAGGTGTTATATAACCCAACACATGGTCGGAAACCCACGGCCAGTCTCGCATACGCTTACTCAGTAAGCGTATGCGAGACTGGCCGTGGGTTTCCGACAATGAACCCAACACAGATACATGGGTTTTTCAGAAGCTGAGAATAGCATATAAATTTGATCCTTTGTTTGATATATCAATAGACATTATACTGAGCAGACAAGTATCTTAATTTCTGTGTCTGCTGAGAACAAGAGGTAACGGTGACATCATAATCTATATAAAAGGATGATATGTCATGCCAAACAAATCATACTGAAATACATATTTAGATATCAAAAAATACATGTATTTCTAAATTTATCAATTTTGCCAATTTTTGAACATTTCCTTACAATATACTTAAATGATTTGTAACATAGGCCCTATGTACAGTAGTAGAACAACAGATGTGTTTTCTTCAAAGAGTGATAACTCAAGCAGAAATATTTAAATGCAAGAAGGGATTTTTCATAAAACATGACATCTGCTGAAAAAATTTTCTCTCTCTCTCTCTCTCTCTCTCTCTCTTCGTCTGTTCATTTTCTCCTGATGTATTACTCGTACAAAAATAATTTGGAAGATATACTTGCCAATACTATTGTTGATCATTTAATATGCATACAATGTCTTTTTCATTAATTGAAAAACACAAAGAATCATCTTTTATCTTTTCTGAAACATGCATGTGTAGTATAAAGAATTTTTGGAGTTTGTGATTGTTATCCAACTGGTGCATTTTAAATCCCCTCACAAACTATGGCTCTGGGATAAGAAACTTACATCTTGTTGAATAAAACCACAAATTGTAAGAAATCCTACATACATGTATCAACATTATGTATATAATGGTAATAATCAAATCATAATAAGATGCTGTCATTATAACAACAATAAGTTATTCTTTTAAAAATCAAGCAAACCTTCCCAAACCTTGGAACCTCTTAGCAAGACCCCAACCGTGGAACTTAACACTGATCTCAGTGATCTGACAAATGCTATCATTATGAAGCTCTTTGATAAAATAATAATGCATCTTAACTAACCTCTGTTACAACAATCAGCTGTAGAAATGACCCCACAGTTGGTGGTGTAGTCGTCGGGAGAGTCCCAAAACGGACGGCCGGTGTGCCTCGAACATCAACGCCTCGGATACAAATGCTCTCCGGGTACATCTTACCAGGCCTAAATGAAAGTGGATGTGAAATCTTTGTGATCTTACATGTAGTAGCAGTTATTTTTCAAGTCGATGTGATTAGTATGTTTTCACTAAGCATGTTATTACTAAGCATGTATTAAATCTAACAATTCATATCTTTTCCATATACCATACTTTATTAGCCTGCCTTTGACAAATTTCAGCCCTCGGGCATTCTTCCTTCTGGCAGGTTGGGCTAATACAGATGTAATATGGAAAAAAGGTACGAATATTTATTATTTTTGATGCTGTATTAATATTTAGAATATACCTACTCGGGATAAAGGAGACAGATTTTGGAGAAAGCCATGAACAGATGTGTGAATCTTCCCTCTTTCTGTCTGGGTTTCCACCATCTAACAAGAATCATGGAGAAATAGGTCCAAAAATCGATCAGGTTTGTCCTCCATCGATAGAATATGCTGTTAAAGAAAAACAGGTCCAAAAATCTATCAGGTTTGTCCTCTATCTATAGAACCACTGAGCTATTGAGACCCGATATACTGACTGACATTCACACAACTATTAACCCAGTGACATAAAATGTCACAGGTGGAGAAAAGTCAAGTCTCAACCGGGACTCGAACCCAGGGCCTCTGGCGTACTGTACCAGCGCTCTAACCACTAAGCTATTGAGACCCGATATATTGACTGACATTCAAACACCTGTTAATCCGGTGACATACTCCCCCTCTTGGTAGAGAATTTGTCCTCAAATTTACGAGTAGAATTTTACGAGTTAAGGTAATGTTGTGAAACATGTTCCTAGGAAGTGACCGTGGGATTTGTACGTTGGGCACCAAATATCACAGGTGGTGAAAATTATAGTCAAGTCTCAACCCAGGGCCTCTGGCATACCGTGCCAGCGCTCCAACCACTGAGCTATTGAGATCTGATATATTTACTGACATTCACACACCTGTCAACCCGGTGACTTATAGAATAAGCTGTTAAAGAAAAAATAGGTCTGACAGTAACACATAAAAAGTCAGGTGCAAAAGTAACAAAAATCTACGATTATGTATCATACTGATCATAGAGTCAGGAAAGATAACAATTGTTTGACATTGAAAAGTTTATACCTTTTGAAATCTTCCCCAGATTGTAATAATATGTTTGTACGTCTCCTGCTCTTGCTCTCCTCTGATTCTTCTGTTTGGAGGCGTGTCTCCAAATTATCTTTATTTTCTTCGAATTCTTTCATTGCATTCTGAGTCTGTTGTATTTCACCAGGAATTCCTTGGCCATGTTCCTTGTCAAAGTCAAATGAAAATTTCCAACAGTCTTCTGTACATCGCAGTAATTTCTGTCTTATCTCGGGCAATCTGTCTAACCCGTGAAACTGGATGTCTCTACGATCTTTCAGTACAGACACGAAATTTGAAAGATCTGTGGCATTCGCGTCATAGTATACACCGAGAGTTGACAAGTGATCTATTTTCCAGTCTAATGCTCTCCTTGGAAGTTTCCGAATTTGTCTGCGAGGTGCTACAGGGAACTCATATTCAGAGCTACATGTACTTTCCAATGATGAAGAATCCTCCTTTGGTATTTGTTTTGCCGCCATGCCGTCGAACAAAACGAAAATGAAAGTAGAGGAATGCGTGCGCATATAAAAAAGGTTACCACTGCATTCGCCCCATGTTTGTTCAGCCCTGCATTCAGAGAGAGAGAGAGAGAGAGAGAGAGAGAGAGAGAGAGAGAGAGAGAGAGAGAGAGAGAGAGAGAGAGAGAGAGAGAATACATGTATATTATGCTCTAGCTATAGATTGATGCCACTGATACATGTAAGTGACAATAAATACTAAATAAATAAGATCCGCGGCCTTCTTGGAAAGTTATTTTTATCATCCATAACTAGCGCTTCCGTAGAATTCAATGATGTACGCAAACTAATCAGTATTAGCGGGCATCAAATAAAATGCAAATTGGGCACCATTACTTTATTTGTCGCGTTCCAGCCTGAAAGCTTCTGTTTTATACAGACCGTTTTTTCTTCTGCATACAATTGATCGCTGGGCCATGAGGATTTTTAAAGAAAAATAATTTAATAGATTTAAAATCATTATATGTATGTCTTACATGTATCTACATTTAAGAATTGTTGTTTTTGTAAGGGTCGATCTGTCACCAAGTCCCTTATGTTAATCAAAATCACAAGATACATTTGATTTTATTTTTATAGAAACGTGTTGAGCGAAATTTTCATTCAATTAATTTCATTGCATTGATTTTGTTTGAGTTTTTTTACTTGTTACATTAATTTCTTTACTCACTTGCTCTTGTTAAAAAGATATTAGTTTTCTACTATTATAAAAATATTTCATAAAACAACACAAACAATCGAAAAACACTATTCTCTAGCATATAAACGCAATGAGATTTTCAAACTTATTGAAAAGGTTGTGATACTTTTATAAGATGTGCATGTAACATGTACACAATGTACGTTCCACCCTGTGTCATTTGAACCAAACAAAATCTCTATACGTGTTGAATAAACCTCAAGGGTGTAATATATGGAGAATTAAGGAAGGAGTCTTCTCGTTATCAAACATACTTGTGTCACGGTAACTTTGATATATTAATATTCGCTATATGTATCCAACTCTTTGAAATATATAGTGTCTACATGCATATTCGCTTTACAAGCCTTGCGAGCATACAAGCACCATTTCAACTCGTTCGATAAAGCAAATGAAAACCTCACAATTCTAGAAATATTTTATGTAGTAATAAATTGGGTATATTAAAAAAAAATAGCTAGTTACAGAGAACCATTGTGAAATGTAAATCCTGGTATACGTACAATATTAAAACTGCATGTACATGTTTGGTATATCAAATTTCATTGGTATCTTTCACTATATACCGTAAGAGGCAAACAATTACTCTTGACGTTGATCCCAAAAGTAAAAATATATAAATTATATGAATGTAAAATGAAGAATAAATCTTACGTAATAATTTTAATTAACTACATGGCCTATTTTGAATTTCATTTGATTAAGATATTTTAATTCTGCAAAATTCTCATAGCTCATCAATATCTTCACATAAACTAAGGGTAACGACTCACGTTCCCTAAAATGTCGTACGAACAAAAAGTTAACTGATGGTAAATGAATTGAATTCAAATATTTTCTTTGCTACATGTATATTAAAGCCTCGACAATGAATGACAGATTTATCATAAATTGCTGGAAATTATATAAATATAAGTAATAAGAACTCATTTTTTGAATATTATGAGCTAATCAAATACGGACCGTATTTGATCACCTCATAATACTAGTACTCAAAGAATGAATCCTTATTCCTTAAATCTAGTCAGTACAACCCACAACATTTTCGCTAACGGGAAGTGAATCTTGCTGAAACTCTCTATGGAAACATTTGAATAAGAGGTCAAATATATTAATTTCATCATTCATTCCCAACGATTTCTTTAACATATTTCAATCATTATGGAAATACTTTACTGCATGAGTTTAAATGTAAACATTTGGTTGAAAATGATAATAAAGTAAGCGGTCTTCAAAATACTATTTCAACAACTTTACTTCTGATCAAGTTTTACATATTTTCTACTTGGTGATAGACAATTATCCTATAAAACTAACTGTTCAATTTCAATTACATGTAACTCTATATAGAGTTAACAAAAAGATTCTAAATAATTTTTATGTTTTTACTAAACATTTTGCATATTATACAATATTCCTAAGCATACATATGCACTCAGCTCTTACATCTCTTATTTTTTGCTATTCAATTTATTCTATTCATAATATTTCCCTTTCTTCATTTTCTATGATAAATATAACTTTTTGTTCTTTTTTATGCTTTTTTCTTTTTCTTTTCTTTTTCTACATAAGTTCCTATTCCTTCAATGCTGCAATAACCTATTTTGTTATATTACTCATTTATGATTATGTATTTATTACACCATTGTACATATATAATCTGATGTCCAATCCTTTTATGTTATTACAATAAAAGACGCTTAAAGCAAGAACGTTTGTAATGAATTGACGCTTATAGTGAACTGATTTACATTTCCCGTGTGCTTAAAACATGCTGTGAAGCTAACGGAAAAAAAAAACCCAAAACAAATTACGTTTATTACAGAGGGGCCAAGCCCGTTTCAACATTAATTTCAATGTAACCATAAATAAAGACAGGGGTCGAACTCTGACCAAGATAAAAAACTACCAGCTCGCTCCAAAAGCCTAAAAAATCAATTCTTTTTATATAATACTCTCAATATGCATGTATTTTTCAGAAAAGTAGTGTCTGAGATACACTCATGCCGAATTTAAAGTTGATGGGTTTTAAAATAGCGGAGATATACGTCATTATTCTCTCGAAGTCGCCAGTTTATTTTTATTCGGACATTTACCGGTCCAGGATTCACGATGGATTTTGCCTATGACAACATCAGTATTGCAACAAGTCGAGAAACATTCGCATTAATCTTTTAAAATCTTACATCAAATGCACGCTACTTACATACAAAAACTCCAATAAAATTCCTTAAGGTGGCTCTATACACCACTTTTTGATGACGCAGTACGCAAAAAAAAAGTAAATCTGGAAGCATGCAATTCCGGTACTGGCTGATTTAAACTGAGGCGAATTGTATGGGGACCGCTCTTTTGAACAACTTGTTAAATGAATAGATTTAATTTGGTAATTGAAAAATTCATTACTTACAAGTAATGTGGTATGTGACACCTCCTCGTTGTGTGGTATTATTTATCGAAATAAACAATAAAGCAAGTATAATTTTTTAAATAGTTTCTTTCCCTGCATCTATATGTTACACCGTAGCGCAGTGGGTTTAAGGTGTCATAACAGTATTTCACTGAAGGTTCACGTCAAAACATGGCTGAGCCAAAATAATTCCCGAATTTTCCTTTGAATTCGGGGCGGTTCAGCTCGAGACAGGAGCTGATTTTTTGTATGAGATGAAAAACAATGTGTAAGAGGTCTAACTATCCCAGTTTTGTAATAATGCGAGGTCATTTGAATTTTTGATGCGCGTTGTTTCTGGAGGGGGGTGAAAAGTCCCGGGCTTGATTTTCAAGCACATGTGTAACTTCGATGTAAACAAAGTCGCACGCCTTGCTGGATGCACGTGTGTATTTTGCTAGAAACTTGTAAATGAAGCGTTGTTTAAAAAGATGTCAAGAGGATTTTTCCCAGAAGTTCGTTTTGAATTTTTAATCTGTATGTAAAGTTGTGCAATTTTGGTAAGAATATATAGTAGAATTTAATACTGTAGTGCAACCTGCAGGAAAACGGGTTTGCTATGTTAAAAGTTGTTTTACCTGTGTTTTAGGTGTTAAATCAGTGTGTTTAGACGAAAAATGACAAACAATGGGGTTTTGTAGCCAGCAGCACGCTTATTTTGCTTTTAATGATGCATACAAAATTAGCCCAGATTTCCTCTGAAATGTTCTACTGCCTCAAAACAATGAGCCATTTATAGTAGATCGGACCGTCTAAACTGTCCGGAAATTTTTTAGCAGATCAAATACGATGTAGTATTCATCGTCGTAAACAACAAAATATTCTACGGGGTGTGAATATCAAATAAAATCGGTTGTTTAGGCCCTTGTGTTACAGTAAGAAATGCTCAATTTATGTCCAAAATTGAGAAATATTGATACGAAAGCGGAAAACAGCTGAGATGTATCACTCATGTTAGTTAGATTAGAACAATACCATGCTATTTTGGACAAAGGTTCTCACCATTTTCATAAATTGTATGAAATAATGACGTTTTCTCTACCCCACCCCCCAGAGGCAGGGTCATTGAATTTTTGGCCGACATAATTTCTGGGGTCCACATGATATTAATTAATTTGCGTCATTTTATACATTTTCATACATCACTTGTCAATTTAAAACCAAAAAATCACTGAATATCAAAACACCGTGTAAATGCATACAGTATAACTTTGATCATATTTTCATAAATCAGTGGCCACCGTGTACACCGTGGTGTTTAAAAATCGCTCATAACTTTCTGAAATGAGTAGATATCTTCATAATTTTTTTTTAGTCACACAACACAATGAGTATTAATCAATTTATTAATGTTGATTTTGCGATAACAAAAAATGAGTTATATTGCAGGTGTCATAACAGTATTTCACTGAAGGTTCACGTCAAAACATGGCTGAGCCAAAATAATTCCCGAATTTTCCTTTGAATTCGGGGCGGTTCAGCTCGAGACAGGAGCTGATTTTTTGTATGAGATGAAAAACAATGTGTAAGAGGTCTAACTATCCCAGTTTTGTAATAATGCGAGGTCATTTGAATTTTTGATGCGCGTTGTTTCTGGAGGGGGGTGAAAAGTCCCGGGCTTGATTTTCAAGCACATGTGTAACTTCGATGTAAACAAAGTCGCACGCCTTGCTGGATGCACGTGTGTATTTTGCTAGAAACTTGTAAATGAAGCGTTGTTTAAAAAGATGTCAAGAGGATTTTTCCCAGAAGTTCGTTTTGAATTTTTAATCTGTATGTAAAGTTGTGCAATTTTGGTAAGAATATATAGTAGAATTTAATACTGTAGTGCAACCTTAAGTGGGTTAGTGGATTCACTACAAATATGTAGGTCATGAGTTAGATTCCCGATGAGAACCATACATTTTTTAACCTTCCAAAATTTCTAAAACGTATTTTTTGGTTGAATACTGTGAAAGAAAATTCTAAACCAGTGAAAGTGTTTCAATTAATATGTATTACGGTGCTACCGTTCCGGCGAGTGCAGCAAGAATTACACATACTGTACCTTGCATCATTGTCAACTTATAGTTCTATTTAGGTATCAACGAACGTCAAAGAATTTTTGAGAGAGTATTGCTCTACAATAAGTATGCCAAAGGTACTAATTTTAATGGTTATGATACATACAGCGCAACCCCCTACCCACAGAGAGAGAGAGAGAGAGAGAAAGAGAGAGAGAGAGAGAGAGAGACCGGTACCTGTTGTAGGTGTGTAATTTCCCACTTTTAAATTTAATGGTCTGACTATATGCAATATCTACATATTTGTTTTTTACCTGTTTATTTTTTCAGTTTATTCCTTTTTATTTAGATTTAAATGTCCTATTGTTTATTTCCTCCCTACTCATATACTTACCTGCCTAACGTTACTGTACATGCATGCACAATTATTTAGTTAAAAATTGATCGATATGACAGTAAAGTATGGCTCTTGCTAGTATATATATATATATAAAATCTCAATATTACAAAAAAGATTAAAAACAAATCATATGTCAATAAGGCAGATATCGCAGACTATACTGAAATAGCCAGTACACTCATTTGTTTGATCCACCTCTAAATTTATCGCGGGAAATATAGCGCGAGTGCACTGTGACGTCATCCATGACTTTGTTCGTCTTTGTTTACGTTTCTCGACTCAATACGAAGGTATGGAAGCATGTAACAAATCTTTTGAGTCTCGCCAAAGCACATGCGGCACTCAAAACGTGTCTTCAAACTCTAAGTCACCGTAAATTACGAGTTAAAAGTCGGCCATTTTTGGCATAGCACCACGGGTGAAAACATTAGAGAGCATTATGGGACGTAGACAAAAAATTTTGTTTGATGAACTGTAGGTTTCGCTCGTTCTTTTTCCCGCGCACACTGGTTCTTAGAGCTCGCTTCGCTAGCCGGCGCTGCGCTCGCTATAATAAACTTTAATGCACATTGATATCGAAAGATGTTCCTTACCACCATAAGGGGATGGGAGGGTTGTTTTGAAGGTTGGGATACATAAATCCTACTAGCCTAGTCAATTTTCCCCTTTATTTAGTTGACTTAGTTTTGCATTAAAGCGAATATATTCACTTTTACAGGCCTATATTGAAATAAGTATGTATTTATCATTCCAACATCATATTTAGGAAATTTTCTTCAACTCAGAAATGAAAAGTCCCCAAGGTGTTTGGGCCTTGGAACTTACGAACGATAACCCTTACTTGAGGAACTTTCATACCAAATGAAATATTTTTTGTGTTTATTTGCAATGATTTTCATTCAATTTTTTTATGTCACAGTTATCAAAATACATTTTCTTATAACATCAAGCAACTTTTTCAGATGATTTGTCAACAGAGTCAGAAAATATGAAAAATTATGTTTTGGGAAAATACTAAAAAAAATTGCAATTATAATAACATTTTTGAATGTTAAGAAGTGTTATATTTTTTTTATGTGTCCAAAGGAAATATACATCATATGACAAAAAAATTTCTCTCAATTTGTTAATAGCTATCTTTTAAAAAAAATAATTTACAAAAACACGAAAAAACAATTAAAAATTCTTTAAAAGTACCTAGAGTATCCCTATCATCACTTTAATATTTGATAAGTATATGTTTTGTGGTCTTCTATTGAAAATTGGAATAAACTGTGGGTGTATAGAGCCACCTTAAATACTCTCCATACTTGCGTTGCCACACTGCACCTCATTGAGAATGGGAGGAGGCACCAAGCAATAACAGGAGCAGAGGCAGCACAGTGGTATGTAAGCTACCCAAAGGGAAAGAAGGGACAAACTGCTGTCGTCAAACCACACAAGACCCCAATTTCTTATGGTATGTTGACAATTATGTTTTGGAAGTCGTAAAAAAGTAATCGATACAAATACATAATACATTAATATGCACAAATGACACTAGAATCAACTGTCAGTTGATTTTTTTAAAATGATACATAGATTGTCTTTTTTCCTTTATAGATTATGTAGAAGAGCTGAGGATCATCGTGGTGGAACGTCGGCGACAGTCTACTTCCTGTCCTTCAGCTGCTGCAGAGGCAGATACCATCATCGGATACAAGCCACCGCCCTTGACTTCGTCCTATGTTCCCATCAACAAAGAAGAACTGGTTGCTATGAGGCGGTAAAGGTTGGCCAATTGAAAAGACATAGTGGTGGATCGGAGAGGTCCAATGTGTGACCAAATCAGCATTCATAAACTCTGTTAATATTTAAAAAATATTTATTTGTTATGATTATATTGTTACAATTTAATTGTTGATCATTTTACTGTTGAAGATTTTCCTTTGTTATACCTATTTGTTCAGATGCTGTTTATGTATTGTTTATATATATATATATATATATATATATATATATATATATATATATATATATATATATATATATATATATATATATATATATATATATATATATTTTTGTCTTCATCTTTTTATTCCATGATAAATAAATGATATCAAAATATTCACTCTTTCATTTGTAATTCATCTTGGATATGGGTATGAGGATTTAAGCAGTTTACTGTAGAAAGTGAATTCTGAAATATAGGGTGGGGAAATTTATAGTCACGCACCTGTTATTGAAGATGCAAGATACAACTTGGTTTAAAGCTCCTATCTTGTTGGGACATATAATCTAGTATCTTGTCATTCTATAGACAGTTACAGCATGTTTCTTAAGATGTTCCCCTTCATCTCCTATATATAGCTTGTTCTGGCCTTTGTTTGTCGTCTATCGCATCTCTTATTCTGTCTATCTCTACTATGCAAAAAGGTCCAGTTTCGTTACACGTACTTATAATTGAATACTCGTATATTGATGATTCCACAAGATAATTTATTGCAAAAAATCGTGGTAATATTGATGTTCCAATGTTACAAAAAAGTTTTTTCTAAATTATAAGTACACATATATAGTATATTTCGTCATTGTTACAGCCTCTTACATTAACCATGAAATTCCATAAACGTAGTCTTTCGGGGACCCCAAGTTTCATTTGTTCTTAAGTTTCAAAAAGATAAAAACGGCCAGATCGGTATTGTAAATACAAATGTTTTCCTCCTTTTTTAACTTATGTTTTAAGCCCTTTTCCCGGATACATATGCGACAATTAACTTGTAGCTGACCTATGTTATTCCATGTAACCTATTTGATACACATAAACCCCGTAACATTCCCCTCTATGGCGATCGACAGACTTTATCTTTATTGGAAACCCTACTTCCGTTTGTTCTATTTATGTCCATAGTCTTTTGATCCAGACGGAAGAAGATGGCCAGCTCAGGTTTGCTTTTTAAAGTAATTGCTTCCTTATGTTGTTTTAAGCCTTTTTTTTTAAAATGTATATTTACTACGATATATATGTAGCTGATCTATGCATGTGTTATTGATAATTATATTTGATACACATAGACCCTGTAATATTCCTTTCCAGAGCGATAGATAGATTTTATCTTTTTTGGAAACCCTACTTTCTTTTGGTCTATTGATATGTCAATGTTCTTTTGTTCTTTTAATTCAAACAGAAGGGAATGGCCCACTTGGGTTTGTGGTTTAAAAAATATTCATTTCTTTCCTATTTTGTATTATTTTTAAGCCTTTTCAATATATATATATATATATATATATATATATATATATATATATATATATATATATATATATATATATATATATTATCTATTATCTCTCTCTCTCTCTCTCTCTCTCTCTCTGTGTAGTTGATCTAGGCCGTGGTTATTACTAAAATTGATAACACTCCTTTCTTTGGCGTTCCATAGGTTTTTATCTTTTTTGGAAAGCCAACTTTAGTTATTTCGTCTATTGTTTTCATGTCTATGTTTTTTTTGTTCCAAACAAAAGGAAATGACCTACTAGGTTTTGATTTCAATATCGTTCCTGAATTTTTTTTTAACTTACACTGTGAAATGTCTTTAAAAGTAGATATCAAAATTTTTTTTGGATCTTAATCATACACATTGATATATCGATAATTACTTCACTCCAAATTCTGCCGAACTGATAGTCGACATCAATTATTATTTTATTGCAGGGCTAATAGACGGTCAATCGGTGCGAGGTAATGGAAATAAATAGGGCAATGTCTGGCAAATGTTTAACTCCCTTGATGATAAAGAAATATTTAACTAGATCGATATCAAAATCTGAAAGATCAAGATTGCTTCATTGTTTTCTTTCGTTCGAATTTTTTGATCTTCTACTATATTCTTCTCTCGCGCTCTTTAAGCCGGTGTAATGAAGAATAATGACCCCCGTAGAATAATGACCGGGGGTCATTTTTTCTACGTAGAATAATGACCCCCCTAGCTGAAGAATAATTAGATTTTTCTGAAGAAAAAAGACCCGGGGGTTATTTTTCTTCATGTTAAACATGAAGAAAAATGACCCCCATAGAAAAATGACCCCCCCCCCCGTAAACATGAATAGAAATTGGTTACCCCGTATCCAAGATATGACTTTGAAATTACTTAATTCGTAGCAAGCACACGCAAAACACTCTGACATTTCCACAAATTGATTGTTAACAGTTACGTTACTTCTCTCGTCGACATACGGCGGAAAATGACGCAAATAAAGAAAAATTCATACACAATGAAGATATTGTGAGATGATTAACGAACAATAATCATGAAAGAATAATTGTTGTAATGATATAGGCAATATTCATTGGTGAATGAATTGTCAGTCGAAGAATGTTACATGTGTATATCTTTATGGAAAAAGACTAAGGGGACAGGTAACGTAGGAATATGGATACTTCTTATTTACATTTCTTGGGGAAAGTGATTTTTAAAAAACCATTCTGCGTTATAGTTTTGTTTTCTTCTACGTAATACATGAACATCAATATTCTAAACATTTGTTGTAATGTTGTTTTGTGATCATAAATAGACTTTATTCTTTTAGAGCAAATTTGTGAAGAATACCTGACTATATAGTAAATCTTAATAAATAATAAACACTTATCGATTATAATAAGAAAAATTAAAAGCGTTGATAAGAGGTTAGGGCCGATGTTATGGGTTTATATCCCGCTTGATTTTGATCACACGATCTTTATTGTATCCAAAGTTACCAATGCTCATACAAACTACTGAAGCATTAATCATCTTGATATTAACTAAACTTAATAAAGTAAGCCGAGGATAAAGTAAAATATATTTTCTGTAAGAGTACTCTCAGTACTTTGACGATTTTCCTTATTGGCCGTTCACCTCTACTGGCGTAATGGCTGCTGTAAGTGCCTACTAACTTCAGCTTGGTTATAATGCCTAACAGTGGAGTAAACTTTTAATAATTTTGGTTTCACCATTAATTCTGGGTGATGAACTTGTATGTACCCAGCAGTTTGTATTGTGGAAATCCTCAATGCAAGTATAATTCATAAACAATATGAAGAATATAGAAGATGCGACGACGAAGCGCGAAGATGCGAGGCGAAAGTGCTATGTTAAGTGCGAAGAAGTGATACTAATATCGCTTCTTCGCCTTTGCAAATTCGCACTTTCGCCTTCGAATCTTCGCGCTTTCGCCTTTTGAGCTCACCGAGACGAAGTCAATGGGAGCATATGCTATACCCCCGGCGTCGGCGTCCGGAGCTGGTTAAAGTTTTAGTTGCAGCTCCTGTATCTAAGCTATTACCTGTCCTCTCTTCACCAAAATTAAATGGATGATGCATCTGGACCTACTGAATCTGGTTCCTAACTTTCAAATGCTGGAGGAGGTTAAGGTTTTTGGAGCAGATTAAAGTTTTTGTTGCAGGTGCCCTTTAATAGCAATATCTAAGTTACTGCTGGTGCGTACTTCACCAAACTTGCATGGATGGTATGTCTTATGATACTGATGCACCAGACAGGCTTGAGTGCTGAATCTGAGCTATAGGTTTCGGATCCTGGAGGGGGTTAAGGTTTTTGGAGCTGGTTAAAGTTTTTGTTGCAAGTGCCCTCTAATGATTATATCTTAGTTACTACTGGACTTCATTCAACTTGTATGGATTGTGCGTCTTATGATACTAATGCACCTGACAGGCCTAAATGCTGATTCAGAGCCATAGGTTTATGATTCTTTATGAGGTTTTTTGGAACAGGTCACATGTTTTATAGATAATAGCTTGCACAATTGATGTAACTATATTATAAATGAAACGCAGAGGTTGCTTTAGATGCAGAGCCTGATCTCCATTATCAAGGATGCTAGAAAAATCTCTTACCTCACTCAAACCTGCTTGAAAGATAGATGTGGTTGTTGTTAAATGATGTAACATGATTCCTATGATATATAATGTATGATTTGAAACACTATTGTTTAATAGGATACAATATAATACCATATGTTATATTGTTAAACGTTATATGATACTATAAAATATTGTATCAATTGTTATCCCCCCTCCCTTCGCACAAAGGAGGGCATATTGCTTTGCTGCTGTCGGTCTGTCGGTCGGTCCACTAACAGTTTTCGTTCATTTTCTTTGCATAGGATGAACATATTGAAATGAAATTTGGTATACGTTTTATCATGATAATATCTGGGTCAAGTTCGACATTGGGTACGATCGAGCAATTTTCGACAGAGCTATGGCCCTTGGACGTAGAAAAATTCCAGTTATTTGCAGTTTTCGCTAATTTTCCTCGCAGAGGATCAACATATTGGAATGAAATTTTGTATACAGGTTTATCATGATAGTATCTAGGTCACGTTCGATATTGGGTACGATCGAGCAATTTTCAACAGAGTTATACCCCTTGGACATAGAAAAAATCCAGTTATTTGCAGTTCATTTTCTTTGTTGATGTTTCCAAGGGAGGGGGGCATAAGTGTTTTACAAACACATCTTGTTTTTATATTTTATGATATGATATTGTATCATGATATTGTTATGTATAGTATTGACTAATATGATACACTATTGTATAATATTATACTGTATTATTTATTTATATTTTTAATCACATGATACTATTACATACATGTATGATATTGCAATATATAATATTGCATCCTATGATATTATATTGTGTATTCTATGATATTGTATCATACAGTATTGTGTTATGATATTGGTTTCTGTAATATAGAATTATATAACATGAAACTGTATAAATGATATTGTAATATTATGAAATATCGTATCATACAGGCTGTGATATGGAAAAAGGGTATTTATTATTATATTTATTACATACTTAGTAATAAATTATGTAAAAAGGCATCAAGTTGAACATATTGATTTTAAATATTATCTGAAAGTAGTCTATACATGTATTAAATAAAACAACGAGATCTTATTGTTTTACCAACATGTTGCTACAGAACTGGGATTTCCTCGTGTTTTAAAATTAAATGTTCCAAAACTGAAGTTATTAACTGCATTTGAAAATGTCAACTGCAAGAAATGTTTCATTTTTCATCTGTAAACATGCACAAATGCCGAAACGGAAAAAAGGCAGAGGCAGAGGGTGTGATATGGATCCGTATCAGCCCTAGGGCTGATAACCTGAATCAGCCCCGGAGGCCGATATGAGTTGTGTGATGTCATCTATATCACATATGCCAAAAACCTGTATTTATTACTAAGTATGTAATAAAGAATTATATAACATGAAATTGTATATATGATATTGTAATATTATGAAATATCGTATCATACGATATTGTATAATATGATATTGGTTTATATGATATATTATCATATCACATGAAATTTTATTTTATGATATTTTAATGTATGTTATTATATCATATGATACTTATATAATACTTTACCTTATCCCATGATATTGTATCATTTGATATGATACAATGTTGTATCAAATTATATTGTATTATATAAAACAATATCATTTTATGTATCAAATATGATACAGTATCATACAATATAATATCATACTATAATATTTACATTAACTTTCTTTCCTTCTATTAACGAGGCCGGGTCTAATTTTTTCTGCCCTAGATTTTTTAATGAAAATTTTTACATGAATTTCTACTGATATAATTATTATTTTAAGATGAAAAAATAAGACATTTACCACACCGTTTGTTCAAGGGGTCATCTCAAAGTTTGATAATTTTTAACATAGGACCCTATGGGATTTTGCTTCAAATGTATCAATTTTGCACATTTTTTTACATTTTTTTTTAAACTTCTGCCCTAGGGATTTCTTTTTATGTTCTACATATTAAAGTTATTGCTTAAAGGCATCAAATGGGCAAATAAAAAAAAACCTTTTACCTCCTGGTTTGTTCCAGGGGTCATACCAAAGTTGTTTTTTGTATGCCCAATTTCCCAGTTTGCCAGATAATGGCTAATTTTTATTTGACAAATACGGAAATGGTGATCTTTATAGTATTATTAAAACATTCAGACACATCGAAGTAATAAATAAATATATAACAACACATATTAAGGGTCATTGAAATAAAATACATGGTTACAGTCATGAAATATATGAATTAAGCTACATTTAGGTGGGTTAAAAAAACGTGACAGAGGGCTAAGGCTTGCTGAACCCTCTTCACGTTTTCGAACCGAGCCCAAATATAGCTTATAATTCGAGACATTTATGTTTATTCCACAATATAATATCAATTTTACGCATCAAACGATCTTTTTTCAACAAATTTTGCTGAATATCTGCAGTTGAAACTATCACGCCATGGCGTCAACAGAGCAAAAAGATGACGTCACAATACAAATGAAACGCTGCGCGAAAGCGTGCGTACTCGTTCTGTACTCGGCCTCGTTAAATTACATTTGTTCATTTGAGTGATATTTACGCACAACACAGAAGACAGAATCACCAAATCTGGTGCGTATGAATACATTCAGTGTTCCTTCAGTATTTCTCAAAGAACAAGAACTGACTCTTCTCGCGACTTCAAACCGGAAAACGACCTGATATTATACTTACGCTGATAAATATTTCATTGATGTAAATATATTTTGACAGTTAAATGAATTCAATTGATTAATTTCTTAGTTTACCAAGAGTAAATTCATTAAATTACAGAAAGAAAATAAAATTGTGTTATTAGAATTTAAAACGCTGTGCACTATTTTTGTCAGCATATTTCGGCTGTTCCAGTGGCCATTCCGTTAATTTCGCATTACTCGTTGAATAAGACAGAGCTTTTAAAAAAAAATCATACACATGTAATTGCGGGAAGGAAATACATGTTTAAAAACGTAAATATAAGCATTGATTTATTATTTTTTGAAAGATGAGGTCTTATAACTGCAACGATGAGTGAAAACAAATTTTCATAACGCGCTAGCGCGCGTTATACAATTCGTATACACACCGCTGCAATTATGTGACCACATCTTTAAAAAAATAATGTTTGAATGCTTAATTATACAATATAATATCATATGTTTCAATGTTATGATGTATTATTGCAATATGATATTGTTTCATATAATACTATATTGTATTATGTTTTATGATATTCTATTATTTGATCAAATATAATTATAAAGTAAAACACAATACAATGTCATATCAAACGCTATTATACACTGTATCATATCTCACAATTTTTTACGGTATTTTATGGTAGTATATGATATATATTGTAAGTATGATAGGTTGCAATTTTAATTATATATTATTGTATTGATTGACATATGAACATATGATTATCATACAATTTTTTAACAGATGTTATACGATATTGTGTCAAAACAGAATCCATGAATATCCAAGATCATAAAGGATGGTTTTCATATAATATGATAAAGGTGGTCTCATAAAGGTGATGCCTCATAAAGGTGATGCCTCGTCTCGGTGAGCTTTGTAGTCTGTGATTACCTATGTTTTATAATTGCGGAGCTCTCCATCGTTTAAAGGGTTCCGAGGCATATTTTGGAATTTTTTTAAATAAAATTAATAAAATTATCTAGGGGGATAGGGTCCGGACTCCTTCTCCCGTTTTACTGCGTAAATTTATTAATATTAAATTTCCCTCTCCCCCTCTAGATCCATGCATGAGCAAGGCGTGTCGCTCCTTCGCCTTCGCACCTTCGCACTTTAGGCATCACATCTTCGCGCTTCATCGTCGCATCTTCGTATTTTTGCTCCTTCGCCTTCGCACTATCGCCTTTGCAACTTAGGTCGAAGTGGCCCTATCGGAACACCATTGATATATGTAAATGTAATTGTTAAGATGACAACCATACCCCGATGAAATACAATCAATATATTGTTATAACGGAAGGATTTTTATTTTCTAAGATATACCCCTTCTTTCACTTTAAGTTTAATTGAATATGAATTATAATTTCTGTTACTTTCTGTAAACTGCTGCAGTAAAAATTACAATAGTGTAAAGACTATTTCACAAATAATAAAAAAAAATATACTGAAAAACTTTAATCTACAAGGGGGTCATTATTCTGCAGGGGTCACTTTTCTACATGTGGAGTGTGCTCATTTTTATGAAATGACACTAATTTTTCAGGCAAAGGGGTCATTTTTCTACGTAAAATAATGACCGGGGGGTCATTTTCTGCGTAGAATAATGACCCCCGGTCATTATTCTACGGGGGTCATTATTCTTTATTACACCGGAACACAATTTTCCCAAAAAAGTAAGCTTGTTTTAAATTTTATGATACATCCAACGGAAATTTCAGTATTGTAATTGCAGATGTTTCCAACAGAGGTGAACCTCTGCAGGTAATTAGGATCACAAGCAATGACAATGATGGAGAACTAACACATGGGCTGGAATTGGTTGATGATAACTTAGAAAAAATAATGTTAAATCCAGAAGTCAAGGAAAACCCTGTTGTGATTATTTCGATCACAGGCGCCTTTAGAAAAGGCAAATCTTTTCTTTTAGGATTCTTTTTGAAATTCTTGGAGACACAACCGGAGGTAACTGTTTCTGAATATTGAGGAAATATGTCACATAAATTATCTCGTAACTTTATTATACTTTTGTATTCATATTGTTATCATGATACATGAAGGAATGCGATTGGCTGAGTGAAGATGATAGGATAGAGGGATTTGAATGGCGAGGTGGATCCGATCGGGTGACTTCTGGTGTCCATATCTGGAGCAAACCATTTATCCGTGAAAACAATTTTGGGGAAAAGGTTAACTTTTTATCATTGTCACACTAGGTTTCTTGCTTGATCCATAATGTTATAAAAAATTATTCTCCCAATATGAGTTTATGTTTATATTTATAAATTAATGACATGTCTGGAAGTTATTCATTGCTGTGTTTATGTATTTTAGCTAAATGCACAGCCTTTCTCTTTCTATTTGTAATAGGTTGCTGTATTACTTATGGACACCCAAGGTGCTTTTGACGACGATTCTACTGTACAGGACTGTGCCAGCATTTTTGCTCTCGTTACTATGATAAGCTCTGTGCAGGTTTTTCAGATAATATAATTTCTAAACCTTTATTAATATTTGCAATGATTAACAAACAATTAGTAAAGCAAGATGACAATATCCCGTGTAAGCGGTAATTACCACTCTTTATACATTAATATAATACAATGCTTCGTGTATTTGTACATGGCCTTTATTTTTTGTTGCAAAAGTTGGAAAAGTTACAAACTATTTTACGTATTTTATTTGTATTTTATTTCAAACCAGAGAGTGGCTGTATGTATTGTGCATCGTGTTACTCTCTCAAATTTTGTTCTTTAGGTTAAATCTCATTATAACTATTATCACCATCCCAAATAAGAATTTCAGATAAAAGACTGACCCAACCAATTAAACTTCCTTGTTTTATGCATCATCTACAATCAGAACATCGCCTGGACTTGATGGAAAAAGTCGAACGATGTTCCAATTGACACCATCTAATCATACAGAGTTCTTAAACAAAAACAATTTGTTCATTGTTCACAAATAAATGTGTAATGTTTACAAGTATTCTGACTCTGTAGTGGTATAAAAATGTGCCTAATTTAAAAACGCTTTTACAATACAGTTCATTAGCATATCCTAAACCAGGGTTGGCAGATCAAAGGTAACTACGCAATGACAAACTTGCCCTAGTAGACATTTCCGCTAATGACGTAATCTAGTCAACCCGCATTCCAGGTTACCCCATTCTTGAAAGTTCTGTCAACGAAATGATCTAGTCAACCCGCGTTCCAGGGTACCCCATTCTTGAAAGTTCTGTCAACCAAAACTATAATCGCGCAATCAAGAAACGAATTTGCTCATTTTATTTATTCAACATTTGTCAAATCTTAATTTCTATGAATATATTTCACTTTTTTCGTAATCATCCAATATTACTCCATCTATTGTATACATATATTTTGATGCAAATTCCCTTGGATCCGCCAAAACGTGTCCGCCATCTTTATCTCAATTTTGCTATTTCGAACTGATTTATCGAAAGTGAAAATTAGTTAGTAATTTCTCAATTACTTATCAGGTCAATCTCAATTATAGTTAACGGACATTTACTCACACGTGTTGAAATACTGAAGATGTTAGCAATTATTCTGGTGCAGGAATTTTGTAGTTTATTAGCAAAATGTCTTAATTTATAAGTAAAGAAATGCAAAGGTTTAGGCGATAAATAGCTCTATGAGATGTTTTGAATTTTAGTTATGTGTAAAAAAAAGTTGCTGCTATTGATTGATTGTTATTATTAGATGTGGAATCTTATGCAGCAGCTACAGGAAGATGATTTGCAACATTTAGAGGTAAAAAAACCCACAACCCAAACCATTCGGCAAATCAAATTGTCATTGTCACCTATATAACATTTATCTAAACAGTTTATTAACAAACCATATCCTTGTTTTGTTTCTAGACAAATAATCTGCTATTGTTTTGCAATTGGTAAAATTAATATGTAACGTAGTTTGTAACTAAGGTATAGTTTTTAGTCTTTTTTAAATGTATAAATGAAAATGGTTGTACTGAGTGTTCTCATTGTCTCGGGATTGTCTTTAAATAACCAGTGAATATTGTACTTTGAACACATTTTGATTATAGAATAGAGTAGTCGTTTTCTTTTTACTATTTTTAGTTTTTTACCGAATATGGAAAACTTTTCAATCAAACATCAGATGAAGGAGATGTGAACGGCTCAGTAAGTGAACTCACAACAGTGTTTTTAATTAATTTAAAAGTCTATTTATTTTAAATGAAGTGTTACATATGAATAATTATGTAAATATGCAATAAAAGATTACATGTTTAGCAAGTTCATATAATATTCCTCTTGCAATAACTCTCAATCTTATTTTATTTAAAGAAACTTATATTTTTGATACGAGATTGGAGTTTTCCTTATGAACATGCCTATGGAAAAGATGGTGGAAATGCTTATATTCGCAAGAAACTAAAGGTACATCATTTATGCAATCTAATGTATGCATATTTACATGATATTGCAGTAATTTCAATTAAATCAAAACATTGCTTATAATTATCGTTTTGTTAAAGATTAAAAGCAGTCAACACAACGAACTAAAGAATGTTCGAAGAAACCTGGACAAATATTTTCCAACTATCAGAGGGTTTCTATTGCCCCACCCTGGTAAAGCCATTGTAACGAATCAAGCATATAATGGCCTAGTGAAAGGTAATATCCATTGGATTGTTAGTCGTAACATACGAGTACCATTTTTTGTTAAAAAAAAGTAGGCAAAAGGATTTTCAAGCGAAAGAAACATAAAAGCAAGATATTAAATAAATTTCACATGTTCAACTCATTTTCACAATATTGTCACTCCATCACAATTTTATAAGCTCGCTAATTATTGTTCTATATAATATCATCTCATAAAATAAAATACACTTATGGATACACCATTTTTGGTGTTACATGTAAATGAAATTAAAATTATTAATTTTACAATTCCAATAAGAAAATTGTTTCAGAGTGTTATTTTATATTTAAAGCTGACATGAATTCATAAAAGCATTTGGTCGCCATATTAGTTTTGATATCGCTCCTCTATCGCCACTGGGGTATATATACCGATTGAGAAAGTTACGGACGGTTGCTTTCCGATCGAGGCATTCGGGTTGTACGGACTTCTAAATGCATGAACAACGCATTTTAGTAAACTGTTTGTAATAAAGAAAACAAACAATCAATTAAATACAAAATATATTTTATTCTTTCAAAAAATGTCCAAGGTATCCGCATTATTTTACACAAAAAGTGCTTTCTTACTTTGCATGCACATCGAACACGTGTGTCGTTCATACAGAGTGCATAACGTCTGCATCTTTTTGAAGCCCCGGTGGCACTACATCCAACACAGTAGCTAAATAATAGTGAATCCAAGAAAGTAACAACGTAACATCTTTCCATCGGTTTATACAAAACGGTCCGTTTCTAAAATCCATGTGATCATTGGAATTGATCGATCTGCCACAGTGAGAGGTTTGCGACGGTCTACTTTTATTGAGGATTTTTTAAGTATCTGTGCCTTGATTTTTAGTCTGTCCTGTTTCGTCGTACATTACATAATACCTTGCTAGCACGGTGGTTGTCATATTATTTTTGTTTAAAACGCGTGTCTTTGCGTCCAAGGTAACGTGTTAGGGTGAATAGTGCTATTGGCCTTTTATTGGGGGTGTGTAGCGATGAGCAGAACAATAGAAATCGACAACTAATATAGCGGTAGTCGGCGAAAAAAGGTAAAATAATACGTATTTATGAATTCATGTTAGCTTTAAGCTAAAACCACAATTGTTTATACATAGTCAAACTTAAAACATCTTGTCCATGGTTTTTCGTACAGGTTTAAACTATGTCATTTACTCGGCTAAGTGCACGACATAAAATATTAATAAATATCTTTTAATTTATTACTTTATCTAACTATATTTCTTAATTAATCAATTGCTTGTTTTTCAGTTGAATTTAAAGAAAAGTTTTATCAAGTATATGGATTTTCAAATGTAAAGGGGCATGGCCACGATTTTGGTCAAAACCAATTCAGTGACGCATTTCTAATAGCCAACTAAAATTTGATTGCCAATCGTCAAGATATAAGCTAGATACAGAGCTTACAATTATTTTTAATGTAAACAAAACTCAGGACATGTTTTGTTCACATTTTGAATGTTGGAAAGAAAATCCTAAGTCTAAACCAAACATGAATGTGACAGCCGCACGGAACTGTTCGTTTATGATTAAATCAATTTACCAGATACCCTGTAGAAATATCAGCTTGAAAAAGAACGTTAACCGGTGCAGTAAACCAATGAAAACAAAAAAATGGCATGAGCCTTGTTAACATGAAAATAATTTTGTTTCATCATTAGAAATGCATTACCAAAGTATTGTAAACAATTAAAAACAAAAATAAATGACCAGAATCTAAATTGTGCCCCTTTAAACTTTTCAGCAATTTCTCACATCAATTATTTCATTGCTGCCTTTATGACATTTTGACAATTTTACAGAATTAGATGATGACTTTGTGGACAATGTAAAGTCGTTAATACCTTATATACTGTCAAAAGAAATGCTCGTAGCACGACAAATAAACAATATGGATGTGACTGGAAAATACCTGCTGAAGTATGTAAAAGTAAGTTCAAAATGTCGCACTTATGAAAAATGTGTGTGCGCGTGAACAAAATTACTATATTTGAGCTTATATTTTTCATATTTAAATCGAAGAAGGATATTTCATAAGGTTATGTAATTACATACTATTTAACTTATCAATTTTAACAAAAACCTCCAATGTCAATAATCAAAACTTGTTGAGTTTGTTTTATGCTGCCTGACCTCAATGATATGCACAAGTATTCATACAGCTTACTGCACTTATATTGAAATCGCTTATTTTGAAATTCCGCTTATTTTGAAATAGAAATAAATCCCCAGTTTTTGCCTCTCATTTTCTTTGCATTGATTTAACGGATATAATGAAATCGGCTTTTTTGGAATATCGCTTATATTGAAGCCACTGATCGGTCCCCATAGGTGATAATTATACTTGAATTTTTAACAGTTATGTAACCCGGGGTATTTGGGTCGGTCTTAAGTCCGTTGTGGATATAAAGTTGAGATGTAATTCAGTTTACTTCTTTATTTAATGTAATAAATTACGAAATAGGTATAAATAAACCCTGCAATGAAATAAATGTGAGTTAGGAAAGATAACTCTTACAAGCATGTAGTTTTGACAAAATATGAAAATATTCCTCATTACAAACTAGACTCAAAAATATTTGTGTCTATATTTAAATTATCTGCTTATTAAATAAATAAACAATAAAAATCACATCTGTATAAATAGAACTGTATGTTATCATGTCAAACTTATTTCACATGAGTTTATAATTAAATTGTAGAAATATTAATCAGTTTCATAATACTACTAATACTATGATTTATATTTATATATAACTATACATGAACTAAGCTTAAACCATGTTTAAACAATGCTTACCTCACATGAGGTGTAAAGGTTGATTAGGAAAAATATTCAGGATGTAAAAATAATACTGTAGTTGATAATCTGATAAAGAATGTAAATTTCAAGTATACACAAGTAGACTTCCAAATAGAAACTGGTTTAACAAAGAAGTTTCCCACTAATATTGTCACATGACCAAAAAAGTAACAGCTGACCAATTTTATCCAATAGAAATACAGGAATACAGGAAAAGGGGTATTCCTTCTAAATATAGATTTCGCATTGCCAGAGTTAAAAATAACAAATGATAGGACTCTTACATTAAGGTTAGATAACTGTATTAAATATTTTTGTTAAATATTGCATTGACTAAATAATAATAATATAAAAATAATACACTGTACCAATATTCAAATATTTTCATGTTAGAAAAAGATTTGAACATAATCACCAAAATTATGCAATAATACATATAATATAATAATTCATGAAATTTCGCTCTACCACATTCTCCCCCCTGTTTGAAATATGTCGTCCCGACATTCACTGAATTCACTTCACTGAATTAGACGTCAAAATATCAAGAATCGCTTTTCCTGCCTCTGGTCGTAAATGTTCTAATAACGGAGAACTAGCTGCTAATGATGTCAGGTAATGGATTCGTTCCTTCCAGTCTGGTGTTGCTGTTCTCATCGACTTCGAAATCTGAAAATCGCCAGTCCTATAACGAAGAGGTAATCGTCTCTCCCGTGTGGATCTGCGAAGTGGAACCATTGGTTGCGTTTCCTCGTCTTCGGATTCAGTATGAGATGTATCTTGGTTATCAGGTGCTTCTTCCTGATTCGTCTCATTCTGCGTAGCGCTACTGTCTGTACTGTCCCTCACAGAGATATCTTCTTCAACACTCACTGTGTCCCTCGAAGAGTGGGCGTCCCCTTGTGTCTCTGCTGGATCTTGATCTGCTTCAGTCTGAACTTGAGATTCACCAATAATATTTGAATTATTGTCACTTTGTTCTTCTTGACTGATCACAGCGTACCTCCATTCTGACTCATCTTCTGAAGAATGTTCAAGAAAATCATCAGTTTTGGAAGATTCTGTAGGACTAATTGTAGGCTCCTTTTTCAGTATTTTCGATTTTCTCTTGACAGGAATAGGCTTTTGGAGTTGTGGGGTAGGTGTGTCCTTTAATATTCCTATGGGTAAAAGAAGGTTGCGGTGTAATGTTCTTCTACGACCTTCTCCGTTTTCCTTCTTGACTACAAAAACAGGTATATTCTCATTAGGTTGTCCAATAACTATATAAGGATCTGGTTCCCACCTATCTGCCAGTTTATGCTTTCCTTCAAATGCAACGATCTTCACTAAAACTCTGTCTCCAATTTTCACTGTACCTCCTCTGATTTTGGAATTGTAACACTCTTTCTGCTTGTTTCTGGCTTTCTCTGCTGCAGCTGTTGCTAGTTTATGGGCTTGGATTATTCGTTCTCGTAGATCCTTGATGTATTGAGTAGATGGTTCTTTTTCGTTCACTCGAAGACCAAATGCTGCATCGACTGGTAATCTTGGGTTAGTTCCGAACATCAAAAGATATGGAGTTTGTCCTGTGCTTTCATGTCGAGTGCAGTTATAAGCATGTACAAATGGTTTGACGTATGCTTTCCAATTGGTCTTCTTGCTGGAATCTAGTGAACCTAACATATTTAACAGTGTGCGATTAAAGCGTTCACACATTCCATTTCCCATGGCATGGTAGCTGGTAGTTCTGGAGTTTTCCATACCCATGATTTTACAAAGTTCTTGAATCACTCTGCTTTCAAAGTTGGCTCCTTGGTCCGAATGTATTTTTCTGGTATGCCATAATGTACAATGAAGTTGTTATAGAACATCTCTGCTGTCGTCTTAGCTAATTGGTTTCTTGATGGAATGGCCATGGCGAATCTGGTGAAATGATCAGTAATTACCAGTATGTGTTTATAGCCTCCTTTACATGGTTCTAAGGTCAGAAAATCCATGCAAACCAATTCTAATGGAGAGGTGGTTGTGATGTTCACTAAAGGTGCTCGTTGATTGGTAGGAGTCTTTCTTCTTGTGCATCGTCCACATTCTTCAATCCAGGTCTCTATGTCTTTGTGCATTCCTGGCCAGTAAAATCTGTCACGTATCAAAGATAAAGTTCTACCCTTGCCAGGGTGGCCCATGTCGTCAGGTAACGCTTCAAGTACTGTTGACGCATGTTCGAAAGGTAGGACAAGTTGATGTCTGGTTTCTTCATCTATATGTGTAACACGATGAAGTACTCCGTCTATCAGTTTCAGGTGGTTGAACTGTCTGAGTAGAGGATTTGATCCTATTTCATTCTTGGACGGTTTCTGTTCATTTCTCACATACTCTATGACATGGTGGATGTCTGGATCTAAGGATTGTGCTTTTTCCCAGTCTATGATGTCTCCAGTGCTCATTCCTCTCGGGTCTATATCATTAAGTATAACATCGGATGAAAGAGTCAATGATTCTACATACGATGAAGTAGCAGAATTGCAGATAGCTTGGACTGTCTCTTTACTCATCGGAAGACGACTAAGAGCATCTGCGTCTGCATTACTTCTTCCTGGTCTGTACCTGATATTGAAATTAAATGCTGCCAGTGCTGCTAACCATCGATGACCCGTCGCATCAAGTTTCGCTGTTGTTAACACATAGGTAACTGGGTTATTGTCTGTAAAAACGGTAAATTGCTGTCCATAAAGATAGTCTTTAAATTTATCACAGATGGCCCATTTAAGTGCAAAAAATTCTCTTTTATGTGGTGGATAATTCTTTTCTGCTTTGTTTAATCCTCTGCTGGCATAGCTGATTACACGTTTATGTCCGTTTTGTTGTTGATAAAGTACAGCTCCTAGTGCATCACCTGAAGCGTCCGTATGAAGTTCATAGGGAAGTGAACTGTTGGCGTATCCTAGAATAGGTGATGACGTCAGATGTTTCTTGAGCGTCTCGAAAGCTTGGTCTTGTGCTTCTCCCCACTTCCACTCTTTGGTCTTTGTCTTCTTCATTGTCTTTTTCATTGGCGTTGGCATGAGATCTGTCAATGGTCTGCTAATTCGACTGAAGTTTTCAATTTATCGCCTATAGTAGCCGACAAATCCGAGAAATTTTCGTACTTCCTCAGGAGTTTTCGGTTTCGGCCAGTTAATAACTCTTTCTGTTTTATCTGGATCCATTTCCACACCTTCTTCAGACACGACATGTCCAATGAACTTCACTTTTCTCTTAAAGAATTCACATTTCCTGGAGATATTTTAATATGAACTTCTCTGATGCGGTTGAATACTAATTTGATGTTTTGAAGATGTTTCTCGAATGTTTTGCCAAAAATTATAATGTCATCTATGAAAACACAGCATATGTTTAAGTTGTAATCTGTTAGTAGATTTTCCATAAGTCTTTGGTAGGTTGCTGGAGAATTCGTCAAACCAAAAGGCATACGATTATATTCAAAGAATCCAAGTGGTCCAACGGAAAATGCGGTGCGTTCTTTGTGATCTTCATATTTTTCTACCTGATGATATCCAGACTTCATGTCGATGTGCAAAAAGAATTTGTTACCAGATAAACAGTCAAGTAATTCCTCAATCCTTGGAAGAGCATAGCTGTCTTTTCTTGTCAGTTTGTTTAATTGACGGTAATCTAAACACATCCTAAGAGTACCGTTTTTCTTTCTCACTAACACTACATTAGACGCATATGGTGAATGTGATGGTCTGATGATACCAATGTCTAATAATTGTCGTAGGTGTGATCTCACTTCGTCGTACATGGATGACGGAATCCTTCGGTATCTTTGTTTGAAAGGAGTCTTGTCTGTAAGGTCTATCCTGTGTTTTACCATGTCTGTATGGCCGACATCATTATCTCCCTTGCTAAATATATCTGAATAAGTCAGTAGGAGATCTTTTCCGCTTTGTAACTGTTCTGTGGTTAAATCACTTTCTGTTATATCGACTTCATCTAACAATTCTGTTGTCTCAGATTTCCATGGTTGTAGATTCTCGACAATAACAGGCTGTACTTCACATATGATTTGTTTAGGCGGTACAGTTATAGTTCTTGTAGTAACGTTAGACAATCTTACAGAAATTATTCCGTTCTTCTTATAACTATACGGTCTCAGAGTGCTCGTGATATCAATATCTTTGAAGTCCGGTGTTAAAGTAGACGACTGTAAAACTGATGAAGTTTTATGATACGGAATTTCTTCGTCATAATATCCGTTTACATCAACAACACTGTTTGGCGGGAGTGTAATTCTATTCACTGTTCTTACAACTGCAAGTCTATAGTTCCTTTTTCTGAGTAGGTTTTCACGTATTTTCAAACATCTAAAGCTGAAGTACCATGGTGTAGTCAGAGATAAATTTTGTAAATATTGAACTCCATGTTCTTCTTTGAGTAGTTGCATCATGGATTCCAAAATGTTAGTTCCAATTAAAGCAGGTATTTGTTGACTGTATTTACTGTCAGGTACCACTAACATTACATGTTCTGATGTATGAGAAATGTTTTTAGGTATTTCCAAGTTAACTTCTATGTAACCTTTGTAAGGTAACTGAGTTCCTCCTGCACATTCAATCTGTAAAATGTTGTCTAAAGTTTTCATGTCAACACTTTGAGATAGTTCTTTGTTATAAAAGGATTCACTTATAGTTGATACAGTGGACCCTGTATCTATGAGAGCTGGTATCTTTTTTCCGTTGATAATAATTTCCGTTTCTGTAGGAGGTCAAAATATCCCTGGTGGTATTGGTGTTTTCACATAATTGTTTGTAGTAATGGGACCACGAGATATCCTGTTATTCCAGCCTAATACCGGCCCCTCTGTATAGGCTTCCTGGAGTTTAAATTGCGACGTGAATGGTCTAGTCTCACACGACATCCTATGGCTATGTGTCCAGGTTGTCTACATCGACGACAGATGATCTCTCCTCCGTTTCTGTCTGCAGTTGGTCCTCTTTGCTGTTGTTGGAACTGGTTGTTGTCAGCTGATGTTTGATACGTGTTTGACTTTCTCTGTTGTTGTCCATTGTATGTTCCTCTGTATTGTGTTCCTCTGTAATGTTGATTTCCTCTGTATTGCTATGGAGCGTTTTGCTGTTGAACGGAGGACACCAGTTGTTGCACTATTCCCTTTAATTCTTCCATGTCACTGTTTTCTGCTGTACTGTTTGTTGATTTGCATATACTGGTAGCTGTATTTGATTTGGATGTTTTCTGTTGATCTTGCTAATGATCTTTTTTGATTTGTCTCAGGGCTATTCTTAACTTGTTAAAGTCTTGTATATTGTCGTATTTATATCCACTTATATCTTTAAGTTCCTGTCTCAGTCCAGTCCAAAGCAGTGAATGTAACATGGAATTCACTTCATTTTGTCTAACTATTCCTTTCACTAATCCCTTTCCGATGATTTCCTCCAGTCTCCCACTCCATGCTGTGATGTCCTCATCTTCTCTCTGTCTTGCTCCGTAAAATTCTGATAATAACTGTTGTTTATTTTCTACACTGCCATACACACTATCTAATGTTTCTAAAATATCGCTTAATGGTTTATCCGGGCCTTGGTACATGACTATTCTGGCTGCTGATCCTGTAAGCGACCTTCTGATGGCGAAATCTTTTTGTTCTCTTGTGTAGCCTGAGTCTTTTAACACCATCTTCACTTCATACCTCCAGATGTCATAGGTTGTATCTCCTTTGTTATCTCCACCGGAGAATGTTCTTATTTTCGGGGGATACGGAGACAAAGTTGTCACAGATCGTGTCCTTGATATGCTAGATCCCTCGGATGGTAAACTGAGTGGGGGTATCTTTGGTTTTACATCTTGTCTTACCCCTGTTTGTTCCACTTTACTAGCACCTGGTGGAATATCTTTTGTTTGGGCTATATAGTCTTTCATTCATTGTCCAAGTTCTGCTGGGTTATTTCCCTTTGGATTTAGTCCCATTGATTGAAATGTGTGCAGCATCCTCTCATAGACCGCTTTGTCAACTGGTTCGGATTCAAAAGGACTAGTCGGCTGAGTTTTGATGACATTATCTTCCTCGTCGCTCATGATGAATGATAATTAAATTCAGAATCACGATAAATTTGCACTTGGAATTCACTTATTTCATTCACACTGATTTCACAATTTGTTTCACTTATATTGATATATTTCACAAAACACAAGCACTAGAATTTCCTCTCAGAATTCCAGAATTCCCAGAGAAATCACTTGAAATCATTATTTCCTTTCACATAATATCATTAAAATTCACTATCAATACTCAGAATGATAATACTATTCTAAATACCAATCGACCAATGTAAATGATAATTCAACAAAATGTTCACTATGCAGAGTAAATGTTGAAAATGGCAATCAAAAATAAGTGTCTAAAGCTAAATTTCTAATTGAATTAAACCTTAATTAAATAATTACTGTTTGTTTTCTTTATAAAGTCGGAATAATAATGTTCGTTGAGCAGGTGCTGTCACTACCGGAAATAGACAAAGTGTCTGTAAATCTAAAGTCCAAACCCTTCGACAGCTGGTTGGTTCCGGAAAATTCACTCACAGTCTGTCGAGGATCCACAAAACACGTTGGGCGACATTGTAACCCGGGGTATTTGGGTCGGTCTTAATAAGTCCGTTGTGGATATAAAGTTGAGATGTAATTCAGTTTACTTCTTTATTTAATGTAATAAATTACGAAATAGGTATAAATAAACCCTGCAATGAAATAAATGTGAGTTAGGAAAGATAACTCTTACAAGCATGTAGTTTTGACAAAATATGAAAATATTCCTCATTACAAACTAGACTCAAAAATATTTGTGTCTATATTTAAATTATCTGCTTATTAAATAAATAAACAATAAAAATCACATCTGTATAAATAGAACTGTATGTTATCATGTCAAACTTATTTCACATGAGTTTATAATTAAATTGTAGAAATATTAATCAGTTTCATAATACTACTAATACTATGATATATATTTATATATAACTATACATGAACTAAGCTTAAACCATGTTTAAACAATGCTTACCTCACATGAGGTGTAAAGGTTGATTAGGAAAAATATTCAGGATGTAAAAATAATACTGTAGTTGATAATCTGATAAAGAATGTAAATTTCAAGTATACACAAGTAGACTTCCAAATAGGAACTGGTTTAACAAAGAAATTTCCCACTAAAATTGTCACATGACCAAAAAAGTAAAAGCTGACCAATATTAGTCAATAGAAATACAGGAATACAGGAAAAAGGGTATTCCTTCTTAATATAGATTTTGCATTGCCAGAGTTAAAAATAACAAATGATAGGACTCTTACATTAAGGTTAGATAACTGTATTAAATATTTTTGTTAAATATTGCATTGACTAAATAATAATAATATAAAAATAATACACTGTACCAATATTCAAATATTTTCATGTTAGAAAAAGATTTGAACATAATTACCAAAATTATGCAATAATACATATAATATAATAATTCATGAAATTTCGCTCTACCACAGTTATATTGAAGTACTCCCTGGCGGCTGTCGTCACAGTTGGTGACAATAATTATGCCATACTGACCGGTTGAGATACGAAGGTGTAAATTGATAATTTCTCATCACGTGTGTTTTCATACTTCTTTCAAAAAGAAAAATTATTTCACTGGTGATTTTTTTACGTATAGGGATGTATTGAGGCTAGACGTAATATTGAAACCCCATGGAAAAGAAAACCTTATCTCCTGACACTAATAACGAACTAGTTATGGCTATTGATTAAAGGACAAAGCTTAAATTCGAAATAGCTAAGGATTTTGAGATTATCGCGAGTGCACTAACGATGAAATAAAAGCAGCGTTTAGCAGTATTTGAAGCGTTTGAGTACGGCGATATTTTCTAAAACGTAAAAGAATGCGATCGGAGATTATGATGAGGTTTAAGATAGTAAGAAAATGAAACTTACGGATATAATTTATATCAAACTTTCAAGGAATAATATTCCATGTAATCTATTTATTGTAATAGATAAATGATTACCAAATAATATGTTTGGGTTTGGTTTTCACTGGTTACATCAGGATTGAACTTTCAAAAATGGCGTCTTCACGTCAGTCAATTTCGCTTATATTAAAATACGGATACATTGAAATAATTTGCATGGTCCACTAAATTTCAATATATCCGGAGTATGCTGTATTTTGAAAACTTAAAAGGAATTAAAAGTTCAATTAAGATATAAACATTAAGTTCATCGAGATATAAATTTGGCGAATGAAATATTTCCTTTAATTTTATAAAAAGGTTTTTGTCAGTTTGTTGAAGAATGGCAAGTACCCTGTGCTACAGACAGCCTTGGAGGTATGTAACCGTTAACTGCTCAAAATCAAAGTGGAGTAATGTTTTTTAAGAGATCTAGAGAAACTTTCGTAAGATTGTCATTTGACCAATGTCTAAGATAGGCCGACTCGAGCTCAGTGCCATTTGTAACAGTTTAAGAACATTTGAAAGGCAAAACTCCCGCTAAATTAATCTGGTAACTTCGGTAAAAAGCATATAATCAAGAAAAACCAAGTTTCTGTGGGTGTAATAAAGAATAATGACCCCCTTAGAATAATGACCGGGGGTCATTTTTCGACGTAGAATACTGACCCCCCTTTCTGAATAGTATTTGGATTTTTCTGAAGAAAAAAGACCTAGGGGTTAGTTTTCTTCATGTTGAACATAAAGAAAAATGACCCCGTAGAAAAATGACTCCCGCTGTAAACAAGAATAGAAATTGGTTACTCCGTATCCAAGATACGACATTTTTTTAATCATTTGAATTTTCACTCTATTCAACTGGTTTTTTTAAAGTTATAAACACCGTACTTGTAAATACATCGCTGTATATAGTTTTTCATATCCGTAGCATGCACACACAAAACGCTATTACATTGCCACAAATTGATTGTTAACAGTAACGTCATTTTAACAAACAATGAGGATATTGTGTGATAATTAAAGAACAATAATCATAAAAGAATAATTGTTGTAATAATATAAACAATATTCATTCGTGAATGAATTGTCAATCGAAGAATGATACATGTACATGTAAATATTTTTATGGAAAAGACTAAGGAGGCAGATAACGTAGGAATATGAATTCTTCTTATTTATATGGGGGAAAGTGATTTTTTTAAAATCAGTTTACGTTAGTTTTGTTTTCTTCTACGTAATACATGAACATCGATATTCTAAACATTTGTTGTAATGTTTTATTTGTGATTATGAATAGACTTTATTCTTTTGGAGCAAATGTGTGAAGAGTACTTGACTTAAGTAAATCTTAAATAGATAATTATGGTGGCATATCTCTGCCCCTTGTGTTCAAATTATTTTTCTATCAAATAGGTCGACATTCAAGATAGTTCATATCGCGTTCAGTTGGCTTGATTAAAAAATCCTTCAGGTGTGAAATCAAATTTTACTCAAATGTCTCGAAAGTACTAAAGCGATCACAGTAGAATTTTAAGGACGATGTTTTCAACAAATCTTAGATGATAGATATTAAATACTGCACTGAATATGAATTTTATCGCTATACGTCTAATTTTTAAAATGTTAATTTAGGCCACAGCAGCCGTTGGTAAACAGTTAGCAATCAGCGCCGCATTTGAATTGTATAACAGTGAAATGGAAAAGGTATTTTACATCATTTTCATTTTTTTTTTTATAAATTCCCCAATGAAGACTTGTCATTAATGACAAGACATTATAAGCCTGCAAATTCGTTATATTTCCTGTATTTCACGATGAGTTTTTACAATGTTAAATCTTGTGTCTTAGATTTGCAATTTCCCTACTGGTGAATTTGTATCTGCTGATGTTCTTGAGAGTCATCATAAGAGACTTAAAGATCACGCAAGAGACAAACTTAAGGAGATTCCTAGACTGCAAATATTGGAGCATGAATCTGATGGCCTAGAACAACTTGATATGCTAATCGCACAGAAGTATGATAATTTGAAAAAAATAATGAAAGAGAAACAGTTGGCAGAAAATGCAGTTGCCGCAAAGAAAGAAGCAGAAAGTACTACTGCTCTCATAGGAACAGCAGCATATGGACTTGGATTTGGAGTTGGGACAGCAATTGTAAAAGGATATTTCGGAAAATAGTTCAAAGTTTAAATTCATTTTAGGGGAGTGGTTTTATGTCCTACATGTACATGAAAATATGATTTAAAGATAATTGCATATTGAAATATTCCCATCAGTGTTAAATGTAGGATTGCTAGTGCAAACAATGTTATACTATTTAAATTGTGTCTCCTGTAGGATTTAGAGATAAATGCTAGTGTAAACTATTATAATATTAGACTATTTAAAGGGACTTGAACACGATTTGAAAATTTGAAAGTCAAATATCAAATTATAAGCAAGATACAGAGTTCATAATTCTTCTTTGTTTTGTAAACAAAGCTTGAATATTGTCATTTTTTTTTTACATATGTGTTGTAATGGTGTATGTTTCAATCAAATGCATCTTTCTTTTGTTGATAATAGTATTTATTAAGATATTGAATTTTTCATGTCATTTTGTCTAAGAAGTGGTAATTCTCTTTATTACATTTTTTGTAAACAAGTATAAGACTCGAGCTTTGTTTACATTACAACCAATGCTTACCTCTGTATATCGATTGTAACTTGACTTTAACATTCAATATTTTGGTCAATCATTTAAAATGCACCAGAAAACCATTTTATACATAAAAAATAAAAATAAAATTATTGATCTCAAATCGTGTCCAAGTCCCTTTTAATTGTTTATATTGTAGTACATCTCCTGTTTTTTTTTCACTTTGTAAATCTGAATTTCAGAAAATGTTTAAAACTTGCGATTGAGTTGAATGTGTTTTGTAGTTATGATTTAAGCAAATCTAGATCTCTTATATAAACAATTAATAAAATTATATTTGATAATGTAAATGACATTATCATAACATAAATCACATTTCTCAACAAATCATATTTTATGAAAGTGCTTGACAGGGTCAGAACAATAGCCAGTCATATATTAAGATGTAGTTTAAAATTATCAAGGTCTTCCGCTGCCGAGCGGAAGACCCTACTTTTATTCTGAAAAATTTTCTGAATTCTTATTTTTTTTCTTCTAGACGCCTTAATATCTCGCTCGTTTGTTCATCGAATGTTTTGAAATTTTCAGGTCTGATAACATACCGCACGATGTTGTCGTTTCATATTTTTTGAGTTATTCACCTTCTAGTAAAATTTAACGACTTCTTTTGTCCGATGGGTTTAGCTTTAACGATGACTGGTATAGTCTCAAAGATGGGCTGGGTTGGAAGTTGATACATTGAATTGGTGCAAGGCATATTTTATTTCTTATCTAAATGCAAATAAAAGGAGGGGTATAGGTGTTAAAACAAAGGTTAGAAAAAAATGCATAAGATTTCACGTATTTTTCGTTTTAGTTTTCTACCTGATAATAATTAAGGTCTTCCGTTTCCAACGGAAGACCTTATTGTTTTTCTTCGGTTTTTTTTTCTCATTAAGGTCTTCCGTTTCCAACGGAAGACCTTGTACTGATTCTGATGGTTCTTCTTCATTATAATTTTTCTTCTTCTAGACGTTTTTAAATCCTCAATAACTTTTTTGTTTGTCATCTGATTTCATTCAAATTTTCACGGTATATTGTAAATTGAATTAGTTTTCTAGAGCACAAAAAAAATAGAAATCGCAACTTCCGGTTTTGAGTTATTCCCCTTTTTCTAAAATGTTAGGGGCGTTAGTTTCCAGACAAAGGCTCCGAAATGGTCCGTAGCAAATAATTTATAGTTAAAAATCTTTATTATTGACACTTTAAATATTGTCCTCTGATTTTTGAATTTTAGTTTCTTCCAATTATTCCACTCGAATTAATCAATCAAAATCTATGTTTTAAAATTAGCGAAATTTTTCTCATGTTTTAGCTTCGTAACTTTTTAGTTTGAAATATTTCCTAAATACATATAGAACAAAAGTTGTGCATAATGTTAAGGGCTTTCATTAGACTCCAATAAAAAAGGGCTGGCCCCTTAAATTAAGGGCCAGTAGCCCTCAAAAGATTTTGCTTAATAACTCAAAAACGGTTAGGATTTCGATATTGCTGTCGCTGGAAAAGTTGTTTGTTGGGATCTCATAAAGGTCGTTACAATGTTATTTTGTAAGTGATTTGTGTAGTATGAGTGTGAAAAGCTTTACATGTTAACATGTACATGCTTTCATTTGACAAGTTAACGAAAGTCTTTGCGCGTAAAACTGGCAAAAAGTTACCACAGAAAGTATGATGGTTTATACAGGAGGCTTTAATTCATGAGAAAAAAAATTAGAACACATGTTTTTTTTTTTATAGAAGTTAAAGTCATTGTTGTTTAGTTCTTATAGTGCACAATCCTTAAAGACGAGAATCGAAAAACAAAACATTCTTCTTCTTTTCTAGTAAAACACAAAATACTTATTGAAAAAAAATTCTATGCATTACATTTTAGTTAACATACTGCATGCATTTAAAATCCACCTTGAATCAGAGATGTGTATTATTACGTAAGCTATCCCTCGCCCACGGCCGAGAAAATCGGTCACCATGGTCGCGGCTGGACTACCTAGCGGTTAGCGGTTATGTAATACACGAGAGTTGCGTCTCTCATATATGAGTTAATCTAGCTGCGAACTGAAGAATTATTTCAGTTTTGATTACACATACAGGTTTATTCTTCAATTGGATTAAACGATAGGGTGTCAATTATGAAATCGTTCAGTTAATTAATAAAAGCAATGCCATTCTCAATCTAATGCAATATCAGACATATATATCAATTGTGGGTTTTAAGTAAAAAAAAGAATTTCTATTTGGTAGAATTTAGTCATTAAATTGCAAACTTTTCAAATCTTCCTAGGTTCTGAGCTGTGCGTGTGTATGCATTAAACCTTTATGTAATCTATCCTTCGCCCGCGGCCGAGGAAATCATCCACGGCTGCACTACCTAGCGGTAAACGGTTATCTAATACACAAGATTCGCACCCGCACACTTACATGAATATGAACGTGTTTGAGTTTATATAGCCGTTATTACACTGTACACTGTTTTAATTTTATCTTATAAAAGTTTGTTCATTTTGTATTTAGTTAAATTAAACATTGGAGAGTAAATTAAAAAGTCGTTCTGAAAATTAATAAAAGCGATATTACTCCAAATCGGAAATACTCGTGAGACATATTTGAATGGTTGGTTTGTAAGTCTTAAATGTTTTAAAAAATGTACAAATAATGTTTTCAATCAACAACAAAAAAACAACAACACAAATATTAAAATGATCATCCCTCGCACATGGCCGAGGAGATCCCGCGCAAGTGACCTCTACATGTACCTTATCACGCGTGCATGTTTGGTATTTTGTACGAAAGCAACTATTTTTATTATGTTTTAAACTATTATATTGGTTTCAGATGAACCGATAAATTTATTTTACTCGTACAGTTGATTTAGCATTGATTTATACGACAGCGTACAAGGTAATTTAAAAAATCAAATCAAATTATGATCAAAGTGCCATGTTTGCGGTAGGTGCTGACACGATAAGAGAATGCTCTGAATTAAAATTAAGGCATTCTGTGATTATTTTAAAGAATATTCACATGAGTTTTGAAACAAGTTTTGTTTAGATTCTATCGGTCACACATTAATAACTTCTGTAGTGTTTCTACATGGTCGTTAGTTTCATTGTGAAAACGAACTTATTTCTGTGTTGCCCCCCCACCGCCCCGCTGCCAAGTGCTCTCTTTTTTTAAAATTCCAGATCTGTAGAAAATCATTTGATAGTGACTTCTTATGTGTAACATTTTCTCCTGAGCGTGTTTTTCTTTCCCACCCCGTTTTTTTATTCGGTCAGTCTTTGTAAATTTCAACTTTCTTTATTGCGTAAATTCAATCGCCACGTGCTACCGAAAATCTTGTGTCACTTTGAACAGCGCAAACAGCTCAGAACATATATAGCCCCAGCTTATTTATGGCTGCAGATCATCAATTGTTATGTAATTAATCAACAGTTCGAAGGGTGCTTTCTTCAAAGTGGTCAATTTTCAAACAACAAGACTTTCATTTTCACATTAAAGGTGCGGGATCGTAATCTGAGAACGTGGCTATAATAAATTAACATGTCGAACACGCTAAACTTCTATTATATATAGTTATGAACATAATGATATATATTATAATGAAAAGTTTTTAAGTCAAATGTAATGTTTTCTTGGGATACGATGTTATGAAATACGACTACATTATGCTATGCAGGTGGTCGCCATAGAAATCATCAAAGTATTTCAAGTTAGGACAGATTAGTTTACTTGACTTACAGACTATAATATAGCGACATATCTGCCTCCAAAAAAAATATGCGCTTCTCAAAGTTACACTTCAGTGAGATGGACATGTGTTCTTGGGGATTTTCTTAATTGCTAATTATATGAAAATTGATTTTCAAAAAAAAGTTTTATTGAAGTTGTGTGGTATGAGGATGTCATGCAACTTAATTTACTTACAAGTTTAGCTACAGCCAGTGGAATACTAATTTTAGGTCAACAATCACTGGCGGATTTAAGGGGGGGGGGGGCGTGGAGGGCGCACGCCCCCCCCCCCCCCTAAAATTTTCAAAGTATGCATGACTGTAGATGATTTGATAAATTTTACATAGAAAAGTTAGCATTTTGTGTTTCAATTTATTGATAATTATGCCTGACTCAATATTACACCTCATTGATACATTAGCTGTGCTATGCTGACTGTAATTCTGCTGCTCTATAAACATCTATAAACATCTAATCCTAATGCATGTTGACAGGTTCTGATAACAAACCAATTAAACTGTGTTTAAAACAAGCAGTGTTGGTCATTTCATTATGGTGGCTGCAACAAATTCGCCAGGGCCCTGAACTTGGGGCTTCGACCAAGAATCGACTGGAAATCCCAGCAGTTTTGTTTCAAGTGTAGACTGCGCTGTCATTTCCATATTGCGACGCAAGCAGAAATATCTGAATAACTGTATATTTTTTGAATTTTTTTCTAGTTAAATAGACTATTTTAATATAAGAATATTGAAGATTTGATGCATCAGATATTTCTAACAGCTAATAGGGGGTCGGATACCGTAACGTCATTACAATGTTGTAACTTTGATAACCTAGTTAATTTTAGGAGTTCATAAATGCCCAATTTTTTTTGTTTTTAATCCAATACATGTATTAGGTATAAGTAACAATATGTGTCAAATTGTTATATATATATATATATATGTAATAGGCTTTTGTGTAAAGTGTACATAACTGAAAAAATACCACTATTTTGAGCCTGGTTTTACCTTCAAAATACACGAAACCCAGGAGCTTCCGGGGGCTTCGCCCTCTGGGCCCCCCCCAGGGCTTTGCCCGGGACCCACCCCCCCCCCAGACCCCCTGCCTCAATAATTTTATCCACGCCCCCCCCCCCCCCCCCAACTACAAATCCTGTATCCGCCCCTGACAATGATTACCCCAATCTATTAAAATACAAGATAAATAGAGAAGGCAAATATTGCTTGTGACATGTACGTAGTTTTTTATATATATCTTTATGATAAAGCAGGGAAAAGCAAAACAAAAAATAAAAACAAAAAAAAAACAAACAAAAAACAAACATGGAACTTGCATCAAATTTACTTCATGTACATGTTACCAAAAAGCCGACCGAATATGCGCCTTTGTCACATTTAATTAAATTAACTATAAATAAAAACCGTAACACCATTATTTTCCGCTTATTTTTATTGAAGTTTCTCCTTTTTTTTAAATATACATACGTAAACTTTCTCCGAGAGAATAACTGTTGATCCGATAAAGGAGAAAGAACTGACTTAAAAATAGGGATTTTGAATATTATTGCATCGTAGGGAGAAGTAATATTCATTTCTGTAAATAATTTTATTAAATTTTACGTTACATAGCGGTGTCTGTATATCAGGAGTAAAATTTAGACGCTCACTTATGCATAAATTCTCCCGATGATCTTAGATAGCTGATTATTATTTTAAATGTTCAAGTCTACTCGTATTATCAAATAATATCAGCCCTGAATAAATTTTCATAGATGCCATCAATTTTGGCTATTTACCAAATTTTGACAGCACGAAACAAATTCAAACTTGCATATAGTCTTCAAAAAATTAGAAAGATTTATTTACAGAAGTTACGTGTTTTTATGCACGTTTTTGGTTACATTTCCTTACATGAATAACGAGTACATGTAATATATAACAATCCATGCTACCCTGAAAAATTTAACTCGCCTTTAAACTTCTCATTGTTTAAACCCCGTCACACTGGAGCTGCGTCCTCACAGCGATCCCGCTGCGTAATTGAATAATGTAAAACGCCATGGTAAATGAACTAGAGTCTTCTACAGCGCCGTAACAACTCAACGGCATCTTCGTTCGCCGCGGTGGGATATCCTAGCCTAGAACATTTTAGAACGCCATGCGACGGCGCGTACTTTGAACATGCACAAAGTACGCGCCGTGGCTCTGCGTTCCGATAAACAGGCCGTAGAAGTGGAGTAAGGTCGCCATGACAGCGCCGTAAAGTCTCCAACAGCGCATGTGCACGCAGTCAGCGCGCAGAGCACGCTGTGGATGAGCGGTAAAAACTCCTAGCACGTCATGAGCGCTCGGCGGATACCCAGCGAGAGGGCAGTCAATCGCCAAGTAGAACTCTAAGGAAACGTAGTTGGGAGCTCTGTAAGAACGCCTTTCTAAATGTTCCTTGCGATCCTACGGCGATTAATTTTACAACGCCGTGAACACGCACTAGGAACGCAACTTTGTGTGACAGGGCCTTAAAGAGTTTTCAAAACAATTACACAAATTGTGTTCAACAAACAGTTTTCCTAAAACATTTTCATCCTGTCTTTATACAGGCTTTCAATCACAGCACGTTTTTATAACAAAAGCAGAAGTGAAATTTTAGTCATTAGTCATTATAATCGTTTGACACCAAATCACATAAATTTTCATCTCGCAGCAACAACGGAAGACCTACTCGTGGCTTTGCCACGAGCTCTGCTCTAGTTCTTCTCCTTTTTTTTCTTACCGATTTTGTGTCAGCGATTACTCAGAAACTCTTTGATCAATTTTGATAAAATTTTCAGATCTTATTGATATTAATTTAAACTTAATCGAAATTTTTTTTTTGGTTGATGACGTCATTTCCGTTTTTGAAATATCGACGTTTTCTTGATTTTCAGAGGGACGGCTTGTCCAAGAGAGTTATGAAAAACTATATAAGATATTTAGTTCAAATTTTCAGGAATGATAGACAAAAGATTGTAGATATGTAATAAGGCATTAATCACTTTCAGGCACAAAAGGCGCTAAAGCTCGGTAGGGCTCGAAAAATGAGATTAAAAAAGTGTTGTGATTTTGCCTGGTTTTCTTAGATTATCTTTTTTCTCACAAATATTTTGTTAAGACATGTAGAAGAAAAAAAATTTATATTTACAAGATCTTTTCTTTGACATCTAGAAAAAGGGGCTGGCCCCTCAAATTAAGGGCCTAGAACCCTTCAAAGTTTTCACTTTATAACTCAAAATTGGTTAAGATTTCAATATGGCTGTCGCTGCAAAAGTTGTTCATTATGATCTTATTAATGTCGTAACAATACTATTTTGTTCGGGTATTGCGTAATATGAGTGTAAAAAGCCAGACTTGTTACCATGTATTTGTCTTTTATTTGGCAAATAAACGGGGTATTTGTGCGTATAACTGACATAAAGGGTACCGGTTTACACACGGAAAGTGTTTAAACATTTTAGTTATTTTCTAGTGAAACACATTATGAATGAAAGAACTGTTTCTATGCAATTCATTTGAGTCGCATTTTAAATCTAGCTGTATTCCGAGCTGTGTATGTGAACAGTTACGTATCCATCCTTGCCCGCAGCCGAGGAAGTAGGTCACGACTGGACTAGCGAGCGGGTCTGCCGTTATCAAATACACAAGATTTGTGTCTTGCTGTAATGCACACATGAATTTTTATATGTAGCTGCAAACACAAAACTTCCGATTTTAGTGATTTTAATAGTAAATAAAAAAAGATTATACCTTTACCTACTACCATAGACAGTGTACTAGCTTGCATTCGGAAAGTGTTGAAACATTTTAATTCTTTTCAGGGGAAACACATTATGGGTAAAAGAATTACTTCTATGCAATGTATTTGAGTCGCATTTAAAATCTAGCTAGCTGTTTTCCGAGCTTCATGTATGTAAACAATTATACGTATCCGATCCTTGCCCGCGGCCGAGGAAATGGGTAGCGGCTGGACTAGCGAACGGTCTACCGTTATCCAATACACAAGATATGCGCCTTACTGTAATACACACACGGGTTTATTTATTTTGCTGCAAACACAAAGAATTCAGATTTAAACGATATTAAAGAGTGAATGGAAAAAGATTATACCATTACCTACGAAGTATTGCTTTTTTGCTCTCGTAATAAAAAAAAAATAGATTGTATGACTGTCATTGAACAAGGGGCGTTCTTTGTGATCTTGTCTTTGTTATGAAATAGTTTTATTGTTGGAAAATAAAATTTAGTTATCAAACTGCAAACATTTCAAACCCACCACGTTGAGTGTACATTTTCATCACACGGGCCAAGGAGAAGCCGCGCTAGTGGACAGCCGGTTCGCTGTAGGACACATGCTTCTCGTGTTTATACGTTATCACACATTTCAATGCTCTTTGATTCGTTGTTATGTTCATTTCCAATGATATCGGTTAACGATGCATCAAACCATTGATTTAAATCATAGTTCGTAAAATAAAGGAAAAAATCTGCCATCAATTAATATAATACGTTTTACAGTCGTACGATTTGAAATGTAAATGAATTCACCTGTTTCTATTTGTGACATTTTGCTGCTGAGAATTAAATGCATTACACTACCAATTTCAACAAAATATTGGCGATATTCACATAAGTATCTGTAATCTATGATAATGTGATTCTTCATTTGTCTAACAAAGTATTAGAATTTTTTATGAGTTGAGAGAGAGAGAGAGAGGGAGAGAGAGAGAGAGAGTTAAGCAGGATGTAGTAAGTGAAAGTTGAAATATATTTAAAAAGCGTTCGAGATAAGGCAGCTTAAGAAGTACAATTTTACATGCTTGCGGTAGGTGCGGGCACGATAAAACTAACCATTTTATAGAAGTTGAAAAATTATTTACATTCAGGCCGTAAAATAATAAGGGTCACAATATTGGTATAATAACCTCTTCTCAATGGTGGTCAGATTCATTAAAAAGCATACTCATTGCTGATTTTATTAATTTATTATTAATCAAATTTTATTTTTATTTTTGATTCTGAAAGAATATGTGAGTTATAAAAAGTTTATGTACATGTGCCATTCATTGTAAATATTTTGATTGTATTCGGATAGTTAAAAATCGAGTAGAGAACACATGGTTAAAAATACTACTTAGTAGATTAATTATCTAATACAAATCGAATTGGCTTTAAAATTTGCATATTCAAGCACACTTAAATAGTTAATACATAAATTATATATATATATATTAATAAAACCGTCTGTATGCTGTATTATGTATTTGCTGTCTGATTAGGACTATTTTTCCCAAAAAAGAAGCGCTCGGCAATCGCGTAATTTTTTAAACGTTCTGTAAAGTACAACACCTGATTGGAGTACATGCTTATATAAATTTTTTTTTAAAAATGTTATCGTTTAACTAAGCGAAATTGTAGATGTCATGGAGTCAATAGGCAAATCAAATTCGCCAATCAGGCAATAGCAGTTATCTAATGCCTATGATTGATAATTTTACACATGTCAATATGAATTTTAAAGCACTCCTTGCTCCCCTGTTAAAAGCTCCCGTTACCTGCATTCTTTTAATATACGATTTTTGTGCACACAGTTATTCGGAAATGGCTCAAATTTTGTTACACGGGCCCGATAAAAAGATGAAAGGATGACCCCTAAAATTTCTTTCCCAAATATTTCAAGAACGGTCTTAAATTTCAAACACTGGTTGAATAACATATAACTTATTTTGTACAAATTTATGTGCATGAATGACAATGTTCCTGTAACTTAACAAAAAATGACACTTTTTGAAATCTATAAGTTTCTGAATTCATCATTAAAATTAATAATGTTAGACGGCCCATGCAGCAAGTTTTTCTAGTTGAGTCTTTCGTTCAACAGCGAATCGATTGTAATCATTTCAGCGGGGTTTACAACAAGACGGTGAAACGACCACGAATTTGTACAGGTTTGGCTAAAAAGAGTTTAAAAGAGATGGATACAAAACACAGGTGCGATTATATCTTGTAGGAGATAAAAAATGATAAATCTAGGTTTGCCAAAAATACAATTTTTTATCATAAGAATACTTTAACGTTTATATCCGCCGAATATTTCCATTTCCCTTTATTGTTTGGTGCCTGATTTGAAATAACGTTTCGAGGTACAAAATGTTGAGAAATTTCTTTAAGCTGCATGTTCCGATTTGTCGGCCATTACAGTATCAAATAATTTTCCTTGCAAACCAAATGAATGATCTTACAAAGTTATAGATGTATTTACACGGAATTGCTCTCCCTTCAACGTTAGAAATATTCAAAGTAAATAAAAATAAATTTTGGGCATACAAAAAACCCCTCAAAATACATCATTGGAATGTTTAAAAAAGGAAACCGTTGGGTTTCATCCTTCGAGTGATTGTGTTTATTCATCCTGCATGTTTTGCAATGATTATAAACAATGTAAACATAAAACCTATTAATGAACAAATGTACACTGCTTTATTTTTGTTTAAATAGTCATGCTGTATATTTCATATGTTATAATAGATTATATAAAAAAGACAGATGTCAAAGTCGTAATACAATCATGTTAGCTTCAACGTAAGGGGCCAGTTTAAACACGAGGCGAAATAACGCAAAACCCTTTTATGTCGATTATTTTGTAGATATACACCAAAAATTGTCTAATCCGGCGGAGGGTGGTTCTGAAAAAAAATGGCCGGATTAGGCAACATCCGTTTTAGAGGACATTGTTTGAAATTAATTTTAGTATTTAATGCAGTAGGTCCTGATCGTGTATTCTTGTAAAATTTTCAATTGTTCTGAAATATATTAGATTTCATCGATCTTATCTATACGGTACCAATTTTCATTTTAAATTATTTTTTTGAAACAATAAATCCATAACGGAATACATACGATGGAAATACTTTTTGAATCAAATCATCGTTATTGATAATTTTTCAAACATCCGATCTACCTGTAAAGTGCATGCTTAACCGTAAATTGTTAAACAAAACATTAACAAGTCAACAGGTGGCCGAAACACCTGATGGCGAGAACTGTTATGATACAGGGAAACAATGGATGAATAATTTTATTTTAAAAAAATAGCATTTTGACAGATCTAGAATAATATGCAACTCTGTACGTGTAGCCATACAACGGGGATAACAGACAATATCGGCAGTCTTACTCTCACAGTATCCTGAATCACGGCCTGAAAAAATGGGGTGAATCATAATCTAATTATCTAATTTTTGCAATTCATAACAAGACTTTACGGTATTAACTAAAATGAGTTGCTAGTTTGGATCTATATTTACAGTTATTTAAATCAATAGCAACGACAGTAAAATTGGTCGATAATTGAGCATTTAAAATATCTCGCAGAAGGCCGACCGATCGATAAGTAGACGGACTACGGGAGATAACTCTCACTAATTATAAGCAGTATGTTTTTTCATTTCGCCGGTTTACAGAATAGACAGGATCGGGATTGCAGAATTTTTTTAAAACAAAAATGATGGGAAAATGTCAAGGGGCTGAATAATGTCGCCGGATTGGGCAGCATGCCGTAATACACAACATCCGGATTCAACGAGTTTCAACATGTACATAATTTTTTTTATTTAAATATGGCTTAATTGACCGGGAAAACTACTGCAACGTATATTATTGCACACATACTTAGCATAACCATCGTTTAAAAGCATACAATTATTTTATTGAAAATTGGACCAAGCAGCTTTTACATTAAGATTTACATGTGTAAGACACTTTATTTGTCATGTGCATGATCATGTGCATTAATTATGTTCAATACCCGCTTATTCTCCAAAATGATCTACAATTCCATTCACAACTATGGTCATTCAAAATCACATGAATTAATCAAAATTTTAAATTTTGTGTCGATCTCAACTGTTATGTATCCAAGAAATCTATTGATTTTATCATGTGTTACGTAATTAGGTATTAACGTTTTTTAGGGGGTCAAACTTCATTCAGAAATTACTATTTTTCCTTCGTAAACATTCACAGGATCAAAAACAGATTTCCTACGGAGATTTATAATGGGGAATGTTTACATCTTTTCTCAATTCGGAAGTCTCACGGAATATCTAGTACAATTTTTCAACGTTTTCATCCGGGCTTTATAATGGCCGATGCAATGCAAAATCCCCGTAGACATTCTTTTTTTAGCCGTGTATTGAAACCTGACAAGCTAGAGGGGACGTTACAAAAGGGAAATCTTGGGATTTTTTCATACTATCGAATGAACCTCGTCTGAATCAAGAGATATTTACAAATATCGAATAATTTGAGAAAATGTGTGGCAAAAATATCTTGGGACAGACTTTATGTATAATACGTTTATATATCCCAACAATATAATGATTTTCTCATGCGTTACCTAACTAGGGATATTAGGGGCCAGAGGTAAAATAGTTTAATCTTTTCTATTTCAATTGGAAAATTTTTTTCTATTTGAAAAAGCAACGTAAAAGAACTTATAAAAAGCATTACAGGAAAGCATTAGTTCTTCGCCCCTATTTCCATATCATGTTTTGTTGTCGATAATTAAAGTCGATGACGTCATTTCACCTTCTAAAAATCGGACGGAAGACCTCCTCGTTGCTCGCAACGAGATCGTGTCTAGTTTGTTATAACATTTAATTTAAAAGTTCTTGGTCTTACCGATACCTTTCATTCGATATACAGAAAAGGGGGATTACCCATATAATTAGGGAGTTAGAGGCATCAACAGTTTTTTGTCAATAACTTATAAAGGAATAAAAATTTCTAATGCATTATTGAAGCAAAGTTGATAAGAAATTAATTCCAAATCCTTCCGTAGTATTCAATTTTACGTTTTTGTAATTTATAGTCAATAGAAACAATTTGTGTCAGTTCGGTCCATTTTTTGTGGGTGTGTGCACGTTTAGGAAGTTATGAAAGGGCTTGTTGTAATGCACTAACTGCTACATGCAGCGCGTAAAGATGATTCGACATTAAATTCTAAATGTTTTTATTAAGGTCTTCCGTTTCCAACGGAAGACCTTGTACTGATTCTGTTGGAAATTCTTCATTATTATTTTTCTTCTTCTTTTTCTTCTAGACGTTTCTTTAAACTGTAATATCTCGCTTGTTTGTCATTAGATTTTATTAAAATTTTCAGGGTTTATTGTAAATGACAATAGCTTACTATAGCAAAAAATATGGTGAAATCGCTACTTCCGGTTTTGAGTTATTCCCCTTTGAATATTTTTTTAGTGGGTCTCGTGTACCTGCAAAGGCTCCGAGTAGATCCGTAGCAAGTAGTTTTAATTTACAAATCTTTAATGTAGACATCTTGAACGTTGTCTTCCTAGTTTTACATGTTTGATTAACACACGTATACTGCTTAAAAAATTACATCGAAATTTATGTTTCAAAAAATGTTAAATTTTGCTTATATTTTTGCTCAATAACTTTTTAGTTGTAATTTTTTTCTAGACACATATAGAATAAAAGTTGTGCAGAATATCAAGAGCTTTCATTTGATACCATAAAAAAGGGGCTAGCCCCTAAAATGAGGGGTCTAGATCCCTTAAAAGTCTTTGCTTCATAACTCTAAAACGGTAAATTTTTCGATATGGGCGTCGCTGCAAAAAATGTTGTTTGTGACTTTATTGATCTCATAAAACTGTTTTTGTGTTCGGGTAGTGCATAATATTCGGGTAAAAAGTAATACGTGTTGACCAGTACTCGCGGCATTTGGCCAAGCTTCCTCGCCCGCAGCCGAGAAAATCGGTCACCATGGTCGCGGCTGGGCTACCTAGCGGTCAGCGGTTATCTAATACACGAGAGTTGCGTCTCTCACAAATGAGTTTATTTAGTCGCGAACTCAAAAATTGTTATAGTTTTGATTACACATAAAAGTTTTATGGACTAAACGATTGGGTGTCAATTAAGAAATCGTTCAGTTAATTAATAAAAGTAATGTCATTCTCAATCTAAAGCAATATCAGACATAGATCAATTGTGGGTTTTAGGTTTAAAATAAAGAACGTCTATTTGATAGAACATGGTCATTATACGGCAAACTTTTCAAATCTTCCTGGGTTCTGAGATGTGCGTGTCTGTGCGTTGTACCTTTACGTAATCTATCCTTCGTCCACGGCCGATCAGCCACGGCTGCACTACTAGCGGTAAGCGGTTACCTAATACACAGGATTCGCACACTTAGATGAAGATGAACGTGTTTGAGTTTATATAGCCGTAAATACAAGAACTGTTTTAATTCTATATTATAAAAGTTTGTCCATCTTGTATTTATTTAATTAAACATTTGAGTGTAACTGAATATTAATGAAAGATATTACTCCAAATCGGAAACATAGTCAGACATAAATTAATGGTTGGTTTGTATATCTAAAAAAATTTAACCCCCCCCCCCCCCCCCCCAATATTAAATGATGATCATCCCTCGCACATGGCCGAGGAGATCCAGCGCGAGTGGACAAGTGATCTGCGGTCGGCTCGTGTTCTTCTATATGTACCTTATCACGCGTTCATGTTTCATATTTTGCACGGACAGAACTATATTTTATTATGTTTTCAACTATTATATAGATTTAAGACGAAAATAAATAAATTTATTTTACTTGTACAGTTGATTAAGCATTGATTTTATTATACGATAGCGTACAAGGTAGTTTAAAAATCAAATCAAATTATAATCAAAGTTCCATGTTACATGTACATGTTTGCGGTAGGTGCTAGCACGATAAAAGAATGTCCTGAATTGTCCTGAATTGAGGCATTTGATGATTATTTAAAAGAATATTCACATGAGTTTTAAACAACTTAAGATTAATAGATTCTATCAGTCACATATTAATCACTCTGTAGTTTTTCTACATGGTTGTTCGTTTCAGTGTGGAAGCGAACTCAGTGCTGTGTCCCCCCTCCTCCCGCCCCTCTGACAAGTGCTCGCGCTGGATTTTTTTAAATTGGCGAAAAGATATCCAGATCTGTCGAAAATCATTTTTGGTGACTTCTTTTCTCCTCAACGTGTTTAATTTTCCCCACCGTATGTTTATTCGGTCAGTCTGTGTTAATTCAATCGCCACGTGCGACCGAAGATCTTGTGTCGCTTCAGCGCACACAACTCAGAACATATGTAATTGAGTAACAACTGGAAGGGTGCTTTTATAAACAATAAGACTATTATTCTAAGTCAATCATCTTCACATTAAAGATGTGAAATCGTAACCTAAGAATGTGGCTAATAAATTCACCTGAACTTTTATAGTTATGAAAATAATAATTCATGATATATTATAATTAAAAGTTTGAAGACAAAGACAATTTTTTTCTTGGGAAATACGACTACATTATGCAATGCAGTCGATCGCCATAGAAATCATCAAAGTACTGCAACTGTCGACGGATATCTTATTTCTTTGAAAGACCATGATAATTCACTTGACTTGCAGGCTATAATATAGCGATATATCTGCCTCCCAAAAATATATGCGCTTCTCAAAGTTACACTTAAGTGAGATAGATGTGCGTTATTGGGAATTTTATTTATTGCTAATTGTATGGAAATTGATTAAAAAAAAACAACTTTTAATTGAAGTTGTGTATTATGAGGTTGTAATGCAACTTAATTTACTTACAAGGTAAGCTACAGCCAGTGGAATATAGGTGGCTTTTATGTGAACAATGAATACCCAATATATTAAATACAAGATAAATAGTTTCCAGAATTATAATACTAATATGCTTGTGTATATGAAGGTTGCACCCTCATTTGTATGGCTGTAGGTGAGGAGGTATAGGTGTATCGATGTACATACAATGTATGACTGCACATACGGATTCCGGACCATGGCTACAGACGATACCAATGATAGTCTTTTAATACATCAATGCACAGTTTGATCTTGAAACTGACCAGTTTCATAACTTCTTCGAATTTCTCTAACACGGACTGTCTAATTCCTTCCCAGAATTCCAATTTACGCAAGCGCAATTGAAGTTTTTTTTTTTAATTTAATTAGTCATCCCACTGACATAAAAATAAGGATTTTGCATATTATTACATCGTCGAGAGAAGTAATATTCATTTCTGTAAATAAGGTTATTTAATTCACATTACATAGCGGTGTCTCTATGAAACAGCACCATCTGGTGTAAAAGTTAGATGCTCGCCTTTGCATAAATTCTCCCGCTCATCTTTTTTATTAGCTGATTATATATTATTTTGAATGTCCAAATCTACTCGTATCATTAAATAATATCAGATGACACACATTGCCCTGAAGAAAATCTTAAAGATGCCATCAATTTTGACTAATTACTAAATTTTGTTAGCCCGTAACAATTTTAAACTTGCAAATAGTCTTCAAAAATTTAGAAAGATTTAAATAAACAAGTTATCTTAGAGAAAAGGTTACGTGTTTTGTAGGCGGGTTAGGTTTTAGAAAAAAACTGCAATTCCTGACATGAATCATGAGTACATACTGTTTATAACAATGCTTGCTACCCTTTTTTAAATTTAACTCGCCATTAAACATCTCACATTTTATTGAATTTTTGAAACGATTACACAGACTGTGTTCGACAAATAGTTTTCCTAAAACATTTTCTTCCTGTCTTGTTCAAAACACATTTTATATACAGGCTTTCAATAACAACACGTTTTTATAACAAAAGCAGAACTGAAAGTTTAGTCATATAATCGTTTGACACCATATTACATATATTTTTAACCCGCAGCAACAACGGAAGACCTACTCGTGGCTTTGCCACGAGCTTTGCTCTAGTTCATATTTACATTTGCATTTCATTGAGATGAACCTCTATGACCTTATTTGTGCCCCTTTCTATATTTAGATGCATTTCGAGACTTAGGTAACCGATCGATAGGAGAGTCGCTAGCTGTATTCAGGCCGTTGTCCAGACGACGGTGCATGTCTTGTAGAGCTGGCCGTTCATATGTTTAACGCCCTACGGTTTTACTGTAACGAAGACACCTTGAACTGTTTCTGTACTGGGAGATGTAATAATAAAATCGTTCCAATGCATGGTAATTAAACTCAACTTTTGTACAATACACGGCTGTCATAGAAAGCATAATGTGTATTAATGTACGCTGGCAATTTAAACGAACACGGGATTGATTCCCATATAATGTTTTCTTTGAAAACATTACAGAATACTGATTTACGATAGAGATACTATTATTATCGTTGATTTTAAAAAGTGAACTTAATTTTCGACTATTATACTATTTCAATCCAAAGCCGCTAATTTTAAGGTCCGGTTATTAGGGATATTACTTATTACTCGCCCCGCGTTTCGCGTTTTTAGCCATTTGCAAAACATTTACAAACGAAAATATCAAACAGCTTTCATCAGCAAATTATAAATTATTTAGTACATACACAATTTTATAGAGGTAATAAAATAAATTGTGATTTGAAAATGTACTTGCTATCTTCCGTGGAAAAAAATGCATCGAAAAAATGTTGGTTAATGTTCATCAAATAAGCTAAATATTCTAAATTTATCAATTTTGCCATTATTTGACAATTTACTTACTATATACATGTAATTAAAATAATTTATATTACACATACAGTAGAACAACAGATTTGTTTACTTCAAAGGGTAATAACCTAAGCAGAAATATTTATACAAGTTTGGATTTTTCGTAAAAATCAAAGACTGCTGAAAATTCATTTTCTCCTGCTGTATTAGTACTCTTAGTTACAAATATAATTTGGAAGATGTAGCCACTAATACATGTAATATTGTTGATCATTTATGCATTCATTGAAAAAAAACCCCCATCTTTTAATCTTTCTCAAACATACATGTATAGTAAAGAGAATATTTTGAGTTTGTGATAGGATTTGATTGTTATCCAGCTGGTGCATTTTCAATCTCCTCACAAAGGCCCCGGGAAACGTACAACTTGTTGGATAAAACCATATATCATCTACTGTATACAGGGAAATATTATTTTTGCCCCTTTCGCCCTCGTTGTTAGCAGGCGAATTTAAGACTATACAAATACCAATATTCTAAGGTATCTCTTCATTCTTTCAAAACAATGCATCGGGATCGGTATCCGGGACATACTAAAGACGTGAAATACTAATGACCTGAATGTCATTAAATTTTATATCAATGATCTATGCGCCGTGTCAAATAAAATGGCTTTGTGTGTGTATTTATTATATTTACATGTAAAATGTGGTAGAAAATTTCATGAAATGACATCCATATCAATTATTTACGCAAAAAATATGACAGAAATGAAACTTTGAATTGACTGGAAAATTTGAATTGAACTAATCCATTTTTGTTTTATCATGTGGTCCCTTCAAATCATGTAAACTTAATTAACTGCATTAAGTTTTAATTCAATACAATGCAACAACAAAAATCCATAATATTTTGAAATAATTAATCTCCAAGAGAAAAATGATGAGTTGAACTTTGTATTGAGTAATGTACAAATCAATGTGTCCTCCATTACTTCATACTATGGCAATGATCATACAATTACCGTTAGAAATGCTTACAGTATCTCGATTCTTTATGATAATAATAAAATGTTTGCCTTCAAAAAAGTTGCTGAAAGTATTATATTAAAAAATTTACCATAAAAATAAGTACAACCAACTTTTTTTTTTACTTTGTAGTGTGTTTTTATGTACATTTTAAACGACCAATGATTCATACACCAATTATATTTTTTGCGGCCCATTTGACGCTTGTGTCAATATGATTTCTTGTTCTCTATGTTATATCAAAGAATTTACCTACTCAGGATAAAGGAGACAAAGTTTGGAAAAAGTCATGAACAAATCTTCCCTCTTTCTGTCTGGGTTTCCACCATCTAACAAGAATCATGGAGAAATAGGCCCAAAAGTCTATCAGGTTTGTCCTCCATCTATAGAATATGCTGTTAAAGAAAAATAGGTCCACTTTTGGAATAACATTTCAACATTCAAATTCATAAAATTATTTATCATATTAATGCTAACAAGAGACCTAATGGGCCACATCGCTCACCTGAGCAACACTGGCTTTATATGGGTGTTCAAAGGATATTTTGCCATGTGGCCCCTCGGTAGATTAACCAAAAATGAATATCCGAATTTTCACTTGTTTTTGCAAATACTTAATTTTTGACATATTTACCGGTACATTTATGGAATACCATTTTTACCGAAAATAAGATCATATGCAATATAAATGTAAGTGACAATAAATGCTAAATATATATGACCCGCGGCCTTTTTGGAAAATTATTTTTATCATAGATAACTAGCGCTCCCAAAGAATAATGAACGCAAACTAATCAGTATTAGCAGGCATCAAATAAAATGCAAATTGGGCACCATTACTTTGTTTGCCGCGTTCCAGCCTGAAAGCTTGTGTTTTATCCGAACTTTTCCTCTGCATACAATTGATCGCTAGGCCATGAGAAGTTTAAATGAAAATAATTCAATAGATTTAAAATCATTTCATGTATGTCTTACATGTATCTACATTTAAGAATTGTTGTTTGTGTAAGGGTCGATCTGTCATCATCTAGTACCTTATGTTAATCAAAATCACGAACACATTTGATTTTATTTTTCATAGACTGAAGTGATAAATTGAGAAAGAGTAAGAAAAGTGTTGGGCGAAAGTTACAATGGATTTTGTTTAATAATATTTTTACTTGTTACATTAATTTTTTTACACACTTGCTCTTATTAAAAAGATAGTTTTCGAATTTTTTTCCCTTGGTGCAGGTAACAGCTCAATATGATCTATTGCCCTCAGCAGTTGGCCTCGGGCAATAGATCATACTGAGCTGTTCCCCGCTGCACCAAGGGAAAAATATTCTGGTTTATTGACTGCTCAAGCATTAAATTAATTGTATAATATTCATATTCCGTTTCAGATGTAAATTTAAGAACACAACTCTTATAAGAAAGTGATAATGGCCAATGTAAATATATATGTGTCGATAAAAGTTGCATAATTCTCATGATATAAAAAGTGAAGGGTATTAAATATACATGCACATACACTGTATCAGCGTTTGCTATTCTGTGAATATATATTTTAGTAATGTGAGATTGAATCCCTGATTACATTTGCAGTACGAATCTCCGAACACCTTTTCACACGCCCTATAAGCTAGCGTTTCTTAGAAAAATTCAAGATTAAAACCCACGCGATAATGCACCAAAAATACTTGTCATCGTCGATGTCTTTATCTTAAAACACACGCCAAGTGCTGAAAAAGGAAAGAAAACTCGAAAGGTAAATCTTTAAACTACACAGTCATGTATAGACGTTTTAAATAACTACATATAATTAAAGTTATTGCTTTAACATTAAATTGGTATCAAAAACAATTAGAAAAACCGATTATTGATAAGTGCCATTAGTTTCTTACAATAGTTATTTGCCGTTTGACAAAATCAATTGTAAAATCGTTTTGTAAAATGATTCCTTCCATTTCTATCCTTTATAGTGAAACTATTCAGTTTTAAACTGAATAAAGTCATCAATGGTTGTGTTAAAAAAGGTACGTCTAGAATTACATCAAGTTATTTAAGACAGGTTCTCCTATTATTAATGTCTAGGGTTTCCCTACTTTCAGTTTCGTTTTACGTAGTTTAATATCTCAGTTGACATGTTAAGGTAAGCTTCTTTACTTTCTGACAACCAATCAGTGAAAGAAAACCTCAAAAACTAACGTTTTAAAAATATGTATATCATTTTAGTGAAATGTAATGATCATTTGTTTTATGTGACCAAAATTATCTGGTCAGTGATTGATACGGCTAAAGATCAACACAAATCGAAACAAGAAGTACACGTATATCTTTATTTGGAATTTTTTCCCGGTACAAATGTACTCGTTCGTTCAGAAACTAAATATAACAGAGATGAAATTATTAACAATCGATTATTAAGTACTGATGGCATGTTTACTCCCTTCAAGATTATAGTTACGGTTGGTTGCATTTTTAAAAATCAAAACAGATCAAAAATGCCTGTACGTTCATTTGCATGCGCGGATCTAGAGGGTGTGTGCGTGTGTCCGAACTTCGTCCCTGGAAAATTCAAATATCTATAGACATAGTTAATTTACATAATAAAATTACCGAAAATACTATAATAGTCACTGCCCCCCATTGGAAATTAACATAGATACATGTACCATCAGAATCCCCTCCTCCCTAAGAATTATTTTTGGATTGGCGCATGGCCATGGTTTGAAACAAACGGAAATAAAGACGTTTTACAGTCAACGCAAAATCAAAACTGCGTTTTATTAGAAAAAAGCAAGACATCCGCTTGCATGTACTTGTACGTATGAGAAGTTGTGATACATGTATTCTTTTTCATTTTAAGGTCTTCCGAACAGTAAGATGAACGGATGGAGAAAGAGAGGTGTTTTTAGCTTTGTCGCCCTACACTTCCTTCGCAAGGTAGTACTGTGTTTTCAGTCCTTAAAAAATACCTTTATGCACCAAAATGTTTTACTTTAAATTTACCTATTAAAGACACAAAAATGCAAATGAAATAGGGAACATGGAAAGAAATTGAAATAAAATTAAGCAGGTTAAGACAATGATTAATATGTAGTATATGAAACATTTAATATTTAAAAAGAAAAACAAAATTTCAATGAAAAGAAAAAGCAAACCAATGTTTGAAAAAAATACAATTGTGTAATATATCCCACATTTTGAAAACTATTTCTCGAGCTTTTTTCAAGCTGCTACATATATACGTCAATCACATTCAGCCTAATTTCAATTTGCCAGGAACCAGCTGATTGTTGAGAATTTGTTGAGTAATTACCGTATGAATGTACGCGTAAATTGAAAAGTAAATGAATATTTTAAATTCATTCTTGAGCTCTTTTCCTATAATCTGTTATTAACCAGGGGATAAGGGTGGGGATGGTTAAATGTATTTCCTTCGCCTAAAGTCCCACCTATGTTTACTTTCATTTTTACGTGTTGCTTTCAGTTCTGAGATTTTTTTAAAGCAGCGATGCATATGACTGTTGCGGTAATTTTGCTACATCACTGATAAAGGAAATCATAATTATTTATTAAAAAAAACGTACTCCATTTTCATTCATATAAAAAGGTACAAAAATTCACTTAAGAACTGTTGGCTTGCAGAGATAAGCGAAGTGACCTATGGATTGGCCTCTTGTACTGATCTCTATAAGTTTGGCTTAAAACCTAATGATATTGAAACTTCGAATTAAGATTTGTCATGATATTATACGTACCAAATTACGACGGAATGTATAGTTTTGTTGTACAGATATCAGTGGCTAAAACGGTACAGTCTTTTAAGAAATTGACTAAAAACATTGACGTCGCGGACGTCACGGTGCAACGAAAAATATAAACCTGTGGATTCAACCTGGGGAAAAAAGCCGATGCAATATGTGAAAATGCAATTAAAGGGGTGAAAAAAATTATAAATTAAGTCAAAAATTATTTGTACGTTTGTGTTTAACCGTATTATTTTCTTTTGGGAGTTTTGGTATTTGTATTTTGAACATCAAAGTACTAAAGCGAATGTAAAACATGTATCTGTAAATATTTGGTCAAAAGAATAAACAACGTCATCTGACGTTCAAGGTTTTTTTTTTTTTTTTTACAGTAAACTAAGAAACATGCGGTAAAAATGAAAACTTCGAGGAACTAACTCGAACAAAATTAATGTGAACAAATTATATTTCAATTAGTATAGTGCCGATTTCAATTGTATGGCGAAAAGCACAAAAGACTCAGGGTGATATAAAGATTGGGTATTTCTATTAAACTGTGCATGCGTCATCTTAATTGACGTCAATTTTCAACGTTACGCGCGCACCGTTAAGACGAAACATGTTGTTTTTAAAATGAAGTAATAAAAATATCTTTTCATTAAATGGAACGAAACTTCACAAATCGATAAAATTAGAGTTGGTGTATAGATAATTCTGTCAATTATGATTTTTATGAAAAATATATGATAGACAGCCACATTGGCTTCATACATCAGTACTTTTCAATTGGCCTTCCTAACTTGGGTCACTTTTATGGAGGGTAATCGTGATCAAAAATCCAGACAATCCGAATATGCAATCGTGTTGATGTGTGAGCCTGAGCATGAATATGTGTAATTCTGATCGTGTAACCTATAAAACTCGGGCATAAACACGTGTAAGATTTGACTCAGTCCGTTCGCATGATGCACATTTTGCAACTTTATTGTTTACATTAGTTAATTAAACCTTCAACTTTGCACACTTTCAATCAGTAGTTTCTGCGTTTGTAACTTCAGGCTCGGCAATAGCCATCTGACATGATACAAATTGACATATTGTAAAGTCTACAAGTTTGTCAAATTTTGACATGACCTTATACGGCAACTGCCTTGCTGCGGGAAAAGGCATGCCGTAACCGCCGGACCGGAATGAACGAAAAATAAACATAATATTCAGCTAAACTGTTGCAATAAGCTTTTAATGAACGACACCTTTTCTATCGAAAACACCGGTATTATTTTTAGAAAAAAAAAAATGAGGTATGATTGAAACTGGACCAAACAAGAGGTTCATGTAGAAAAAAATCGTTGCCGATGTGACGAATGCGCTAATTTCCGTAATATAATTCTCATGGTATTATAAAAGGAAATGCCTAATATCTTATATCTCTCAAAAAAAATTGACATGTAATTTAAACTGGAATATAAGTAAATGCGTACTCTTTTCTAGAAATGAGACGGATCAAGAAATTTCCTAAGGGGGTAAATATATTTTGAGCGACATGGGGTTCGAAGACCGCCGTGAGGTCCCATGTAACTCCATTGCTTCTGAATTGCTTCTAAGAATTTTGAGAGTGAATTTTTAACCGGGTTTCCGATTATTGAAATAGTAAAAATTGCAAACGGGCGAGTGGCTGTCAAAAAGGTACCCTTATTGTACCGATAACTCCTCGAACAGTTTTCAAGATAGGAAGTTGTTCTTTTGCAGATCATTTATACATATATATCAGAAGTATGCAAATTGCTAGGAGTTTGATTTCTGATAATTTATAAAAATATCAACTGTTGAACTTAGTCATTTTTGGGCAAAAACATTGCATATAGAGTACCCCATTTTTACTCTTGTTATTTTTCTGAATTAGTTAGAATAAACGACCTGCAAGGATTTGGTAATTTTTCGCGGAAAAATTTATGTTACTTTACATGTATTTATACTTTTTGTTGTTGTGTAAGTGAAAGATAAATAATAACACAATCTTCAATAATAATAAAAAAAACTAGCGCATATTTTTTGTGCGCCGTAAATTGAAGTTTACTATGGGAGGCACTGTAGCTCACAGATCGTCCATCTGTATTTTTAGACAGGGAGCTACAGACCTGCAGCTAGTTCACAAGTGGCTGTAAAGTTGTATTATACTAGCTCTCCAGAAAATTTTAATCAGCCAACTTCACAAAGTGAGTCTGTATTGAACCGACATTCAGAACGTCATACTCAATCCCGTAATAATTGCTTAAAATGATTTTTTAAAAATGTCAATTTTTACCTGCATGATAGGCTTTTTTCCCTATATATTGCCGACAATGCAAAGAAACATTTCTTAAAATAATTTATACACATTTTAATTTCACGACAGTTAACCTTATCTTTGGATTTTTTATTCATTTTTTTAAAGAGGGTGTCGCTTCTTATGTCTCATATTACCGGGTAATCACAATCTCAAAACCAATGTCTTTAAATAGTTTGTTTTTCTTATCGATAACTTTGCAACTCAGCTGACGGACCCCGTGTAATTTTTTGCGTGGGGGGGGGGGGGGGGGGTCTTGTCACAACTTTGTGGTAGCGATAAGGATGCATTTGAAGATATTTTCTTAATTCAGCCGAGGCCTATACTTTAACAATTTGTTGCATGTACTCTAATAACAGTGGCGTCGGAAGCAAATTGAAAGGGGGGGGGGGGCGGCTAAACTAATCATGAAAAATATTGACAAGAATTCCCATAATCATGAATCCGTGGGGGAGGGTATACCAATAAATCCAATCTTACCTGCCCAATTTTCCCCCTAAATCATGAAATTCCTAATCCGTGGTGGTGGTTGGGGGGGGGGGGGTGGGTGCTAGTATACCTACTATGACTCTAATTTTCAATATCACTATAATTAATATTTCATTCTCTTTAAGGTCTTTTAAGGAACAATTTTGTTTGTTGCGAGGAAAGGTAGGAGGGGGGGGGGGGTTGAATCCTCCCTGTTGCTATGTTCCTAATGGTTAGGTCTAACTTGGCAAAAAAGTGGGGTGGGGGGCTAAGTCCCCCCCCCGCCCCCTAGCCCCCATCCCCCTAGCCCCTAGCCCCCATCCCCCTAACCCCCCCCTCCCGGTTCAGACGCCTATGAATAAAAATGCGTATATATCTTTATACACGTGTATTCAAACAAAGTCATTAAATGTAATGTTTTTCAGTTCTAAGAGGATATCTGAAGCCGATCGAATTCTTTACTCGCATCTTTTATACATTCTCTTGATAAAATGTACACCAATCTCATAATTTAATTTTCCGAAAAATAATACTCTATGAAATGTTGTTATCCAGAGATAATATGATTATAGGCTTACCTAATATTTTTTTTTTATTTATTCCGTCCCTATTCCGGCGATTACGGCATGCCTTTACCTGCAGCTAGCCTTTTTCTATCAGTGACGTCACTGTTTCCATATAAGGTCATGTCAAAATTCGACAAACTTGTAGACTTTACATTTGTCAATTTGTATCATGTCAGATGTGCTATTGCCGAGCCTGAAGTTACAAATGCAGAAACTACGGATTGAAAGTGTGCAAAGTTGAAGGTTTAATTAACTAATGTAAACAATAAAGTTGCAAAATGTGCATCATGCGAAGGGACTGAGTCAAATCTTACACGTGTTTATGCCCGAGTTTTATAGGTTACACGATCCGAATTACACATATTCATGCTCAGGCTCACACATCAACACGATTGCATATTCGGATTTACAAGTTTACATGTCTGGATTTTTGAACACGATTACCCTCCATACACTTTACGCTTGAAACAGCTTTGAGGTTTATAAAGTGTAAACTGTTCCAAGATTGTGTTTTAACTTTTAACATAGCTAGTAATTAAAGTCATTTATTCCTTAATTGAATAAAAACTGTATTACAGAATTTCCAAATCAATGCATGTACAATTGATTGGCTGAAATTACTTATAAATGAACTTAACACTAAGATTTTAAACTAATGAATGTATTACTTATTTTTGCATGGTGCAGTGAAAAAACAGCTAGCTGTGAAATTATGAAGATGTCCCTCATATCAGTCATCGTTTTCGCTTATTTAACTTTAATGGTAAGTGTCTGCTAGTTCAACCGATCCTTTTTCTCTATGTACAAGCCTACATTTGCAAGCATCAACCTAATTATACTTCGTACGTAAGGTCTCGGCATCGATGATGTGTCCCGAGTCAATACCCACCGTTTCCATTGTGCCACGCTGTCCTTCCGATGCCATGGAGTGGAAATTGGCAGCGGAGAGGAAGAAATGTGATGTCCTCGGAAAGATTCAGAATTGTACAGAGGAGGACAAATTCATGTATCATTGTGTTCTAAACAGAGACGCTACAATGTTGTTGGAAGTCTGTGCTCCGATGCATTACATGTCAGGTAGTATTTATGTTTAAGATCGTTTAATTAATACACACCAATACAAGAAGCACTGGCATGCTGTCAACATAGAACCATTTTAACAAGAGCTTGGACTTTGGGTAGAAATTGTGCTTAACAGCAATGTGATGTAGGCTTGTCTTATTCATTGCTTGTCACTCAGCCACGGCTCTTTGAAATCAACAAGATGTGTCTGGCTTTTGAGTTACGACTACGCAATCGGTGCATATTTCGTTTGAAACTGCGTCATTTTTAACTTGTTTTGACGCACGAAATAGATAGCTACGCCGGGCTGAAAGTCCAAGGTCTTTAAAATGATTCTAATATAAACTAACAAGTCCGGAAAAGTGACTAATTGGCAGAGGCATTATAACATATATACTTCTCAAATACTTTGTTTCAGGGTACTGTGCTCGGTTTAGTGAACTACATAAACGAATTATCAACGACCCAGCTCTGGACTGTGCCAAGTTTGACCCCCCCTGTCCAACAAGGTTTCAGTCCAACGAATCTTACAAGTGTAGGTGGTGAAACGTAGCAAACAGTTATGCATGCTGATGTAGCTGCTAACAATTCTATCATTATTTTTTTGTGAGCAATTAGATTTCAATCGTAGATTATGGAACAATGATGTATATACAAGTACCTATCTGTTTACTATTTTAGATCAGGCGTGCTATTCGAATAGAACTAAATTTATCAACTCCAGTCCAGCATATCACTATCAGGCAAACCAGACAGGAAAGTAAATACAACCCTTTAATGCAAATATGCTTCTTTATTTTCAACATATTAAACTAGTATAAAACTGCCAATAAAACTATTTCGCGGAATAAAAATATATTAACTCAATATTAACAATATCTCTAGCAATTAACATTGCACAAGAATATACAAGAAAAATAAATATTATGTTACTTTTTCTTTTGTAGAGATGAGTCTACTGCTGCTATTGTCAATGTCTTCTTGGTGATTTTTGTGATCATCACATTAGCGTTGATAATTCTGATCCTTGTCGGATATAAGAAAAAGTGGATAGAATTTACTTGTGGAAAGAGAGGTCCAAAAGGTAAGACGATAGTACATGTATAACACATATAATGAACCAGAGGTAGGAATTTCTAGCTGCTTTGTGATTATAGCCGACGGAAAAAAATATGCATAATTAAAACATGTTTGTGTTCATTCTGAATATCAAACATGATTTCAATAAAAATCAATGGATTATGTCTGCCTGTTTGTCACTATTAATCAATGGATTATGTGTATCTCTGTCTGCACATCTGTCTGTCTGTTTTTTCTCACTCTTTCTCTCTTCATATATATATATATATATATATATATATATATATATATATATATATATATATATATATATATATATATATATATATATATGTGATATATTTTAATGATGATTTTTTGTACTTTACTTCATTTTATAGATCAGAAACATGATGTTGAGTTTGGTGAAGAAGAACAAGCATTGGTTCATGATGATGATCCTATCAAAGGTGATTATACAGATACATGCATTATAGGATTTAAGTACATTATCTACAGTATAAATATAATCAACAAAACTAGGCATTTTTATATAATTAGCATCCTAAAGACGCTTCGAATCTAATATAGTCGGCTCTACATGTACAAACAAACGCAGCAAACTTATTACATGTATATTAATTATAAATAACTAGAAATGGCTAATGTTACGAACAACTGAAAATCTTATTAACTGCACAGCTAACAAATACAGCAATGAAAAAAACAACTTATATTTATGTAGTAGATACTTTTGGTGTTCATTTATCATTGTTATTTGATGGGATGAGCAAAGTTAACTTTCAAACAAAATTAAATAGTTAGAAGATATTCATGAAAAAATATATTAATAAAAAGTATTGTTATTATATTAATAAAAATTCATTTAGATATGAACAATTGATGTACAGTAGATTATTTATATTTATAAACGATTTCCATTCACTTCCGCTTTTCTGTTCTGTTTTCTGTTCCACTCCGCGTTTTTGGCAACATCCGCAGGTCAACTGACGTCATCAGTAGTAAAATTATCTGAGGGAATCTTTGTTTGATTTATAAAAATACATCATTTTGCAATTTTCAGTACATGAAGAAAACGAGGAGGAAAATAAAAGAAATATTGATGAAAAAAGGTAAGATGGCCATTTTCTTCTCCCTCTCTCTTTCTTTTTTTTTTTTATTGTTTTTCTGTTTTGCAAGGCACACCTAATATTGCTGTTTTCTTATTCTCTTTCATGCGTTATTTTTATTAGAGATGCAGGTGATGGTTTTATTGAGAACAAATCACAAGACAGTACTGGTAAGACAACGTACTTTGCAAAATCTGTTATTCTTTATGATTAGCAATCAATGTCTGATTATTTTTATAACATTTTTTGGATTTCTCTATGCAATCAGTCGCTTAGGAAAGTGGAGTGAGATTAATGAATCTGCAATAAGAAATAGGTTTTTGAAAGAATGAATCAAATGCTGTTATATATTTTTTTGAAAGACTAATAATTAAGGTCTTCCAATTGTGTTTTACAACAAATACATTACTAAAAAAAATATGAAATATTAATATCCTTAATTTAGAAGAAGGCTAAAAGTATACATGTACTTTAACACAACTGAATACTTCGCTAGATAAAATAGAATGCCTTGTAATTTTCATAGACCTGTATATGTTGTGTAATTTAACATAAAATTAGTATAGGAAAAGCAATAATAAAAGTACAAAACTAGTGCCAAATCCAAATGATATAAGTACAAAAAATGTGTTAAGAAATCAAAGTACTTTAAATTGTAAAATCAACCATGCATCAGGAGTATGCCACTATGATATACACTAGATAAAATGACTTGCATAGAGACGACTTAGTTTTCCATATTACTAGTGATTGTTACATGTATAAAATAGTTAAATATTATTCTATAAGTATAATATTTTAACAACAAAAAACCCCACAGTGTTTATGCTAAATATAAGTAGTATACTGTATACAGAGTTTTTTTCGCCCGTGTTATTTTCGCCCTTTTTTACCTTTTTTTTGACCAGTTTCGCCCCGTCTTGAATTCGCCCGGACAAAGTTTTAAATAAAGAATATCGTTTGAAACATAAAAATTTGCCAATTCTTAAATTCGCTCGCTGTCAACAAGGGCGAAAGGGGCGAAATAAAACAGGGGCGAATATTTTTCTGTATACAGTACTTACTTGTTATCACAATTGTAGTAAGAAGTTACCTTAATAAAGTCAGTTTATCTGTGTGGAAGATAACAATTTCTTTCCAGTAGATTAGTTATCAAAGAATCTAAAAAAATAAGCCACCATGAGTAGTTCTTCTCCTTTGATTAAGATTAATTTCTAAACAGACCCCGGTACGTGTATCTAGACGTATACAATCATTTGCTGAAGAAAAAAGTTTTACACATAGCATATATACATGTAACATAGGACATAAGTTATTTTAGTCTTTACCCTCAATTGTTAAATGCCAAGCAAAACAATTCTCAGAAAAATTGAGGTGATGGCATGCTGAGTGTTGTATATTGATTATATAACAAAATTTCTAGCATATTTATTTTCTCTGTTGCAAAAGGTTTAATACATACATTAAGCAAAAGTAAAACGTAGACTTTCAAAGAATTTAACCTAGGATCTAACCACTTGCTTTCTTTCGAAAACACACACACAGCTTTAGAAATGGTAATTAAGTTTTGACAGTTCTATCAAATAATTACACACTTGCATACAGAATATGATGAATATGATGCGAGTGTATTCTTTTGTGGAAAACGGGAAGATAGAAAGAAGGGTGGGTAATTAAAGAAAGTTTACTTATTTTTAGATAAAATACACTGTACATATCTCAGCCGTCATATCTGTAAAATGACATGTGATTATAGTAATTATATAATTAAGTGAACTCTCTTTATTTTCCCATCCTCCTTTCTATTTAATTGCTACAAAGATCCAATGCAGCTGCTCAATTCATTATCAAATGGACTACTTACTTATATTAGTTATAAAAGAACTGAATGTATGAAGATGCCTCACAGAAAACCTTTAGATAATTTGTATTAAATACGCTATGTTTACATAGTGGTCATACAGTTAGCGATATAAGAAAAAAAATCCACTCTTTAAATTATATTAAACACCGTTTATTCACTTCAACTGTCACATTCGTCACATGCAATTTTACAGATCAGACCGCTGAAACCAAAGACCCTCAAAGGATGGAAGCACTTGCTATAGGTAACTTTCCTAATAAAGGTTTGTATAGAAATTGCATATTCTGCATATTTTACCTATGAAAACGATATTTGTGTTTTTTTATGCAAAGTTTCGTTTATATATTTAAAGTTAAAAAACAACAAACCCAATAACAAACGTTTATCAATAAGGCTTTTGCAATCTTGGCTCAACGGGCCTTTGTGTTTTTTTCAGAAAGTAGAGAAAACTGCGATGAAAGAAAGAGACTCATCAATGATGAAATATGGTAATTGAAATATATCTCACATTTATATATAATGTTAGTGTTGTGCCCTTTATGATAATTCCGTTATGGTTACACAATTCAGCGAATATTATGAATAGAAAAATGGAAGTATATGACAATATGTAAATTTCATTTGTTCAACGTTATTTGTAATGAGAAGAAAGGATCAATTAGGTTGATATACATCGCTAATCAGAATAATTTTTAAAAAATTGATTAAAAAATCGCTGTCAATTAGTAAACACTTTACTCTGTCTGGAGGTTTTGCTTCCACCACTTAAAATGATACCTTAATGATACTTTAAATGGACTTAGACACGATTTGAGATCAAAACTTTTATTTTTTATACATGTATAAAATGGTTTACTGGTGCATTTTAAATGATTGACCAAAGTATTGAAAGTCAAAGCCAAGTTACAAGCGAGATTCAGAGGTAAGAATTGATTGTTATGTAAACAAAGCTCGAGTCTTATAGTTGTTTATAACAAAAATTAATGTAGAGAATTGCCACTTTTTAGACAAAGTGACATGTAAAAACAATTTAAACTAATTCAATATCTTCATAAATACTATTATGAACAAAAGAGGGTTTCATTTGATTGAAACTTACACCAATACAACACATATGTAAAAAAATGACAATATTTAAGCTTTGTTTACAAAACAAAGAATTATGAACTCTGTACAGTGTATCTTGCTTATAACTTGATATTTGACTTCCAAATTTTGACATAGCATTATAAACTTCTATATTTATCATTATAAACATTAAAAAATGGAAAAATAAAATTTGAAAATTTTAAGTCAAATCGTTTCTAAGTCCCTTTAACTTCAGAGAAACATATCTATCTTAAGGATAAAAAAAATGATAAAGTTGAGATTTTACCCCGGAGAAGATCTGCTAGAAATAATTATTGTAGACATGTCATATTTGACTGTGAGTATTTTTAGCGTTTTCGGCGGATTGCCGTTAACGTTAAATCAAGTACAACGCTAAATTTTATCCATATTTGTATAAGAATAGGCACATTCATATATTATTTAAAATTCTTCTCTAACTTTTTCCACCAATATCATACACGCTAAATATAACACATTTAATACACTATGATCTTAATATTGTCCGATCATTGGCGCTATCATTTCTCGTTTTATCATTTCTTTATCACGTTTTTCCGATAAAGGATGACTGCAATTAAGGACATTAAAAACTTGCGACAAAATATAAATTTTAATAATGAGCCTATTTCCTTTTGTTGTAGGAATCGGTAATTACTTAACTGCAAATTTATGTAATTACATCGATTATTTGCAAAGTACGGAGTCGTTTTCATAGATAGGGGTCATTACATTTTCTTCTGTCATAGGATTACGAGGACGTCCAATTCATACTTTAAACATACTTACATAATCAGCGCATGTTTGTCTATTGTTCTCAATTTTAAGGTAGTTGTACAGCTTTATATAAAGATATAATATATCAGTCATGATTGTATTGTCTACAACAACCAAACTACTAGTACTCTCCACTTCTCTGACTTTCAAAGGGGGTAAAATATTCTACACATTGGAAATATTTGTCATGCAATGTTGATTGATAGGAAGATTGTGGAAAGTTTCATAAACATTAATATAGGGGGAATTTTGAAATAGAGAGGAGAGAGAGAGTTCAATTATAGTATCGCTTTTCTAATTTTAAACCACTTATTGCAATATTAGTACCACCGTCTATGCATATTTATAAATCTCATCTTCAATCAAGGGCAGACAAGTCTAAATTCCAGATATTTGCAGAGCAGTATGGGTAACAAAACAACGAGTTATTTTATTGCAACGCAGCTTAAACCCCTAATGACATTTAACTTTCTATTGAAAATTGACCAAACTCTAAAAAAAAAATGACGACTTAGAATTGAGCGAAGAATAAATGTAACAATAGACCAATCCACACTTTACAAAAGTTATGTCCCTTGGCCGCCATCTTTGGGGAAAAACCCATATATTTCTCACAGTAGCCTTTGTAGTTTAGAGGGTTGTAACTTCGTCATTTGACATTAGAAATCGGTTTCCTCTGTGAATTTTGATTGCCCTAAGTTGGGGCAACCCACACATCGAAGGAATAAAGTAAATTCCAAAAGATTATTTCACAGGACGCCCACATATTTGGTTGCATAAAGAAGGGAAAAGTTGTTTTTTCCCTTTTGACCTTTGTGTTGACCCTGAAAAGGGGAACAACTTTTGCAAAGTGTGGATTGGACTATAGTGACAGAAAAGGACCCAAAATATGGTGTCATCATTTCGAAGTTTTGTTTTCAAAACTATGTCACAGGTTCCAATTTTTGCCGGTTTTTACTAAATATTTCGATATATATATATATGGATATCTCTGTATTAAAGAGTTCTGTTGTAAAATGTCCCATTTATCGTGTTAAGTAGATGAGGATGGCAAAAACAAGACTTCTACGAGGAAACGACACTGACGTACCCGACTTATTAAGTCAAGTGTTCTAAGAAATGCAAGATCCTGTCGAATTTCCCTTAAGAAGAAAGTCGTAATTCTTCGTCAAAAAGTAGGATACAATAAATAAAAAAAACAGCCTTGGCCTTTTTGTTATTGACTTATACTAATTTAATTCACAAAATAAATAAAAAGTGATAAAAAAAAGCCTCGGTAAGAAATTGTAGGTTGCACAATTACCGTTTCAAAAAATATATTTTTGGTTTTTTTTACAGCGTTGAAAGTGGCCAAACCGATGCAAACAAAAGCAAGGAAAGCAAACAAAGTAAGTAAACAAATAACAGTATATGTCCATTTTTTTGAAAATGATAACATTAATTGTGAAGGTAAATGAATAATCATAATAGTTTCAGTTGGCAGAGAAAGAGACAGCTATAGGTTGGAAGACGAGAAAAAGAAATACGTATACTTTTGGCAGAAACATTCAGTGTTTAGTCAGTGGTATCCATGTACATTCGTGATTGACGGAATCAAATATAACTGTGCTGAGCAGTACATGATGTATAAAAAAGCAGGTTTGTTATTATGTAGAGACATATAACCACTTAGTAGTAATGCATGCTTTGGGACCTTTTGAATAATAAAGGATGTAGATATGTATTTTGTCAAATCATCTAAATGCCAAACTTAGTTATCTATCAAATAAGTCAATTACAAAATATTAATGTCTTTTGGCTAAATGTTTTAAAACTGTTGTAACCATACAATTTTTCATACAAATGCATTGAACATTGGAAAAAAACTTCTAATCTTTACAATCTAAATTCAAAGGTTTGTATGGTGTGTAAAACGTAGCCGAGTAAAACAGTAGGTCTATCTCAAAACATTCACAAGAAGTTCATACAAAGTCCCCGCAACTTGTTAGCTCACCTGAGCTGAAAGCTCAAGTGAGCTATTCTGATCACATTTTGTCCGTCGTCCGTCTGTCCGTCCGTCTGTCCGTCTGTAAACTTTTTACATTTTGAACTTCTTCTCTAAAACCGCTGATCCAATTTCAACCAAATTTGGCACAAAGCATCCTTATGGGAGGGCGAATATAAATTGCAGAAATAAAAGTCCGATCTGTATTCAAAGCGGAGAAAACCTTGAAACTGTAGAAAAAGGGGGGTGCATTTTTAAAAATCTTCTTCTCAAGAACTACCGAGTTAATCTTAACGTAATTTAGCATAAATCATCCTTAGGGAAAGGAAAATATAAATTGCAAAAATTATAGGCGATTTCTGTTCCAAATTTGAGATAATTGCGAAAATACTAATAAAGAATGGCTCGTTATTCCATATATCGTAGACTGGCAATTCATTGCAATGGACTGGTCTTAAGACAGGCATCGCCAGTCTACCGCATCTCGAAAACGAGGTTCTTTGTTTGAAGCTGGCAGTTTGTTGTGCAACAGTTCACGTGCGAATATAATCTATGAAACATGGAAATAACATTGATGCCGATAATTGTGAAGTAAATTGAGGTTAAATATTTCAACGCGTTGTAATTTTCACTTGTGAGGGTGGTTTTAGCTTGTTTTGATTTTTTCGTTTCATTTTGCTTTTTAACTTGGGAAACAATCGCCTTGTATTTGGAACACAGACTTCGGTAAATGTTTACCTGCGAATATGATAAAATCTTATGCATTAACAACGTACTAAAGTGCATTTCCCTCTGTTTTTATTGTTTATTAATTAATTTTCTAATTGTGCCAACAAGGATCAAACAAGGGTGTTGGTGTTAGCTTGTTCGGATTTTCGTTTCGTTTTCATTATTTACGCTTTGTAACCTGGAAACTATCGTCTGTATTTCGTGATTTTTACGTATCAAATCAAACAGATACTTCGGTAAATCAAACAGTTAACTGTTTACCTGCGCAAATTAAGCAAAATCTGATGTATGGGGTACTGAAATACAATTCATTCTATCGGTTCGGCATTATCTTTTGCGTAATGGTAGATTAATGCAATAGGTTTTGTTGAGATGCTCGACATTTTCTCGAGTTTATTCAGTTTAAACAGAGTTTGATATCGCTGACGGAAACATGTATATATATGATTCGTTTCGAAAAAATAAATTGTGTTCTTTATTTGTTATACATGTAGTGCATGTTTCTTGTGTTTAATTGTTTACAATTTCTATTAACTAACCATATTTAAGTGTTAAACTTCGAATTGTAAGCAAGATACAGAGATTTGCTCACAATTCTATGTTTGTACACAGATCTTAAAAACTAAAGATTAAAAAAGTAAAAAATTTGTCAATATTTATTAAGAAAATTTTCAAAGTCTGTTCTTCCAGAAACCAACTTTAACAACTTATTGTATTAAAAACTTAAATCTTTTTAGCTCACCTGAGGGTGGGGCCACAATAGGGGGTCGCAGTTTAACAAATGAATATATAGAGTAAATCTTTAAAAATCTTCTTCTCAGAAACTAATCAGCCAGGAAAGCTGACACCTGTGTGAGAGCATCATCAGGTAATGTAGATTCAAATTTCTGAAAATCATGAACCCCGGGGGTAGGGTGGGGCCACAATGGGAGATCGAAGTTTTACATAGGAATAAACAGAGTAAATATTTAAAAATCTTCTTCTCAGAAACTAATCGGCCAGGAAAGCTGACACTTGTGTGGAAGCATCCTCAGGTAGTGTAGATTCAAAGTTGTGAAAATCATGACCCCCGGGGATAGGGTGGGGCCCCAATGGGGGGGTCGAAGTTTAACATATGAATATATAAAGTAAATCTTTAAAAATCTTCTTCTCAGAAACTAATCGGCCAGGAAAGCTGACACTTGTGTGGATGCATCCTCAGGTAGTGTAAATTCAAAGTTGTGAAAATTATGACCCCCGGGGGTAGGGTGGGGCCACAATGGGGGGGTCGAAGTTTAACATATGATTATATAGAGTAAATCTTTAAAAATCTTCTTCTCAGAAACTAATCAGCCAGATGATTCTTTATAATTGTTAAGACTTTGGCCCCAGGACAATTCTTTGGCTTCACGAGAAGGTTCAGAGTTGGATGTACGTTTATATCCCATATATAAACTATTGTTAAGGATCCTTTTGAGAACTGCAATACTCAACATATGATATGACTATAAAATCATCCTGTTAGAAAAGGGACTAATGATTATAGACCTCAGAATATCCAGGGGGAAATGGATTTTATTTTTACAGGATCTACATGTATTATTGTACATTGTCCAGATAGTTTGTATTATGACTCCATTAAGCTGATTTTATCATACCTATTGTTCCTCAGGTGAGCGATGTGGCCCATGGGCCTCTTGTTTTTTGTGATGCACACTCATGGACGGTTTCCACTTCAAGTGAAAATGATATGAAAAAAAAAACATTAGAGAAATATTCAATTTCTAAAATCTAAAGATTTGGTATTAAGTTTGTAAGCTGTAGGGTTTATTTTTTTAGCAATTTATCCTAATTTCTAATGGTTTAGATTTTCACCACATATCAAATTTAAGTAAGAGTTGTATGTTGTTTTGATTGTGTTTACTTCATGATGTCAAAAGAAAATTCAAAAGTTACCTGTGAATCAATCTAATTAAAATTAGATGTTAGATCCGCTCGCCTACTTGCTACACAAACAAGTAAGCGAGCGGATCTAACATCTAATTTTAATTAGATTGCCTGTGATTAGGCATAAAAACTTATTTATAAACTGTGAAGCAAGTACTCATATAACAATATAGTAGAATTGTATGAATATTTATCTAACTAACAGAGATAATGGGTGACGAAGATAGTGCGGAAGCCATCATGACGTTAGATGACCCAAATGAAATTAAGAAGCGAGGAAGACGTGTCAAGAACTTTAACCAAGATATATGGGAAAGCTGTTGTCAAGATATTGTCGAGAGAGGAAACATGGAAAAGGTATTGTTAAAATACACACAACATTCCATTGTCAATACATACATTTGTATAATCTATGAAATTTTAGTTATATTTTGTTCCTTGATGTCGTAAGTCCAAATGTGTTGAAAAAAATTCCAACACAAAGGATAATTTGGCCATATATTCAGATAGGAATCACAGTTATGATTCGATAAAACTTATAAATCCGATTTTGGTCCTATCAGGGCCATTGAAATTTGTTATTCAAAGATTTAATCAATTTGTATGTTAAGATTTTACAATTATTATTAATTTTTGAATAATATGATCAGTAATTCATGATATAATGATATTTTCAAAACCCATCCCCACCAAACACACTTTTTAGGAAAATGAGAGTTAAATTGCATAACATTGCATGAAATCATACTCTGATGACATCAACTGCCGTAATCACTATAAAACACGTTTAAGGAAACGGGTAATAAATAATCCTTTGCCTTTTGTTTCAGTTTTCACAAAATGAAGAATTAAAGCAACAATTGCTTTTGACATATCCCAAAACCCTGGTTGAGGCTAGCCCATATGACCGAATATGGGGCATAGGGTTATCCGAGGACGATTCTAGAGCATGGAATGAACTGACATGGAAGGGAAAAAATCTGCTCGGAAAGATCCTAACCACAGTGAGAGAGAGATTGAGACGTGACATTGAAAATGCTGGTCCTTATGGAGACTCAAATGACTTAGATCTTTAGTATATCTAAGACTTGAACGGACATGTCTGTTGGAGAAGGCGAATATTTTTCCAAAAGTTTGATTGGTTAGTTAAAAGTATGTGGTTTGCAGTATTCGTAAAAACGTATGACGACAATATAGAGATACACTATCTTAAAATGTTAAAAAAAGACCATGAAAATGATACCGGTATGATACCAAGATGTTAGATCACGAAGTGTTTGTTAGCATATCTTAGGTCAAGTGTGGGGAAATGTCTCCCGAATTTATTGTTTTCAGGTGAATTTTAACTATCTGTATTGAAATGACATCGTAATTGAAAATGAAACTCCCAAAACTACTTTGTATATAACCTTTATTTGAAAAAAAAATGTCTGAAATTTTCAATAACAGATTGTAAAAATCACAAAGAATGTATACGTTTAGATTATACAATAGTATTATGATATCGCCGTCCTGTTCAGATTTCAGTAATGAATATTTTTCTTCACTATCAATCGTGACAAAAAACCAGTATATATTAAATAAATGTATATATATGATTGTATATTATTCTATGTAACCGTACGTGTAATTTAAGCAATGAAACGACTATCTACAAATGAATGGTGTTTTGAAGAAAGCAAAGGAATAAAATGTATTTAAGTAACGCTTACTACATGTAACTTCAGAGCTACAAAGAACTGACAAAGAAAACTAGTTTTATAGTCTTATATACTTCTTTATATGTCTTTTTAAAGCATCAACATATATTGAATAAAAGAATGAAATTTGTCGTTCTTGTCAATCACTACGTAACATAATAGATGTAAAATGAATATTACTCGAGGTATCCATAACACTTTCCGTCGAAACATGCATCATTTGACGTAGCTATACAGTAACAGATACTAATTTAACGATGAAATTTACTAAATGCTCTTTTGTTGATTTGTGCTGGTATGAGGGTAACAAACATAGCATGTGGTGTAGGTTCGTTACGCTTGAAGCAATTCTTAGATGGAAATTTTTACTATCTACGAGTATTCAAATCTAGACATTCTGTGTTGCTTGTTTGTAAAGTTTTCATTGATTAACAACAGATATTTCGCGCATAGAACGCTTAAAAAAAATAAAACGGACATACATGTAGTAAGCAACACATACATTAATTACAATAGGCATTCAAATAATTGTTTGTTACTTTGTGCTACATGATACGTTTAAAAGTCATTCAGTCGGACCTATAGTAATATGTAGTTAAATAAATCGTTTAGAACAGTGTTTGGTTTTGCCATTAATGATATGAATACAGTCAAATCTCCTTAGAAAATACTTATGATGTGTCTATCATACCTATGCAAAGTAAAATAGAGAATTGTCTTGAACATTTTTGTCATTGAACCTTGCACGATGGAAATAAAGTACTATAAAATTTGAATCAGCAATTATGATTAGTTTCTATGTTTCGATTTCTAGATAGCCTAGTTAATGATATTTGTCTTGTCCATAAGTGAACAATTGATGGGGAATTTATCTAATGTATATAATCTTAGACTCAATCAAAATGAATGTGAAAAACACATGCAATACATGCACGTATACGGATACATACAATTATACGTACATTGTATTTTCGTAAAATTATTACTTTTTTATAGATGCAGACACAAGATATTTTAAACATTGATGTGAAAAAAATTTGTACTAAACACCAACGAGATCTTAGTTCAATTGCAGTATTACGTGGAAAATGAAAGTACATGGGTATTTCCAATATTTTTATACTTTCGGTTTTGCAGAGCACGTTTACAATTGCTATTAATGGGGTAAGTATTATAGTTATTACAAGTAGAATATACTAAAAACAAACCACTTGCTCGTAAATCTTAATTGTTCATTCCCTAAGTGTTCACTTCACATGCCATATGTAATTCATATATAATTTGGCAAAGCAAGAGGTTGAAGTAAACGTTTAATTTTATCTGATATGCCAATTTGATTTTCTTCGGTATTGAAACTGTTTTAATTCAACTCATGTTCTATTCTATCATCATAGAGGGATAAGGTACAAAAAGAGTGTTTCCGTTTAGTAAAAAATGTTATACATAATATCTTTACTTGTTATCTTCGGACACATTTAAAGTTCCGAAGTGCAAACCAACGAAGTGCACGTAAGCAAATGAATGATTCCAGAATCAAACCATACAGGTACATGGTTTTGTTATTATTATAAAGCTTAATTCCTCACTTACTTCTTGCATGTGGTGAATACTAGTAACAATAATTAATTATTACTCTTAATTAATTTTCACAAATCATTTTTTAAATTAATTCAAAACATGTTTTTTTTTTTTTTTTTTTTTTATTTTTTTTTATTTTAGCACACATTAAGCACGGATGATTAGCATTGAATAGAAATGTCCGCACTACAGATTACAGTTTTTGCCAGTGTTATTCTTGTTGTAAGTTTTTATCAATTAAACAGTTTTGAGTGTTTTGAGTTTAAAAACCACAAGTGCAACATTTAACTTGCAATTGTAGTCACTGGAATTGAATATATGTCCTGAGTCCATATCAACGGTTTCCTTTGTGTCCCGCTGTCCTTCCAATGCCATGGAATGGTCATCGGCTGCAAGAAGAAAAAGTTGCAATGATATAGGAAAAGTCCAAACGTGTACTACGAATTCTGATAATTTTGCTTATCATTGTGTCCTCAACAAAGAAGCAACAATGCTATTAGAATTGTGTGCACCTGTGCATTTTATGAACGGTGAGTATATCGAATATTAAGTAGACCTTTTGTGTTTGGCTGAATTTTAGTTCCCACTAAAAGAGATTATAATGTATTTCTCTAGAAATGCCAGCCCTATATATTGATAGGTTATATATCAACCTTAGCAAGATCATTCTTTAATGTAAAAAACCTGAAATTGATGTTCCTTGTTTAAAGCAAACAAAAGTTAAACTAAACATATTCAAAGTTCAATTGCTATAAAGATTTTAAGTTATAATATATCTTCATATACATTGATATACATTCTTTCAGAAAATACAAATATAGAAAAAGGAGCTACATGTTATAAAGTTTTTACTTTTTTGCTGTGAATAAAGCATAATTCAATATAGTTCAAATGAAATAAAAAAACCTAAACTTATCTTTATCTAATTTATTGGATAATGGTCAATGATTATGGCAGTTTTGACCTAGTTTGAGCCAAGTATAGAATGGTGCTGAAATTAAACTGTTTCTTGTACATAATACCAAATGAATATATCTGTGGATTGTTCAGAACAAAATGAATAAATATTGTTGAATTGAATTCCTGTACTTTTTAAATTCATCCATATCTGTTTTAAGTTTTGAGTGGTCCAATAAGCGACTCGAAACTAAAAGAGTTTTATGAGAAAGATTTTCCGAGCAAATTACTAGTACATGTAATCATATGTACTGATTTAGAAGTACATGTAGTTTACACAAAATACATGTCATGTTTAATAACAAACTTACAGTAACTTTAAAGTTAACCGATATTTTTTAATTTGGCATTTACATGCATCATTTCATTTTACTTCTTTTACGTTTTACATTTAGGGTACTGCGCCCGTTTCAGTGAGGTTGACAAACGAATCATTAACGATCCGCGCTTGGACTGTACGAAGTTCGACCCTCCCTGTCCGTCAAGGTTTCCATCCAATGAATCTTACAAGTGTACGTAGTGACGTTTTATCATTTGTGTGGAAGGAAGATTGTGCTTTGTTTGCCCACATAAAATAGAAAAAAAAAAAGAATAAATGGCATGTTTTCTTTTAGACCAAATGTGCTACAAGACTGCGGGTGAAAATGTTGAAGCTCATTCAAGATTTGATCTACAAAAGTAAGATTTTTTAGCAAACCCAATTTTATTTAAAATATATTTTCAGTATAAAATTACATTCGTTCGATTCATGACGAGGAACTCTATGCATGTTCTTTAAAAGCCAAATTATTTTTTTCATTTTTATAGAAATGAATCCACTCCAATTATTTCAATTGTTTTATTGGCAATTTTTGCCTGCATATCGATGATTTTGGTGATGATAGTTGTCATGGGATACAAGATTGGTTGGATACGTTTTAACTTTTCACAAAGAAACAAGAAAGACTCAAGAGGTAATGTTATTATTAAACATAATCAACTCATTGAAAGTTATCTTGAATTGCGATTTCATACTCAGTAGTTTAATTATTAAATTGTTATATGTTATAAAAGATTTTAAATATTAAAATGAATAGTGTTTAAAATTATTGTTGAAACATTGACTTTGGTAGAAAGAAAAACTGCCATTGGTACTGTTAGGAAATCGTAATTGATGATGCTAGAACAAACAATGTTATCGAAGCGATAGGGTTCAATAATAGAATTTGATTATTACATTGTAATAGGATTATGATAATGATTTTGTTCTGCAAATAGTGTGGTATTGTTATGCTTACAGCACAACGAAAATCAATTTATAATATAGATTTTCTTATTTCGATTTTTTGGCCATTTACATGTCAATCTATTTGTACATGTATTCATGCAAACCAATTCTACTTAGAGTTACAAATGTTCACTAGTAAGATTCGGTGATTAGAAAAACAGAAATATATCAGGTATTTTTTTTTATTCAACAATATATAAAAAGCGAATGCAATGATAATGGCATGCATGATTTATTACATAAGAATAGTATTTTAGAAATCAGTGTTTTGTTAGGCGGCATATTGCAATTTCGAATAATTACAAGCCCTTATGTTTTACCCCCCCCCCCCCTCAAAAAAAAAAACCCAAAAACACCAACAAAAGCAAAGATTCAATCATTTACTATTCTAGTAACATTAACGATCTATATCCGAAAATGTCCGGTAAGATAACATTCTTTACTTATCAAGCTTATCCATTCACTATGCAGTTTTTGGTTTTCTGACACATATTTGAAAATTATAAGAAAACGATTTCTTGCATGTCCTGTATTATATACTGTCTGCGGACTAAAATTTTTCAAATACCTGTATTCAACATTTTTCTTATCCTAGCAGCGGTTCTTCTTTCTTAATTTACGACGTCATATATGTGCATGGTGATCCTATATGTGGTTGGTAATCCAAGGCCGAAAAACGTCTTATGACGAGTTTTTTTTTTATTTGCTGGAGAAAAGCTACAGAATTTGAATTTAAAAGTCTTTGCAAAATTTAGTTGTTTGCATCGATATCAAACTAACACTACAAATTCAATCTAACATCGCAATAACAATACCAACTCAATCTTCAACCCGTCTCATCTAGAATAAGCTTTACTAAACGATATATTTTAAAAAAAATCCTTATTAAACAAAGAATTGGATTGAAACATTATCTTACTGTAATAAAACTCAAATTTGTCTTACTTTTCATGGCAATTGTTATTTCATTTTTGATGATTTTAATTTTAGTTTCTGACATGGCAACTCTGCCTCTCAAAATTTATGCTAACATTCTAACAAGAGAGAATAGAACTTCTAGAATATGTTATTTGTACGGAATTTTGATATCATTAGCCTACAACTTTTGTGGTTTGACTTTTATTTACCCGTTTCTCCAAAAAATGATGTTTTTTTAATTTATATACAATCGACAAAGAATGAAATATCAAATAAAGAGTTTGTTCCTAGATTGTAAAATACAATGTCACTATTTGTAATAGGCAGTGCATGCGTAAACAAATCTAACTTTCAAAGACAATAAATACATTGTTCTATTTTACAGCACAAGAGAATGAAAACAAAGACGAGGAAGAAAACGACGCAAATATATCATCTGCTGAACTGATTTGAGTCTGCTGACTCTACAAAAGCGATGGAGAGTGAAATAGAGAGTGATAATGCATAATATTATATTCATTATATGCATTGTAACAAACTTATGCTCAAGAGGAAAGGCTGCTAAATTGTTAAAGCAACTTGGGGAATTCATCATTAGCATTAAAGTACTAGATAAGTAAATTGTTACCACACTGTACATTTTTATCTTATTCCATCCTTGAAAGTTTATCAATGCAAACAATTCTTATAACAGGTTGTAATGTTATTAATAAGACAATTCATATGTGGTATTTCTATCAAAAAATAAGATTTTATATCACAAATGATCGTTTGTACTACAAAGAATTTGAGGTATGATTTTTTTTTTTAAGTTAATATTTATCTATAGGAAGTTCATTACAGTCATGCAAGATGTCAGGGCTGTATTTTATAAAAGTACTAACGAAAAGTCGTAAATATTTACAGCCTCGTAAAGTTATCTTGAAAGATAAAAATTGACACAAAACCATTTGTTTACAATATTTCAGTTTCCATAATAATTATTGTATTTTCAAACCATAAAAATACATAATTGTTTCGTTGGTGATAAAGCAGCATTCATTGATTCACGAAGCCGTAAGTTCTTTTGTAAAATGCAACCCAAGTTCTTACTATGTGGGTTGCAATTCTCGTGTTTGTACATTAATTTAGTAAGTATACAATGTTTTAAAGAACGTTTGACATGATCATCGGCTCTTGTCGTCAGAGAGATTCATAACTTTACAAATCTTAATACTTGTATACGTTAACGAACGATGAGAATGTAAATGTCAAACGACTACTGAACAAATTACTATGGAACAACTTTTCGGTATTTGCAATATTAGCGAACAAAATGCACATATCATGAAAAGATGGGAAAAGAAAAAAAAAATAAGACTGAAAACTGCATTGTTTTATATTTTATGTGATATTCTGGTTAGCTCTCATTTTTCTAAGTGAAAAATAATGAATGCATTAGATGTGTGATATAAAGTATCAATAATGAAAATGTGATTGGTAAATTTATTGATAAGAATTATTAAACAATCCCTGTCTATCGAAGAATTTGTTCAAATCATGCATGCATTGAATGAATTGTGTTTTTTTTATATAAAAAGATGTCTGGAATTAATCTCTATATTTTAATATGAACGTTAATTGTATCATTGGATAATAAATGTATTTAGATTATATCTTAGCAATTAATTTATAATAGCAATGTTTCTACTGCAACATTAAGGTTTTGCACTAAAATACATGTATCTATATTTTTTAATGTTCATTTTTAATGTAAAAATTAAAAACTATTCTATCTGTTTTCGTCCGTCGACGTGCGTCGCCCGTCGTGCCTAAACGATTTTTACATTTTTAACTTCTGCTTTAAAACGACAAGGCCAGTTGTTACCATTTTTGGTGTGAAGCATCTCTATGGTACTAGAGATGTAATTTTTGAAATTTATGGCTTCTACCACCTCGGGGCGCCACAGGTGGGGCCAATTATGAAAAATACTAAATTTTGGAAAATCTTCTTCTCTACTCCCACACGCGAGGAAAAAAATGCATGGTTTATGATGTCCATGACGCCCTCTACCAAAATTTAAAATACATGGCGCCTAGATCAGGGGCTCAGACATCAAGGGTGGGGCCAATATGACCATATGGTAATGTATTAAATCTTAGAAAATCTTCTTCTCTACTCCCAAATATATTTGTTATAAACTAAATATATGGTATGGTGTCCATTAAGTTTTCTACCCAATTGTGAAATCCACGACCCCTGGGAACAGCACTTTAGGCTCTCTGGCGGGGCCATTATAGCCATATAGTGAAAATGTATTAAATCTTTGAAAATATTCATCTCTACTCCTACATATGTGGGAATAAAACTGAATACATGGTTATGATGTCCACTAACTCTTCTACCTATATTGTGACATTCATGGCTCCTGGATCAGGGGTTCAGGACCTACGAAAGGGGGGCAATATGGCCATATAGTGTTAATGCATATGATGTTTAAAACATTCTTACCTACTCTCACAAATATTTAAGATAACTGACTTCATAATTATGTTTACTAGGAAGTTCTTTACTAAAACTTTGAATTTCATATCCCCTGGAGTATGGGTTTTGAATCTAGAGAGGGGTCAAATTGGATGTATTGTGTTAATGCATAAAATGTTTAAAAATTATTTCTCTACTCCCACACACCTGTAAGGAAAACTGAATGCAAGATTTTGTAAACCAGGAAGCCCTCTACCAAAAATTTTAATTTCATGTACCCCCGAGGTAGGGGATCTGACTCTAGGGCGAGGCCAACATATTCATATAGTGTTAATGCATTTAATGTTTACAAACTTGTCTTCTTAATCTTCAGCTGATACTGAATTGATACTGACTGCATATAAAGAAACAAAATAGAGCCAACTTATCAAAATTTTAAATTGCATGTCACCCAATGTAGGGATTTGAATCTATGGCGGGGCCAAAACACTATTATAATAGTGTATAGGGTAGGGTTCTTAATGCAGGATGTGACCAAAATAGTAATTTAGTGTTAATATATACAATGTTAGAAAACGCCTACTGACACAGAATAAAAACTGTCTGCATATTTAGAACAAATTTGAGCTGTCATCTTGAGTTGTATTGTCAACTACATATAAGGCATGGGTTTAAGCTGGGAGGGGGGTATATACACTGTACATGTATTTGTCTTATTAACATATTCTGCTCAGAAATTTCAATAAAAAAGAAATGAGTAAATTCACAAATATAGAGAAGAGTAAGAATGGAGCGGTCTATCAAAGTTTAGAAATTGTGAAAGCATTAGGAGAGATTTCGGGGGGGGGGGGGGGGGTAACAGTAAATGAAGTTATTTTCCTTTGCTTCTTCATAATGGAGTTATTTTCCTTTGCTGGATCATATTTAGTAATTAATCTTTGAATATATTGTAATTATATAGAAGTATTATGATCATTTGAAGCAAAAACAGTCTTTTTTAAAACTTTCTAGATAAATAAATAGACTTCTTAATACATGTAGTAAAGTAATAATTGGCAAACTAAAATCGCTGATACATGTAAAATGATTTTAGTATATAAATGCCAGATGGTGATAAATCGTCAATGAAGGTTGAATGTTCAAAAGCTGGAACAGGAGAAGTGAGTTACTCATGATGGCTTTTAAAGCTATTTATTTGTCATTTGTCTATATGTCACAGGGAGAATTTCTGTCTGCCCCTGAGGATGGGGTATGGGAGGTTGTTTTAGATAAAACATGTCTAACAGCTACATTATTTTAGTTTATCCACGAAACATATGCACATAGAACCTATCATAAAAGTAAACAAATAAAGGGAAATCTTTTTTATTAGAGTTTTGCAACTTTTCCACATCCAGACATGCACTGTATTATGATCTTTAAGTTTTCTGCTAAAATTATAGGTTTTAAAGTCTTTATTGAAAGATTTCTGACAGGAAGGTGGTCTTCTTTACAAATCCATAATTTTTCTACTCCAGAAAGAGACTTAATTAAATGCATATATTAGACTCCTCGACAAGGTTGTGTATGGGTTAAATGCTACTCAGGCGATCGTTAAAGCCTATCGGCCTCTTGTTAGTGTTATTAAATGTGTTCTAAACACACTATACATGAAATAGTCCTGTGGCAGACCAAAGGAAAATTTGACATTAATTTCTTAATCTGTCCCCTCCCCCCCACTCCCGGACCCAAAAATTAACATAATTTGACACAAAGCTAATTTTTTATCTGTTAGTCAAAATAAGTATATCTGAAAGTATTAATCATTGATCTCATAGAAATGTTAATGTCAGTAGAAAAAGTAAAAATAAGTTTTTTTTTACTATAAGTGTTTTAGTTTTATCAATTTTCAGATTGATGTTAAATTGAATAGAGAATTTGCTAGGTAGAACTTTTTTACAGGTAATTTGAGCTGAAATATTTTCTCCATAATTATATTTTTCTTTCTATTTAGCAACACTGTTTGAAAGAATTTATTTGCCAATATCTATAACCAAAAAATTGCAACAATAGTGTGAACAATTTTCGATTTAAAACATCCACAGATATTCAATGACCTCTTACTTAAAATACCGGTTATTGACCCAGTTTATTGAAAGTGAAATATATCACAGTAGTTAAAGTTCTGTAACATATACATGTACTACATTTTTTTATTATCATCAGGTTTTTTTTGTATTCCGTGTCAACATCATTCTAACGTACAAAAAAGAAAGGTTATGAAACAGATGGTTTTCTTCTCTAAAAAAAAATCAGCATTATCTAAAAATTGAACTGATATCCATTTTTGTAACAAAAGTAAATGTTTTAAGTCAGATATATGCCCATATTGTTCATTCTGACCTATGATAAGTTCTTTCTCTTACGGAAAGGACAGTTTCCGGCTATTATCATATACTTAAACTTTTAAACTACAATCACATGTATAAATTAATTTCATATGTATCTAAAACATTATGAAAACGTAATTCAATTAGACATTGAAACCAACTTGTTATTCAAGTACGTTTAAACAGCAGGAAAAGGTTTAATACGGCGGACCAGGAAAAAAATAAAGTAATTAAACATTCAGATATAAAAATGATTGTTCTCCTATCGATTCAAACAGCATTCAAGGGGTTACAGTTCAGATCGTATTTTACATATAGTTTTGCGGAAATTATAATTCGATCAATATTTCTGATGCTTCTTGCCCTTACAAAAAGGAAATACGAAGGTTCCTTAAACCTTGTATAATATCGAACCATAAATGGACATGTATGGTGGCTATCTTGCATTCTTCTGTTTTGTTTTAATAAATATTTGCTGTCAGAGGTAAGATTGTGCTTGAAGCATGAGTTATATTTTAAGATTATAAGATTATATTCAACAAAAATTATACAAATTCAAATCATAGTTCTCTTCTGATTAAATGTAAGTGTGGTTTTAAGACTTTAGATAATGATAGGTAGGTTTTTTTCTTAATGGGCACACACGATTTTATATATTTTATACAGGACTGAATGTTGCAGAATTTGGGACGAAAAACATTTCCACTGCAAAGGTAAAGGATGGTTTTAAATACCAATCATTGCTTTTCAGAAAACCTTTGTATTTACCTTTGGTCTGAAAATCTTGTATAATGAACTATTTTATATATTTTTGGATAGTTTATTTCAATCAAACTATTTTCCAAAATAGAGTCTTAAAATGATTAAGATATTGTTGCAAAATGGTGATTTCTTTAAAAGTCTCCATAGTAACAGATTTTATTAATAGATAAACTGTTTCTAGGTTTTTTTTTCTAATGCAAAATAAACTTTAAGTTTATTTGTGTATTGATACATCTTTATTTATTTTTAGACGGATAACCGTATTAAAATTTTCCTTTTTGGAACTGTTATACAGATATACTATTACATCGCTGACCCGTAAATTATATTTTATTTTCTAAACATTTTTATTTATTTTTAGACGGATATCCATAGCAAAATTTTCCTTTTGCGAACTGTTATATATTATTACATTGTTGACCCGTATATGAAATTTTATTTTCTAAATATATACGGGTCCATTTGTTGTAAATTAAAAATACATCTTAGGGAAAGAGTCTTCTCGTTATGAAACATTCTTCTTATAATAAGAAATTCATGAAATATTGACACAGTTAAACAGATCATATAACCAAATAATATGAAAATATTTTGATTATTTTTTTATGCTTCAAATATTAGAATATTTCTGATTTTTTCGATTATAAGGACTTTATAGAAAGATATAAATTGATAGAGAAGCTAATATATTGCCAATCTTATAAGAGAGAAAAACAAATTTTAGTGATTGTTTCACACAAATCAATGTATAGAATGAGCGCTTTAAAAAACTAATAAAAAAGTAATTTGATAGGGAAATCTTATTTTAAAAACAAATTCTAAAACCCAAGTATCATATCATTAGTTTGAATTAGTTAAAAAAATCAAACAATAATGTTATTGTTTTAAAAATGCTAGAACAGACTCTTTAATCAACAGCAATTCTGAATTGCGAAACATATGATATTTTCCTACGTCAATACTCCGCTAAAAATATAGTCCTTTTTAGATTCTAAACATTATTTACTATTTCTATGCCAAGTTGTATGATAGTAAATAAGAAAGAAAAATATGTTATTAAATTTCCTTTCATCTTGATTTAATGGACAATTAATCAAATTTACGTTTGATAAGTCGAAAACCAGAAAAGACTCCTTCCTTAATACTTTGTAGCAAGTATCCAGTGTGTTTAATCATTCATGCCATAAGAAAGTCCACTAATTGAATTAATTTTTAATTTAGAACGTTCCTTTTTATATATGTGCTGTGAATGCATAGTTTTCACGTTGTGAGTGTATATTGTTTATTACTGTAATTCATTAAGATGAATTAAAATCGACACTGGAAAAGTGGTCTTCAAGCTTCAAAGTTCAGTTCGAAGATATCTTTCTGAATGGACTGTCTTGCCAAAAGAAGTATTATTACCAGGAAGTCTTGTTTTAACATTAGTCAATAACTCTATATGCTTTAAATTAAATTATTTTACAAAAAATCGCGTTGAAAAGTCAAAATTTATTTTATTAATAAATTATATTAATATGAGAGAGAGAGAGAGAGAGAGAGAGAGAGAGAGAGAGAGAGCACCGCGTTTTAAAAATGTGCTGTTTATTGTTTTCCTCATATTGCAGAATGCTATCCAGGACATCTGGGTTGGAATTGCTCAGAGCAATGTCGCTATCCTAATTACGGAAGATTTTGTCAGGAATTGTGCAAGTGCGAAGAGAAGTTATGTGACATCGCCACTGGATGCATAGAACCAGACAGTACTCTTTAGTCTATTTTTGTAAAATTTAGACAAGCACCAATTTATATTTTTCCAAGGATATTAAATTATCTTATGATTGGTGCAATTAACGAAAAAACCATCAAAATACTTTTTTTCAGGATAGCTGCTATAGAAAAATATATTTAGTTAAAAAACTTTTCAAAACAAAAATATGGATACTTATATTGTTGAAAAAATATATTTAAAAAAAAGAACGAACAGAAAAAACCCCCAAAAACCAAAAAAACAAACAAAACAACACTTAAACAAACGCAAAGCTCTTCTTTGATTTTCGATACAATATTTTTATAAGTTTTAGTGTAATTAACTATCTAAGGTTAATCAAAATAATTGTTTCCTGGTTTTAGAGACAAATTGTCCTCCAGGATATCTTGGTCAAAACTGCCAGGAGAGATGTCGCTATCCTAACTACGGAATAGATTGTCAAGGACTGTGTGAGTGCGAGAATAAATTGTGTGATGTCGCCACTGGATGCATTTCACCAGCTAACGGTACTCTTGAGTTTATTTTTTAAAACTGTAAATCGGTATCAAGATCAATTTTGATAAATTTTTAGTTTGAATTATGATTTGCGCAAAACACTTATCAAAAAGACTTGCTAATGAACTTTGGGATAAGTGCATTAACGCAGCGTTGAGAAAACACTTTTATGAAATTATATGAAAGTAATTATGAATAAAGTAAAGGTTTATTAAAAATGTAAGAAAAAGTCCTTGGTAATCAATACAAAATCAAAATTTAGTTTAACTTTTGATTGTGGCTAATTATCGGATTATAAAAGAGGTTCATTAATTAAATTAATTGTTTCCTCTTTTTACGGACAGAGTGCCCTTCAGGATATCTAGGTCATAACTGTTCAAAACAATGCAACTATCCTAATTACGGAAATCATTGTCAGGGATTCTGCGAGTGTGAGGAGCGATTTTGTGATATCGCTATTGGGTGTTTTTCACCAGACGGTACCGTTTTCCTTTTTTGTAAAGATGAAATCATTCATCAAAATAGAACATAACTTTAAAAATAAGATTTGATTTTTTTTTTATTTATATTCAGCGTAATTTACCTCCATTGACAAGAACTTAAATGTTTCGTTCCCTCTTTAACCTGATTAACCATTACAATTCAACTTATAAATTTTTAAACTAACTGAACTACCACTTTTTTAACACCTTATGTAGAATGATTTGAAGTTTAAGTTATAGTACACGTTTTTTTAATGTAGTATTCCCTTGTTTAAAGGAAGTAAAGGGTGTCTAGTATCAATCACGAATTATAATGGAAGACAAAAACCAAAATTTATATATTAGTTTGTGCAAGTTGCCTTTTTAAAATATTCACTGAACGTTATAACGTCTTTGCTAACAAGAGCGTTATATATTGTAAATTTGATGAAGGGATTGAAACCTTCCAACTATTCAATAAGAAAATAACCAATTCAGCAAAGTTTCCTTTCAAACATTCAGTACAACATAATGTTCTGATACAACACAAAACCTCACTTTATCAACTTAATTTTCTATGATTATTTACATCAAAATGCTCTAGTTTCATATCTTTTTAAAAAGCAATAACTTGTTCCTAGGGATGCACAAATCCTGTCTTCTTATGAACTTCTTTCTAAAAACTGAACCAAAAACGTTAGGAAGAAGGCCAAATGAGCGGGAAATAGTACTCTGTAGTAGTTTTCCTATGGGGGAAGGGGTATTATATATCCAGTTCTCCGGGAGTATATCCTACTGCCGGTATGAGGTACACCATCTGAAATTTTCATATCCTAGATAAGATACTATTTGATGATTTTTTGACTGTTTTTTTTCTTAGTCAATATATTTTACATTGTAGTTGTAAAGCGTAGGAGGTATTCATTTTCTTAACGTAATTAACAATGAACACCCTTAAATATGATCCAACTACATCCATACATTTGGTTTTATTTCATTTATGTTTGAAGTATCCTATCAACGCAGAAATGCAACATAATTGTTCAAAAACTTCTTAGAATGAACAAGGATTTATTAGACAATTATCTGAGCTATGAACTAGATGTAATATAGAAACGAAAATGATAATATGTAAATTGTCAGTGGTTTATAGGCAATACATTATATTGACCAAAAATGTCTGCCATTCTCAGGAAATGACTAATTTTACAAAACGATTCTTAAAAGATACTCAGCTTATTAGTTAAATAAAAAGATAAGTTAAACCTATGCAAAGAAAAGAAAAACTTTTTACATGATTCCAATAACTCTGCAAGAAATATTTTTAAAAAACATAGCCATGTGGAATCGATTATTTTAATCATGGAGTTACATTACAAGAAAATATTAGTGAATAAAGAAATCATTAATTGAATATGTGAGGACTAAACTAGGAAACATGTTCAAAATTTAATATGGAGTAAATCTTTTCATGAATATCTATATTAATTGAAAAGTTGGGGAGGGATTTTTGGTCTCTGTGTAAAGTGTTTCTCATAGACAAATGAACATATTTTCAGCAATGATATGAATTTGATATTTTGACTCTTTTCTATTAAAATCGGCAAATTTCGTATGGAAAACTAATATTTTTTCTATACGAATAAGGGTAGTTGTTCCTTAATACTTATATCAATGTATTTTTTCAGAATGCATTGATGGATACATTGGCGAAGGATGCAGACAAAGCTGTCAATATCCGTCATATGGAAAAGATTGTCAAAAACTATGTGAATGTGCCGAATCTGTTTGCAATTTTACAACCGGATGTGACACTTTCAAACGTACGTATATCTTATTAACAAGACAAACAAACCCCAAATAGTCACTTTTCTTAAATGGCAAAGAAAAACATATTGTGAAGGTAAATTCTTTAGTTAAAATTATTTTTATTCTAGATAATGTCTTGAAGTTGGACGAGTCCCATGAATCAATGGTGAAACAAATCACAGGAAACCCCTTAATGGCAATCATTGTTTCAGTATCTGTCGTGTTCTCTGTCTTAATGTCAGCTATCATCTCACTTGTCATCTGGCGACTAAAAAGACCAGATAGGACAATCATGAGAGCGTCTTCTCCAGTACAAGAACAACAGACATCGAACAAAGCAACGACGTTGGGAGCAGCAAACACTTACTGCTTCAATGACGATGCTAGACTCAGTCATTTCTATAGTTCACCGATAGAGATCTCCTCCAGCCTAAATAACCCAGAATGACATTTCAATGTGTTTCAACGGGAATGTGTCCCATGTAAAAATTCTGATGCAAATGTATGTAATAGGTACTTATTGTATATACAGTAGGAAGGGTAAAAAAAGTAACATTTTACACTTTTTAAGAAGTTTTTATGAGTATCAATCTTTGTATGTCTCATTATTTTTCAAGAAAGAAAAAAAACCCGTTATTTTTTATCATTACCTTTATACGTTTTACCAGTTTATGTATCAAGATATGCAAGAGTTTAATATTCTGATTTGAGAAGTAATTTTGTTAACAGAACAGTATATTTAAAGGACTAAAACAGCCCCTTAAAATGAACATCATCATTTTACTGTAATTCTTTGTTTTCTTTGTACAGATATATATGTGATGTTTTTACATTAGGTTCATTTTGATTCAAATGCCTAAAATTTAGAAATATGATATCATAAAGACAACCTTTTCCCGCCATTTTTGCATTTTTAGCATAAAACAGCTTGTTTTCATGCAGTTTTTCTTTCAGAAAACATAGAGCGCATGCTTGATGTTTTAATCAGAGATGTAACTAGCCAAACCTAATAACTAACAAACAACTTTTTCTTGTTCAAGCATGCGCTCTATATTTTCCATTCGTTAAAAGATAAGAAAAATGTCAATTTTTGACTGATTTTGATTGAATTATAGAAATAACATCACTTCTGACGTCATATACTGCAAGTGAGTGCAAATAAATCAAATAAATAGGTGAAACATAAATCTTATATCAACTCTTCTAAAAATTAACATAACATTTTATTGTTCCCGAAACCCTTAAAAAATGGCGAATTATGGGGGCCAAATTCAACTCATATCATATAAAGTTCTTTTTTGACATTTCACTCCAAGTTTCACAGATTGGAAATTATGCATTCCGACATTATTATCATTGAACGAAAATATGTCAAACAATCAATAAGAAGTTTTTATTGAGAAAGGCTAAACCCTGTTATTTCACGCATATAATCATTGGGAAGAACGAAAACTCTCACATCGTTAAATCAAGAACTATAATTTTCACATTTTCAATCGTAGCATACGCGAGAATCTCTAACCTTCAGTTTCAACTGTTTCCTGAATCGGACAATAAAATTTCCCTCTCACATACACCTAATTACATAATCTTGCAACTGCTTTCATTGATCCAGTTATCCATACCTATTTTATATGATAAATTGATACAGTCTAAAATATGGTAATTAGATTTTATATCTAAATAAACTCGCACAAATTCCTTGCTTTGATATTTATACAATACTATATTGTTATTTTGAACGGAGCTTGTTCTGATGCAGATGTTATTTTCTAGGATTGATAGATTCATAATTTTTATAAATATTGCTCAGATACCTTGTGTCCTCGGTTTTCAATAATGTATATACATGGTCTTTAAAATGTGCATCAAAATACATTTTTATTAAAACTACTTCACCATAATGGCAATGTTCACTAATGTAACGTATTCAGACACTGCTTGTACTTAATATGTCAGGTTCCAATTAATTGTATATTGGCTGATAATGGTCATAATTAAGTTTGTGTATTGGAAAATTCATGGCTATATTAGCCCCCCCCCACCAAAAAAAAAAGGATGTCATAAATACATAAATCACAATATGGACATGCATATCAAGTGTTTCTATTAAATTCTTATAGTCAAATCAAGATAGTTGTCGGAGACGTTTATAACTAATATAGCAAATTGTAGACAAGCAAAACATTATATCTTTAAATTATATATATATATATATATATATATATATATATATATATATATATATATATATATATATATATTACTTGAAAAGGCAACTTTTTTTTTCGGAAACGCCACGATTACTTAGATATTATACATGAGTGAGGAATTTAAAAATTGCTGTAAATATGTACAAAGCCTTTAATACTTCCATATTAACTGTAGTGTTTTTATAATTGTATTTTAAAAATTCATTTATTTAATTTTCCAGTTTTTTAGAAGTTGTAAGTATTCTTACAAGGAAATTTAATTCTCGAATGCACAATTTTCCTGATTGTGCAGCATGTTGAATTGCATTTATTCATGTACAAACGGAAACCACTTCGTTGACTGAAGCCTGTTTGTAGCTAGTTCTATTGTGAAAATAAATGTGGTTTCCGTTTTTGGATTTAGCTAATAAGATAGGAAACAAAGAGTATGTATCAAGATCAAAGTTTACTAATGTAATAAAAGTTTTACTCCGTAATAGTGTTAGATATTTTTGTTATCCAATACCTGTACTCTATCAATTTTGTAATTAAAACAAATTGAGAAGATTTCTTTAATCTTAAACTTGCATGTTATGTCATTCTATAAGCTAACATAGTCCTTTTTTGTTATTTACAAACTTGTACTTCAAGCTCTATACTTGTCCTCAATACCTTTATCATAATGATGTTAGGTGGAACAAATTACATTGCATTGTTCATTTAAATAAAACTCAGATATTATATAACTCAACGCTTTTCTTGAAGCCAATTAATGAGTTTTATAAAATTGATAAGTTTTATAACATGCAAAACATATTTTAGGTTAAAAAAGAAAAATCACAATTGATAAGGAATTGTTAAACAATTAGAAAATACCATAATCCTACAACCAAAGTATATTAAATCAATTTCATAGCAGTGTGACTGGCTAGAATCATCCTGCAGTTCTAAATTCAGATACTTTGGCAAATTGTATTTACCAAGAAAATGACAAAGTTGTAGTACTTTCCGCCACTAATTGAAGTTGTACGCCTTTTTTATTCATTTTTATTTTAAAGTTTTGATATAACCCATCCCTTTTGTCTTATTGTGTCACAATAGAACATGATCTCATAATTTAGTATTTATAATAAATAGATCATTGTCGAATATCTCAAGGAACTTGACCGAAATATCTAAAACAACATTATTGACATTTAAATCCGAGTGAAAAATCAATGTTAGTAGCCCTTACGATTAGAATGTTCCTGGCAATCATTTTAGGGTTTAACCATTGCTCTAGTTAGAAATATCTTAGACAACCATGATTAACATTTTAAGTCAGAGTAAAATATCAATGTTATTAGTCCGTACGATTAAAATGTCCCTGTAAATCATTTAAGGGTAAAACCAGTTATCTAGTTAGAAGCCAAACAATGTTCCATTTATGCACTAGCTAGGTCCATTTATATGTACGATCAAAACTTTGCCAACTAACCCGTTTAGTCGTCGTATATTTTGAATCGCTGAGTAGAGTAAGAGTTCTTTACTGATATACAGTACTAGTCGTACACAAATTGATGAATATCCCCTGTGAATAGTACTGTTGGTACATGCAAAACATTGTCAAACTTTACAAAAGTGTAACGGCCAAGATTCGTTTTAAAGTTTTCGCACACCTTAATTGGATTAGGTCTACTTACAAATGTAACACAGTTGGACCAACTAGCAACAGAATGGACTAAGACATTTCGAGATGACTAAATTTCCCGGCTTGACATTGGTCAAATAATAATCGGGATTATTCAATTTGTTTTAGCTCACCTGAGCTGAAAGCTCAAGTGAGCTTTTCTGATCAAAATTTGTCCGTTGTATGTCGTCGTTGGCGTTGTTGGCGTTGTCGTTGTTGTAAATTTTTCACATCTTCATCTTCTTCTCCAGAAATACTTAGCAGATTTTAACCAAACTTGGTCCAAAGCATCACTGGGTGAAAAGGATTAAAGTTTGTTCAAATGAAGGGCCACACCCTCTATAAAGGGGAGATAATGTAGAATTATTGCAAAAATTGTTGGTATTTTTCAAAAATTTTCTTCTCAAAAACTGTTAGGCCAGAAAAGCAGAAACTTGTATGGAAGCATCATCAGGTAGTGTTGATTCAAATTTGTTCAAATCATGGTCCCTGGAAGTAGGGTGGGGCCACAATGGGGGGGGGGGGGATGGATTTTTACATAAGAATGTATAGAGAACATCTTTAAAAATCTTCCTCTCAAAAACTAATTGGCCCGAAAAGCTTTAACTTGTATGGAAGCATCATCAGGTAGTGTAGATTCAAGTTTATTTAAAACATGGTCTTCGGGGATACGGTGGGGCCACAATGGGGGGGGGGGATGGATTTTTACATAAGAATGTATAGAGAAAATCTTTAAAAATCTTCTTCTTAAAAACTATTAGGCCAGAAAAGCTCAAATTGGAGTGGAAGCATCTTCAGCTAATGCAGATTCCAGTTTCTTCAAATCATGGTCCCTGGGGGTAGGGCGGGGCCATAATGGGGGCTGAATTTTTATGTAGGAATATAAAGAGAAAATTTTTGAAAATATTCTGGGAAAGTTTTTAGTCCAAAAGGCAGTAACTTGTGTGAAAGCACGGGTTGTGCAGATTAAAGTTTAATCAAACCATGATTCTCTAGAGAAAAGTGGGGCATAAATTGGGGGGGGGTATATAGGAATAGAGAAAAATCTTCTTACAGGTACAACAACAAAAGGGGCTTGATATTTACCATAAAATATATGGATAGAAATTGCTAGATTTTTTTATGGAAACATCTACTGTACTTAGTTGTCAAGATATTGTGATTTTTATACTGTAATGCTTATTTGATCAGAGTAAAGGCAATTGTTGCTCAGGTGGGCAATGTGACCCCTGGGCCTCTTGTTTAATGAATTTCTAGCTAGCTAGCTCTTTGAAAAGTAAAACAAACCCCAACAAATGTTTGTTCTCAGTAGGTAGTCATTACGGCGACCAAAAATATCAAGAGTATTTCTCTTCCTGATAAACTTCTGCTATAGGGAAATAGTTAGACTGGTTTCCTTATACAAGTACTGTTAAACCCATTGGCAGCAGGTGTTGATTTTTAATTAGACAGTTTTTGAATGTGTGAATTAAAAGATAGATAGATAGATAGATACATGGCAACATGCTGCTTTATTTGATAAAATAGTTGTGTTTACTTTTTTAGTTTGTAAGTACATGTACGTGACATAAGAATGTCACAAGGTAAAAATAAATAAGGGAAAATATACATTAAAATGTAGTCTTGCAAGAACCATATAAAGTAAAAAACAGGAACTTGAATTATTGCCAAACTCTGTCATTTGAGTTTCCTACGGATATAGGTGTGGGTCTGTATTCCTAAAAAAGGAAAAAACGACACCATAGCGTAAACAGATGATAGCTATCCCTACAAAATGGATTCCACACATATTTTGTTGTTCTGTTTTCTTTTCATCTATTCTTGCTGCAAAAGGTAAGGCTGTTATATGTATTTTTGATTGTGATATATACATTAATAATTTTAAATCAACTCCTGAACATGTAATACATTTAAATGGCTAAATATGAAGTTGTGCATTAAATAATCAATTCAGTATTAATATTTTAATTTTGCTGTTGAATCTAAAAATCATTTTCAATTCAAAAGGGAAAAGTCAAATAAAAGTATAAAAAAACATTTTACCATATTAAATACATATCTCTATAAGTAAACAAAAAATAGTTTTCACAAGACACTTTTCTCCAACAGCTTTTATGAGTTATAACGTCATAAACATGGGCAGATGCCTTCTTTTTTACTGAACAGAATTAAAAACAGTTTTTTTTGTTTGACGTATTTGGCCTTTTGAATTCAAATTGACATGGCTACCCAAGTAAAAAAATTAACTGAAGATATTATTCCTGACCTCAAATTAACTTTATGATTTCTATATCGTATGAGTACTTAATTATCTAATTTTTAATATTATGATTATTTAGCATCTATAAAGATATATTTAAACTCTTTGTAGCTTTTGTGGGTAAATCTCCCATACCATATTCTGCCCCTTACAATGTAGTAGTTGTTTGTAAATCAATATTAGTTTGTTCTTATATATAGCCAAAATAAATATCACCGTGATTGTCAAAACTAGACAATAAAACAAAATGATACCGATTTTGATGCATTTTATTTGAACTAAAAATTCATTCATTTCAAAAAGGACTGGTTGCTTTAAAGTAATGGATGAAAAAAATCTTGAAAATGAAGGTAATGTTTCATTTTTATCAATAAATAATACACTTACTCAAAGAAATTTGATAAGATATTAGATTGAGACACAAAATTTTATATTGGATGAAATACGTAGTACATGGTTGCTTACAATTATTTATTTATATAAATTAAGAGTAATATGTAAACGTATACCTGTATTGAATTATATTTGAAAACATTTTTTACTGAAAAATAAAACATATAAAATTAATCGAGACCGAGATTACTAGATAACCTTTGGTTTAACTTCTGTTGAATTTAGATTGTTTACCCGGATATCATGGCCAAAATTGTTCAGAGCAATGCCGCTATCCTAACTACGGAAAATATTGTCAGGGGTTCTGTGAATGCAAAGAACAGTTTTGTGACATCTCCACGGGGTGTTTTTCACCAGACGGTATCTGAATATTTTATTTAATTAATTTTAGTCCCGATTATCCAGACTGCATTGCACATTCCTGGACTGTGTTAAATGTTTCGCAGTGAAGATAAAATACATAATGCTAACAAAAACGATAAGGATAAGAACAGTAGTTATGGAAATGACAATTACACTGCATTAAAAATATATTCATATTGCTTGTGACGTATGTTATCATATTAAGTTGCGAAACGTCACAATAAACTTTCTGGATCAAGTTTAATGTGAACATACATGTATGCGTTAAAATAATCTGTAGGAAGGACAGAAAGAACTCAAACGTGTATATGCATATCAGCTGAAGTGAATTTTGAGATGATTCAATTGTATCAATGTTTAGTTTCAGTATCGAATGTTCTGAAAACAATTGTTGTTTTGGGGGGTATTTATAGAATGAAAAATATTACGAAATAAACTAATGAAACAACTCAACAGTTGGTTGCAGAATTGGATATTTTGGTGACAGATGTGTAAACAGATGCCGATATCCGACCTACGGGAAAGACTGTCAGAAAGCGTGTCAGTGCATCGAACCAAACTGCAATTTCATGACTGGATGTTACGTTTCTACAGGTATGTAACCACAATTCAAACGGATAAACAAATAAACTGATTTATCAATATATGAATATATAAAAAACAAGAGGCCCATGGGCCACATCGCTCACCTGAGGAACAATAGGTATGATAAAATCAGCTCAATGGAGTCATAATACAAACTATCTGGACAATGTACAATAATTCATGTAAATCCTGTATAAATAAAATCCATTTTCCCCTGGATATTCTTATGTTTATAATCATTAGTCCCTTTTCTAACAGGATGATTTTATAGCCATATCATATGTTGAGTATTGCAGTTCTAAAAAAGATCCGTAACAATAGTTTATATATGGGATATAAACGTACATCAAACTCTGAACCTTCTCGTGAGGCCAAAGAATTGTCCTGGGGCCAAAGTCTTAACAATTATAAAGAATCATCTGGCTGATTAGTTTTTAAAGATTTGCCCTATATATTCCTTTGTGAAACTTTGACACCCCCCCCATTGACGCCCCACCCTACCCCTGGGGATCATTATTTTCACAACTTTGAATCTACACTACCTGAGGATGCTTTCAAACAAGTTTCAGCTTTCCTGGCTGATTAGTTTCTGAGAAGAAGATTTTTAAAGAATAACTCTGTTTATTCCTATGTAAAACATGGACCTCCCATTGTGGCCCAAACTTACCCCCAGGGGTCATGATTTTCACAAATTTGAATCAACACTACCTGAGGATGCTTCCACACAAGTTTTAGCTTTCCTGGCTAATTAGTTTCTGAGAAGAAGATTTTTAAAGATTTACTGTATATATAATCATATGTTAAACTTCGATCCCCCATTGTGGCCCCACCCTACCCCTGGGGGTCATGATTTTCACAACTTTGAATTTACACTACCTGAGGATGCATCCACACAAGTGTCAGCTTTCCTGGCCGATTAGTTTCTGAGAAGAAGATTTTTAAAGATTTACTTTTTATATTCATATGTTAAACTTCGTCCCTCCATTGTGGCCCCACCCTACCCCCAGGGGTCATGTTTTTCACATCTTTGAATCTACACTACCTGAGGATGCTTCCACACAAGTTTCAGCTTTCCTGGCCGATTAGTTTCTGAGAAGAAGATTTCTAAAGATTTAATCTATATATTCACTTGTTAAACTTCGACCCCCCCATTGTGGCCCCATCCTCAGGGGAGCTAAAAAGGTTAAGTTTACAATTCAATAAGTTGGTTTCTGGAAGAACAGATTTTGAAAATTTTCGTAATAAATATTGACAATTTTTTGTTACTTTTTTTATCTTTAGCTTTTAAGATCTGTGTACAAACATAGAATTGTGAGCAAATCTCTGTATCTTGCTTACAATTCGAAGTTTAACACTTAAATATGGTTAGTTAATAGAAATTGTAAACAATTAAACACAAGAAACATGCACTACATGTATAATGAATTATATATATACATGTATATACCTACATATTTCCGTAAGCGATATCAAACTCTATTTAAACTGAATAAACTAGAGAAAATGTCGAGCATCTCAACAAAACCTATTGCATTAATCTACCATTACGCAAAAGATAATGCCGAATTACCGATAGAATGAATTGTATTTCAGTACCCCTACTTCAGATTTTGCTTAATTTGCGCAGGTAAACAGTTAACGTAATTGTTTGATTTACCGACGTCTCTGTTTGATTTGATACGTAAAAATCACGAAATACAGACGATAGTTTCCAGGTTACAAAGCATAAATAATGAAAACGAAACGAAAATCAGAACAAGCTCACACCAACGTCATGTGTGAAAACTGTCAACGCATTGAAATATTTAGCCTCAATTTACTTCACAAAATCGGCACCAATATATTTTTCATGTTTCAAAATTTCCCTTCATACGCGAACTGTTGCACAACAAGCAAATTCATCATAGTCAGATCGACCCTTTTTCGTATAATGTCATGGCTGCTTTAAACAAAGAACCTCGTTTTAGAAGTATGGAATACGAGTCTTGGTAAAATGGGTATGCAAACCCGGGCCGTGGCAAAATAAATGCCGGGGCAGATCGGCAATCGTCAATTCCAAATACGCATTATTTTGCAGCAATATCTACAGCGAATACAAATATACTAGTCCATCAAATATCCTGTAATTTTAATGAGATTGGCAGATTAATAACTGCCAATCTTTTGTTTTGCCCAGGCCAAGTCTTGCCTACCCATTTTATCGGATGCCGAGCCCGATGCTATTAAACTGATTGAAACACGCCTTTCCTTTATTATTATTTTCGTAATAACTTAGATTTGAAACAAAATTACCCATTAATTTTTGCAATTTATATTTTCCTTCCCATAAGGATAATTTATGCTAAACTACGTTGAATTTGCCTCGGTAGTTCTTGGTAAGAAGATTTTTAAAAATGCACCCCCCTTTTTCTACAGTTTCAAGGTTTTCTCCGCTTTGAATACAGATCGGACTTTTATTTTTGCAATTTATATTTGCCCTCCCATAAGGATGCTTTGTGCCAAATTTGGTTGAAATTGGATAAGCAGTTTTAGAGAAGAAGTTCAAAATGTAAAAAGTTTACAGACGGACAGACAGACAGACGGACAGACGGACGGACGGACAGACGGACAGACGGACGACGGACAAAATGTGATCAGAATAGCTCACTTGAGTTTTCAGCTCAGGTGAGCTAAAAATTAATAAAAGTTTCTTATTTAACCATAAGATTTTAACACAGCGAGAGAAATAATCTCGTACTTATAATTTTAATTGTTCTAATTTTAGATATTAACCAGAGTTCTGGCTACTTATACACAACCACGACGCAACACAACACGATGCAACACAACGCCGAAAAAAGTTCTATGGCAGTTATTGTTGCTGTTTCTGTCTTGTCATCCATCTTTGTTTCAGCTTTTATCACGCTTGTCATCTGGCGACTAAAACATAGAGATGTTATAAAACGGAGAACATCTCAAAATAGTTCACCACTACGAGAGCAAAGACAAGTTTTTATAGATACGAAAAACGAGACCACAAAAAATTACTGTTCCGGTGATGATTCTAGACCTAGTCACAAATATTCTTCTTCAACGGAGGTTTTCACAGATCTCTCGCATCCAGGCTTTGATCGTAATGTGTTGCAGCGGGAAAGTATCGCAAGCACTATAAAATTTGATATTAATTCATGTACGTATGAGCCTGTTTTGTACGCTTTTTAGGAAGACAAAATTGCAAAAGTTTGAAATGCTTTAGAAAAAGTATGGACATGATCATTTGAACAACTGTTGTTTTTTTCTGTTTTTATAATGTAAAACCCAAAATGAGGCAGTTGACTGTAAAAATGAGCATACCATCTAATACGAGAACTTCAAATGTACAAGCCCCCCCCCCCCTTGAATTATTAAAAAGTAACACAACATCTGTTGGATTTATTTTACATACATCGTCCGCCTAAATATTGTTCGGTGATATAATGTAGATGGAAAAAATAATAATTGCTGAAAACATTGTAAATATTTACAATTTTATAAAATGGTTCTCAATATAAATAATTAATGTAGAACGAACCATTCACAGTGGTTTAAACTCATTAGGCAATTCACATTTGGTGTATATTTTATTTTTGAGGTGCCATCTTTTTGCTGGTTTCATATATATTGCATACAATTTTGACCAAAATAATGTTGTTCATATCTGTAATTTAAGAGGATTAGCATATTGGCACATTTTTTAACATCTTTTGTGAACAGATTTTTGTCTGATCCTCTACTATTTTGTTTATATTTTTCTTTTTACATTTTTCTTTATGACATATTTTAACTCTCACAAGTGTTGAGTTCATTCATCAGAGTGTTGAGTTCATTTATCAGACAGCAAAAACAGAGCTGCGGTGAGGATGTGCAGCATTAGAAAACATAAATTAATTTAATGCTATTAAATATAATCGACGCATAAATTAGCTTTTTAAAAAAAATCATTGATTTATTTGGATTGAAGTAATAAAATCTTGCTTAAAACAACCATAACCTTTGTGATTCATCTAATTCTACAAGTTTATACAAATTTATATAAGTTTGCTGTCAAAAGGGTATCATTCTATATATAAACATTCAATATTTTGTTAAAAGCCATGAGAGAGAGAGAGAGAGAGAGAGAGAGAGAGAGAGAGAGAGAGAGAGAGAGAGAGGAGTCTAAAATGAAAAGAGCTTCTGCAAACTATCAACATGAATTATTAAAAAGGAACAAATGTGATCATTCATTACATTTATTATTCAAAGTTTGTGAAAGTGTATTTTAGGTACACTTTAAAACACTTTGACTTGTAACTGTACAGTTTAAAAAAACACCAATATAAGATGTATGGTAAATAAAAATGTTGATAAATTGCAATAGACTCTCACAAGTCGCAAAAGCTTGATTGTTTGATTGTCTGTATTTAACACCACGTGATACACAAAGGGTGTAAACATGGAACATTGAAAGTGTACAGATATTAAATACATCATTCAAAAAATGTTTTGTTGAAGTAATGCTTTAAAATATTTCCTCATTTCGATTAACAGCTTCAAAGATTTAGCATTTGGGTTTTGGTTTTGCCAATTATTATGTAACATTTGATCTCAATACTATCATATATATTTGCAAAATATTGAAATTAACTAAATATATCAAAACCTGATTATAAGAGTTGCAGGTTTGTTTCATTGACCCCTTAAAGCCCCCTTTTATTCCTGGTAAACATGTACTATAATGTTCTGGAATAAGTCATTATTCACAGCATTTTACAATGTTATTCGATAAAATATCCAGAAGTAAGAAGTAATGATAAGAATGGTCTCCAGGGTCTCTAAGACCTTATTATTGATTTCTAAAAGCTTCCATCTCAGGAAAGTGTGACTCATAGCTGTATCCGCTTTCAATTTTTGTGCAGATAAAAATATGACCAAAATGTAAATTTGCAAACTTTGAATTTTGAGCCTTTTATTACTAAATGTGTACAATTAATCACCCATAGCACTGACGTTTTACCTCAGAATTAAACATAATTATGAGCTCTAATTATAATGAAAATTGCATGTACATATGTCTGATATTAGGCATTTTGCAAATTAACTATTTGCACACACATTTCGCCTCGCACTACTTTTTAACCATGCAGATTTCGTTAATTGATTTTATATTTTGCTGCATTTCTCTTGAAAGGTAAATTATTATACAGTGACATTATTATTCAACAACGTATTATATGAAGTCATTACATTGTTTTATCGTGAAGCACACAAGCCTCGTCTACTAAAAGTATAGGTAAGCTCTTTCGGAAAACAACAAAAAACTCGCGATTTATGATATTTGATGCATGTTGTAGTTTGTGCATAACATTAACGTACTCCATAATGTTGTGTAACAACGCACTTTGAAAAGAATTTTACACTTTAAAAAAATGTTCAAAGTCCGTTAAACGCTAGTAAATCTAATTTACCGGCTTTGAGAATGAGGCTGGGGTTTGGATTAACTCAAGATACAGGCCAGTTAACTGATTACAGGAAGAAGGTCCATTAACCCTCAACTTTCATTCCAAACCATAAAATACTCATTAACTTGGAGTAAACATATAAGAACTGAAAAAGAAATACACTTTTTTGTAATTAAAGTATAGTGATATCATAAAAACGACTAGCCAAACAACAATTTTTCCAATCGTATGTTAAGGAATATGTAAGTGTTTCAACATATGCCTTCTTTACGAAATCAAATAAAAAAATCGCTTCTTTATAAAGAAAAGGTATATAGACAAACAATAAATTATTATAAACTTCAAAATAAACACTAAAGTGTGGTTTTTATTCTTGTGCACTGATGTTTTTATTCACATAACTAAAGTATCCTTTTTTCACATCATGTCTGTTTATAAGCACCTGCAATAGAAGCTGGTTGAAAAATGCTATGTATTAATACTCTCCATATCAATATATATGAATCATTTTCGATTCTGGCATAGCCCAATGTAAAAAAAATGAGAAGTAAGTTTGCTGCATACACAAAAATAGAAAAAGGCAGTTGCTATGCATTACATTTTATATCATATTTGGATAATTCCAATCTCCCGAAAAATTCGTTATATTTAAATTGTCTAACCACATAAGCTTATATTAAAAAAAATAATCTAATCGACAAACTATAATTATCAAGTTACATGTTACTGAAAATGCAATTGGTTCTTTTTTAACTATATCCCGTTGAGCTAAACAAGGTTAATCCAATTATTTATTGTATATAAAAGTGTCAATTATTTCTACCAAACCCTGAATTTTTTTTTATCAAAGGGCGTAAATAGCAACGAAATCAATGGACTTTGATTTTTTTTTCAAAGTGGTTTGACGTGGTCCCAAATTTAACCCACTTTGAATTTTGTTTCAAAGTGTGTAATTTTTTTCAAGGTGTGTTGCTACACAACATTATGGAATATGTTAATGTTATACACAACCTACAAATATTTCAAACTGCGTTATACCAATGCTGTCAGTTTATTTCACATTATTTCTGTCCATTTAATTCTATGTTCATTATTTCTTTAAAAGGAATACTTTGTTTCTATACTCTTTACTGACAATTTTACAATTATAGTGCTTCTGAACATGTGCATATGACATGAATCCCGATCCCGATTCATATAAAGGTGTGCTACCTTGGTTCTCTTAGTTACCCATGATATTGCACAAGAACCAGGTAAGCTAATGCCCAAACTGATTTTTTTCTCCCTAGCATCCGATTTTAACCTCTTTACTGCGTGGAATTTAAAGTCCAGGCAACACTTGTATTTAAATAACTTATGCAAACGAATGAAATATTCATACAAAGACAATACATTATATAACAGAGATGACAAATTTTTTAAACATCCTTAACTATTTTTTGATATTTTTGAAAAAATAAGCAAATCATTTTCAATGATACAGAGTGTTAAATACATTATATTAACTGTGAAATTAATTTTGTAAATAGTAATAATGAAGAACCCTTTGTCAAAATATGTGCCTTGTCTGCAGGTTGAACGAGTTTACAAATTTTAAAGGAATTTCAATGGAAACCGAAAGTTAAACAACCTGGGTTTTTTAAAAAGAATTATGAAACTATTCGACGTTGAAAATTTATTCTCTATCAGACGTGCCTACCTGTGGTTTATTTCTGAAAGTATTGATGACGACAAACTTGTAAAACCGTATTTTGATGAGCTTCCCTTTCTTGAGAAAATTATAATTTTTAAATCATTTCTCATACAAAACTATTAACCTGAAGGAGAGGTTGCATCCTTGATTATTTATAGCTCTTGGATATTACACTTTGTCATCTGCATAATAAGGTATGTATTTTTACTTAAAAACTTGTTCAGAACTGTTTACATTCTATTATTTTGAAACACGCGCATTTCAATATAACTTTCAACCTGCCATTTAAGAATTGATTGTAAAGAAAAAGAATACAATGATAGTCCGTCCATAGCAGCCACTTCCCTATAAACGATGAATCTAACATGATTTTTGACAATTTTCAAGAAGACTGAATAAAATGAAGCATATTGAAAAGTGTTCATGTATAGCTTGGATCTGTTATATTGTGATTATTACATTATTGTCGATGATTAATGTGGTTCTAGGCTTAGACCTCTGAATTTTGAATGAATGACAACGAAACGAATATAGATGGTCCTTTGTAGCATAGGTGATATTGTTTAAAATCTAGATTTCGAACGAATGAAAAAAATAGACCTTCGTTTAATAGATTATACATTTCTGATGAATTTTTTAAAAATCAGACATGGCTCGTTTTTATATATTGTGCTAACTTGACGGGTCACATTGTCAAATAGAATAAAAAGTTAGGAACCGTCGTTTATACTAAAGATGAAAAAAATAGACCAGATGAACAAACGAGGTTGAAGATTAGTCGACAAAGAAAAATAATACCTTTTACTCGGTATTTCAAGGGCTTTTAAAGATAGGCGGACACCATCTGTAGCTATGCGAAACTTGATTTCAACATATCAGTTATTTTTAGATGGTAGAACACTGTGTAAGGTTTTTAATGTTTTAGTTAAGAATCGTACAGGTACACCTGTGGTTGCACAAGTGTAATGTAAAGTTTTATGTAGTCTACTTTTAAAATTGTTGTTGGGGATAATGTAAATTAAGAGTTTTCAGTTGAAGATAAATGGATTTTAATTCACAAGCTTTAATCATTAAGTATTGTACGCACAAACCCAGGTTACGTGAATACTTGCATTATTCAATGGTGTGCTATCATTGACCGTAAAGGAATATTGGGGCAATCGGAGGGGTAAACATTTAAATGCAAGAATATGCTTCAGTTTAAAAAAATTATTCAAGCGTCAAGATATTGCATGTTTGAAGTCTTAACAGAAACAAAGATGGTACAGCATGACAGTAAATAGTACTTTAACTGGAAACATGACGTTGTAATGTAAAATTATTTGTCAATGAACTAATTTTGCTTATTGTTTAGCTCATTAGCATGAAGAAGTCCTCTACAACATATTTTATTTTTGTGACCACTTTATTGTCTTGCAAGGGAGATATTTGATATGAATTACCACCCTTTTATGGCATTCGGATTTTTTTTCGACATTTTTAATATTTTGACACAATTAAATAATTTGATTTACTATATTTGGAAATTTATTCAATAATTTTAATTAAGAGCAAATATAAATTATATTATCATATACATCATTGACTTTTTTTTACAAAGCAATTATATTTTAATTTTACAGAAATAATGATAAAATCAAAAATTTGAATTCTAAAGTTTTGATTCTAAATTCAAACAGATGGCACATAAAGTTGTCTTTAAAAAATTCATATCTCAACCTTAGCACGGGTGTATAACATATACATGTACAAATTTAATTGCCATTTACTAAGCGTTCAACAGAGATACTACACTAAGAATCAAACCTACTCCTATTTTTGTAATTAAATTTTTTTGTGACAATTTCTGTTTTGAAAAATGAAAAAGCGATACATTCTTCGACCTTTTCTATCAATATTAACAGAATGATAATTAAAATACATCTTTGATTTTATTAACTTCTAATGATTTTATACGTCTAAGTTTCTAGATTTAAAAGAGTTAAATTTCCGCCGCCATTTGTACATTTGAGTAGGAAATTTTACATCATTCAACTTATCAGAATGTGTCTGCTGACTACAATTAAAATTAAAAATTAGGGTTTGAGGGACAGAAATCAGAATTAATATGTTATCTTTTCATAACTATGAAATGAATATAGTCGATCCAAACAACCTGACGGTTATTACCTATTAATATCTATACTTATAAATTAAGACTTTTTGCAAATAAACTAAAACGCCTTTATCAGAGTAATTGCTAACATCTTTTGTATTTCAACACATATAAGATGATGTCCGTAAGCTATAACTGAATTTTATCTGATAGATAACTTTTGTGAAATTATTTAAAAACCTACTTTCATTTTCGATAAACAAGCTCGAAATAGCAAAGATAAGAGTAAGGTGGTGGACACGCTTTGGTTGATCCAAGTTAGTGGGAGTTTATATGAAAATATATACTTGCAACGAAATAATTTTGAATTACTACGTAATGAATTAATATATTTATTTGTGACTTACCTAGAGCATACAGATAAGTTAAGTTTTGATAAATGTTAAAAAAAAAAAGAAATAAGGCAATTCGTTTCTTCAATTCGCAAATTTAGTTTTGATGATTGACACTTCCTAAGCACGACTTCTGGTGAGAGAATTGGATAGAACTTTCCAGAACGGGGTACATGTAAAAAATAACGCGGGTTGACTTATTAACGTCATGGCGGAAATTGTAGGACGAGTTCATCATACATCGCGGGTAGATACCTTGGTTTGGCAATTTATGGTAAATTAAAATAACTTAAACAAAATGGATTCATTTATTGTCATTTTATTTTTGATAGAAAGAACTTTCCAGAACGGGGGGCCCAGGAACGCGCGTAGACTAATTAACGTCTTGGCAGAAAGTGTAAGGTGAGTTAACCATATGGCATATACTTTATATCTGACAACTCTGGTTTAAATAATGCAAATAAATATGCATACACCAGCGTTTTTTTTCTAGATTATATATATTTATATTCCACAACATAGATTGGTAGTAAACCCTATGATAAGTAAACATTGAAACGATTGTGTTCTAAAGTGTACCTCTATATTAATAAATGAAACGGAAAAGTTGGATAGGGGAGATGATCCCCCCCCCCCCCATTATTTTTTCAAGGCAATCTTTTATTTGAAACTCTTGTTTGGAACAGTGATAAAAATTATATTGAAATTTGACCTAAAGAACAAAATTTAAATGCGCATTAATAAAAACGTCAGTATATTAGATATTATACGGTTAATACATAGCAAATGGAAAACAATACAACAATGGCGGTGGAAGTTAATAAAAGATTAAAATAAAAACTGGAAGGAAAATATGGTGAAACACGTTGTGTAAAAACTGTTCATAAAAAACCTTTTAAAAACTTGGGACTAAGTTGACGTAATATACAAGTTAAAGTAAAATTTGTAAATCTTACAAAGTGTGGTAGACTGAGATTAAAAAAAAAGGACAAACATTTTTGAAAAAAGGTCGCATATAACATAGCTACGTTGAAAATTTCAACTTGAAATGCAATCATCTATAGACATATAGGTGAGTTTTCTGATTCTAAATGAAATGAATAGTATACATGTATATGTCTGTTTTGCTTTATAGACTAATGGGACTTCAGAATATCGTAACTTAAACAATGATGTCAGTGCTCTGTGCCATTATGGTTGCCAGTGTGGCATTCCTTGTAAGTAAGTGAACGAAATTCACTTTTATTTAACTGTGCTTAAACATTTGTATTTAATTATCTCTTTGATTGTACTCTTAGTCTTTAGCATCATCAATGTGTCCTGAGTCAATACCCACCGTCTCCATTGTGTCTCGTTGTCCTTCCAACGGCTATGGAGTGGAAATCGGCAGCGGAGAGGAAAAAGTGTGATTTCCTCGGAAAGATTCAGAATTGTACACAGGCTGATAACTTCGTGTACCATTGCGTTCTTAACAAAGAGACAACACGAGTTGTTGGAACTTTGTGCACCTGTATGGTTTATGGCAGGTAAATACATAGGATTAAAGCTTTTCTTAGCTCGCTAAGACAACGACATTGGCAGCAGTTATTACTTTTGCATCGTTTTTAGAAATGCGTAATGAAATTCAATTATCAGCGTACAAATTATTCTTTGGTAAACGGCTGAAAGGTGTGTACATGTGAAAGAAATACCCTTCTTTGAATTCTTTGAATATTGTGACGTGATAATTTCGGTCGGGCGTGAATCAAATCTTTTATAAGGCCCTTCGGGCTTTATTGGATTTTAGCACGCAACGACCAAAGTTATCACCTCATAATATTTAAGTAATGACTCCTTATTCTTTAATAAAATTATCATATGATAGACATGCGATTACTGGTGCTTCTCTGTAAACGGCCATAGTAGGCATGCAGAACAAATTTCGTAGTGATCGTTTTTCCTCAGTGAATTTATGAAGATTTTCATGAACTTAAATACGTTTAAATTGTTTGGTCCATTGAAATTTAAATAAGCAGTTCCCAAGCAAAATTTTGATGATGATGATGATGATGATAATGATGATGATGATGATGAATATAAACAATCAACAACAATAAACTGCCAATAAATCATAATATACATGTGCTATAAATACATGTAATGTATTATATTGGAAGAAAAGCGGTTGCATCTTAAATTGCATTTTACCAATTTTGTAGACAAAATATTTGACTAATGTCATATGTTGATTGAAATTCAGGCTTATCTAGTGTTCTTAGTTATCATGCATGTATATCGTTTGTTCTTCTTTTCAGGATATTGTGCCCGTTTTAGTGAAGTAAACAAAAGAATCATTAATGACCCTGGTTTGGACTGTACAAAGTTTGATCCTCCCTGTCCATCAAGGTTCCCATCCAATGAGTCTTACAAGTGTAAGCAATGAAAACATATTATTAGACTATAATTATGTTTTTCCTTTAACATTAATTAATCGTAAAGTTACTAAAATGTCATCTTTTATCATGAATATACCTGTATCTTTTTTAGACCAGACAGTGTTACAGAAGCATAATTGAAAAAACATCTGTTTTCCAACAAAGAATGTACATGTAAGATATGTGTATTTGATGTTTTGAATTCATAAACTTTTAAGTATCCTTTTGTAGATAGCTTGAAATCAGAGAATTTTTAATAAAGAAGCATTTGACATAAGTTAAAGCTGACTATGAATTCATAAATACGCATTATTTCCCTTTTATCTCAGACTACCGTCATATTAGTTGTCGATTTCTATTGTTCTGTTCATCTCTAAACACACTCTATATAAGGCCGAGAGGGCTATTCATGCTTCACCTGCATTCAGGTATTTCATACACCCGAACACGTTACTGTGGACGAACAGACTTGTAGAAACGCGCTTTGAACAAAAATGATATGACAACCACTGCCCTGGCAAGGAATATCAAATAAACGACTGAACAAGACAGACTGAAATCCAGGCACAGATGCTTCAAAAATCCTCGATAATTGTGGACCGTTTCCTTGTATACGTAATAACATCGCACATGCACAAACCACACACTGTGGCAGATCGAGCAATGTCGCATATGATTTTAGAAACGAAGCGTTTTTGAAGAAACCGATAGAAACAATGTTACGTTGTTACTTTCTTGGATTACTATCATTTGTCTACTGTAATGAATGTAGTTCCGCTGGTGTCTTCAAAAAGATACAGCCACTATGCACTCTGTATGAACGACACACGTGTTCGATGTGCATGCAAAATACCGGTAAGACAGCACTATCTGTGCAAAATAATACAGGTAGCTTTACATTTCTTCCTAAGAATAAATTTGTTGTGTAATTTATTGATTGTTGTTTCCATTATTCTTTATAACAAACATTTTACAACAATGTAAAATTCATGATTATAGTCCATGCAACCTCAATGCCTCGATTTGAAAGCAACCGACCGTAACTTTCTCAACCGGTATATATACCCCTGTAGCAGTAGAAAATCTATAAACTAATATGGCGACCAAATGCTTTTATGAATTCATGTCAGCTTTAAGGATATTAACTCCAGAAGACATTAGGCGCATTCTCTTTTTAGGAGTGCGGATTTCAATACCACTGTCCCATCTGCATTTGCTGTTAGTTTTGGAATAATATTGGTCTTGCTGATCGTGCTGATCTTGCTATTTGTCGTCGGAATCAAGTTGGAATGGATAAAGTTTACAATACCGTGTTTGAAAAAGGACGACACTGAAAGTAAGAACTTTATTGATAAAAGTACTTTTAAGTCTGTCTTTAGCTTGATGTTTTATTTACTTTTTTAAAGTATGCGTTTACTAAGCTAACTCAGCTGAGAAATCTAAAATTGTATTGTTCATATTTGAATGTCTACGCAAAATGGTACGTTGAATCATGCATAAAGTAAGCTAAACATCACCTTTTAAGCTAAAACTAATATACGGAGCTTGAAATTCTTGATTATTAAACAAGTTTCGTGTCATATTTTTGTTTGCATCGAGGTTTTTGAAACAAATTCTTTATTTCAATTATACAATAATGGCATTTCCATCTCTAATCTAATGACAATTATAAGCTAAAGGTCATGTCTCACCTAGTTGCGTTCCCCTAGTGTAATACTGGAATCGGCGAAGGATCGCAGGCAAAATTCACAAAAAATATGTACAATATTATTTGACCTTTTACATGTGTTTACAACGCACTTTGAAAAATTACGCACGTTGACAAAATTTTCAAAGTGCAATAATTTTTATTTTTTTGGACCAAGTGCAACGCACATTTAATAAAATTTTTTTTTCAAAGTGTGTTGATATCGTCAATATTAACACATTTAGAAAAAAATGTTCAGGGTTTAGGCGGGATAATATATAGATTTAGATTTTGTAGAATTTTAGATACAATAAAAAATGTTTTAACATTGTGTTCCTTAATGGGATATATTTTAGAAAGAACCCAATATATTATCATCAAAATTGATAAACAGTTTGTCGATTAGATTTTTATCTGGGCTTTGCTGAAAGCAGAGTCCTGGCTGTAGTCAGGCAAACCTCCAAATTTACAATAAATAGCAAAACTTCAAAAGTAAACAAAAAACCATACAGCGTAAAAGTAAGAGCTTCCGCTCTACCAAATAGTTACATAGAGAGCAATGTTTTTGCGTTGAATTTGTTTTCCTTTCTTATTAATTACGTGTTTTTTAAACAAGACTGTGCGTTTTGGGCACATGTATACAATGCGCATGAATTTCCATGAACTGTTTTTTAAAGCATTGGTATTTGGCTGCGTATAGAAGTAATGAGAGTAAGGGGATTCATTTTATAACGCTTGTTTCAAAATTCAACTCACTGTTGATTTATAAATAATAAATAATAATATTTTTCTTATTAGCCGCTTACAAAACAATGTAGTCGCTCTCTGGCACATTTCCGACATTGCAAACATGAGAGAGAGAGAGAGAAAGAGAGAGAGAGAGAGAGAGAGAGAGAGAGAGAGATTGCCAGTTTTTACTACACAATATGCATAATGACACAACAAAAGAGCCCGGCTTTCAGTACTTCAGTACTTTGATTTTTATATTTTTCATATTGAGCTTAAGTAGTTTGATGACAATTTACATAAGGAACTACTCGGGAGATTTGAATAATCCTGTATCCAAATATGACATAAACTGCCTCGCTTAGCAACTGCATTTCCCTTCTTTTTGTAAGAAGCAAACTTACTAGTTATCTGGTACATTGTGCTGTGCCAGAAACAAAAATTAATTTATTTATTGATAATGGAGATAACGTATAACATATTTCAATTGGCTTCAATTGCATGGGCCTATAAACTAACATGATGTAAAAAAATACGTTAGTTATGGTTATCAAAAACAATAGGATCTTTTAGAGGATCAATGCGAGATTAAAAAAAAAACCACCACGCCCTAATGCCTATTTATAAGTTTATAATAATTTAATTTTTGTCGATGTTCATGTAATTTTCGTTTTTATACTGAAGTGATTTATCAGAATTTGAAAAGAGGGGTTATGTTGAAACACTCATAGATTCTTTAACATGCCATTGGAGAAATTATTTTGACCAGCTCGTGTTTTTAATATCACAGTACTTAATTTACAACAAAGCGTATTCCTTTTTCTGATTTAATACATTTACTCTAAGTTGCTGAATGACGTTTATGTTTTGAAAGGAAAAAACAGGGGTAGTGGACGATCTTACCGTAATCAATCAAAGGATATCTTCGTAATTGACCTGTATTTATTGCTAACTTCCACCCCATCCCTATCCCTATATTATTCTTAACAAATCATCATACTATCAAGAAAATTAGTGATATATACATATTTTTAAAGTGCGTTATGTGTCTCGATGCTAAAAATGTTGATGTACCTTCATAACGCACTTTAAACAATTTTTTGAAAGTGCAATGATTCTGTCCCAAATTAAACGCACTTTAAATTTTTTTTTCAAAGTGCTTAATTTTTCCAAAGTGTGTTTCCACATACGTGTTTTGTATGCATAAGACGTTCAATATCGGTGGAATTGAAGAAAAGATAAAAAATGATTAAGGCATTGTTTTTTGTTTGATTTACTGACAAAAAGTACAGTGTAATTGACACGTATCTTATAACTAAATAATTTGTTAAAGACAGAACAATTCGTAGACTAGTCTTTAAAAAATAACCGTTATTAGTTGCCACAAATCACAGAAGGGCTACAAGATAGAAGAAATGGCATAAATTTTATCTATGTCATTAATTAAAACTCGGAGTTTTCGGAAATGCTCCTTTTTACATATTCATCTACATTAAGTTTGAGAATACTCTATCGTTTGCTATTGTACACCATCCATTGTTCAATTATTTGTGGTCTGGCTGACAACGCACTAGAAACACCGTAGAAGCGCGGTATAAACGCCAATATTAAAACTATATTTTTCACTATATAAGAGTAATTCGATATAATTATTCGCTGATTCCCTGAAAATCGCCGTTCACGCCGTTAACAGACTAATACTCTGCAAACAAAACTGATTCCCTTAAAATGGTGCGTCAGTTCGATGATTTGGTACACACCTATTCAGGACACTTAATAATTTTTTTAATTAAAGGAAAAGTTCCAAAATATTCCGAATAAAATCATGAATATCCATAACCACATGGGTTTATTCTAGTTGCAAACGTCCTTCTTGATTTACTATACTTATTCTTCTTGCATCATCACAAAACTTGTTTACGTCTCAATACATTGTTCGTGCAATTTTATTTTTTTTTCTTCGACATTACAACTTGTTGACGAAAAATATCGTATTTGCATTTCGGAATAGACTTGCTGTCAGGAAACTGTAATCTTGCTGACTCCCTCAGTGGTATACTTTAACTGTATAATGAACGCAGAAGATACGTAAAAAAGCGCGGTGATTGCAGCAACAGCTCTTTTGGGTACATCGTCCGGTCGCTGTGTGGACGCAGCAAAATGAAAAACACGTTAAAAAGCTGTGAATGCGCAGTAAGAGCGCGATAGAGACTACTAATACACTGTCACATAAAAGATCTGAAGGTCTTTCGATTGTCGCATGACGTCATTGGGAGCATTCTCTACTGCGTAAACCTTTCTGTTTTACATTATTTGAGGACGCAGCGGGATCGCTTTGAGGACGCAGTTCGGTGTGACAGGTTTTACATAACTATAGCTATACAATGTATTAAATACTAGAAACAAAAATGATCAGTACTGTTTGTATTTTTTAAACAAAAACATAAACTACGTTTTGTTTACATATAGAATTGTGAGCTCTGTATATTATTGCACATTCAAATTTTGGTTGACTTTTAGAAATGGAAAAATAAATGTTGAACAAAACCGTAACTATGCATATGCCTCATTCAAGTACAATGAATTAAATAGCCTTGGTCTTTTTAATAAAGCTAAATAACAATAATCGCATTTAAATCTGCCGTTGAAATGTTATGAAGAAAATAAATATGCATCTTTTATTATTTTATAGAACAAATTGAAGACCAGAATGAAACAGTAGAAATACCGTTGTTGGAAGGTTATTTTCATTAATGTTATTTATACATGTTACATAATGATTTTCTTTCTTAAAGTTATCACCACTCAAAGTAAAAAAAATAAATTATTATTTACGATTTTTTTTTTAAGCGAAACATTATATATACATGAAATACTTTAAATTGTTCTTGTCAAAAATCATAAATTAAGTAATTAACGAAACTGTAAGGGAGAGTACTTATGGACAAATTTCATGACATTTCCGAGTTAAATATTTTTTTTACGAAAGATAACTGTGATATATTTTTTTCGATTATAGCAAACGAAGAGAAGAATGAAGGAGGTGAAAAAACGGCGAAAGCGAAAAACATGTACACGAATCTGTTTCAGTTTCCCCCACACATTAATACATAATTACATGTTGTACTAATTCAAAACTTAAATACTCTAATTCATTCATTCAATTCAGATTGCAAATTTAAAAAAAAAAAAGAAGAGAATCATTTTTAATAAATCATACATATGTATGCAAAATATACAAAATGATAGCAAAAAATGTCCGCAAGAAAATCTGGTAACTGGTTTATTCAGAAAAATGCCTCTTTATAGTTTCATTGAACGTGATCCTAAGTTAAATTTAGTGAAAATTGTTTTTGGCTTCATTGGGGTTTTTCTAGCAACCAAACCAAACGTGTTCCCCTTTCCCCTTGGTTTGTAATACTGTGGTTTCATTAATAATCGCTGGATACCAATTTTCGTGGATTTCGTTGTTAAGTTGATCTACGAAATTAAATGTTCATTGAAAGCAATTTCTATTAACATTTTGTATGGATAGGGTCAATGGCCTAGAATTTACGTATCCTTGAAACTGTGATTTTCACTTCATCAACGAAAATTGATACCCTTGAATATTAATAAAACCACAGTATGGAACACACATTAGTGAAATACTCTTATGTTATCTCCTTGACCTTTTTGAACAGCAATCATTTGAATGTTTTGGCTTGAAGGAAAATTATATATTAGAAAACATATTAATGTTTGTTGATACTTTCCTAAATTATTCAAAACAAATTTTGTGCATATTAAGAGATTGGTTTTCTTTATTATTGTAATATAGGTGTCCCCAAAAAGTAGAGGATAGCAGACAATTTGGAATTCGTAGTTTGTCCGGGGATGTTGACGAGAATGGTTATCTTAGGGTAAATTTAATTTGGATAATTTATAAATCATTTAATTAGTTAAGTGAAAAAGAACGTGATAAACTCATGTAAAGTAAAAAAAACAACAACAATTTTTACATTCAAATATGGTTCACTATGTAAATTTTCACTTTATACAAGTTCAGATACAATTATACAGGTAAAATGATGAAATGTCAAAGTATCATGAAATTAATCAATGGCATGATTTGTGACTGGTGTAGTTGTCGGATTGATAAGAACCCTCTCTCGTCCTCCCATCAGGCCCAAGGTTTTGAATACAGGATTTGACATTTAATAAATATTGTTGAATGAAATATACATATTAAACGCTGATTAGATAAAGAATGTAAAGAAATCGCATATAGTAAGATATTTCATTTTTACACAACGGTAACAAACTTAAATTAAATAAACTTATTACTAATAACAAACCATTAATAATCAATATGACATATTTATCAAAGTAATCAAGAAAACGCTAAAACGTCGTTAACCGTTTGATTTCTTTTTTTTTGAAAATTATGAAATGTTGATAGTTAGTATTTTAGCAAGCACCTTTTTTTTTAAGTAGTACTGAAATAAAACACTCTTGCATATTTTCTATTTGGACGTATCTTTGTTGTTTTTGTTTCTATGATTGTTTTTGGGACCTTTTATTCAAGTATTTTAAAGTCATATTTGTTCATTTCTGTAGGACGTCAAAACTATCGGCGATTTACGAGACTTACTCTCTGCAAAGATTAAAAAACCAAGAGATATACTACTTATCGTCGATAGAGAAAAGGGGATAATTTTCAACGATGACACTGAAATTGAAACCCTTAACGCGACACCCAATGAAATGATGATAGGAAACGAAAACAGGATGACGGCGACAGGAGAGGATGACGAAACTCCGGTTGATGACGTTATATCCAACAAACGTTTAACTGTCGGAAAATGTAAAATGTGGTGTGGACATTGGACAGGTAGCTATACCGCATCTACAAAAAATGTAAACAATGTATCATATCATATATTCATAAGAATTTAAAACTACATGTATTTTATGAAACATGACACCATTTATAAAGCAAAGTGGTCATATCGTTTTCGTTTAAAGTGCTTAAAGAAGTATTAGTTACAGATATGAAAAGCAAACTCTCAAACCATATATTTGCTTTTCATTAAATTGGTTTTCCTCATCTTAAAATGTGAATAATGATTATTTTATGCTATTAACAGAACACGTTTGACCTTATTTAACTCTCAATTCAGAATTGCAAACCTACACTTAAACATTTGTTTGCAAAGCAGGCAGGCCCTTCGGACTGCAATAGCACGATTTATTTCCATATGATTTTATATTATGTTTATACGTATATGATTATATCTGATAAATTATTTTTTTCACAAAAATATCTGCAAATTATATATGAGACTGAAGAATCCAAAATATTTTTCTCAAAGGTAATTCCTGTTATGAAAACCAGACGTCAATGTCTTCTTCTAGTTATTTTTCCAAACACAATTTTATGATCATTTTATACTTATTGTATTTTATGCATGACTTATATATTATTTTTTTTTACGTACAGCTCCGAATTCACTTTTTGATTGGACAAAAGAGAAATTGCCTGGTGCCTTAACTGAAGGTCTCCCATGCCCAAAGTGTAGTCAGATTTGGAATATAGACGACCTGATAGAAAAATGCAAAATGTCTCCAGATGAACGACTTTTCTTTAAATCAGTTGAAACTATTATTAAACGTAATGTTGAACTTGCAAAGTAGAAAATATTGTACATTCCTGTTTAGCAATGTTGATATCATAGCGTTACATGTATATTGTATAAACATTGTTTTCCTATGCTTTTTTTTAAAAACGATAAAACATGTACATATATGGATATGGGGGTTTTGTGTGTAATAAAACAAAATTAGTGATTTCGTATTTAGTATGAGCTATATGGGGGTATATATAATTTGATGTTTATATGTATAGAAATGTTGATTTATATGCATTCTAACTTGAAAATATTTTGCAAGAATTTAACGACCAGATATTAAATAATTTTTATTTGAAATGCTACATTTAAATATATACACGAAAAACATTTTGAGGATGCAGAATATGTCCCCTACCGAATGCAAACTAGCCTTTCTTCGTTAAATAAACTCATCTAAATTATAATGACCTAGTTAGTTCAACTTATTTATCCTACTCAAAATAATAATATATGCCCCTCCATACATGTATAACTTTTTTAAGTTTTTGATTTATCTTTATATTTTATTTATAGTGTACTACACTTTCGCTTTTTTATTTGACATTTTAAAATCTTTTTATCGTCATAAATTACCAGAAATATATGTATTTCAAATCAATTAGGACGTCAAAATGAATATAACATCTTAAAGGCACTCTAAAATTATTGACTAGATCTTGACCTTAAGGGGGATGTCTACACCAAATATGTGTAGGAGATTTTTGTTGCATGCATTTGTTACAACTAATAGGCACAGTATTTAACAATAATAGACCTCAAAGTATAATACTCTATTTCTTAGAGAATTTTTAAAATATCAGTCTGCTTCCAGATAACTCTTTATATGTCAAAGTTTTAAACATTTCTGTTTTAAAACTCTTATGAAAGTGAAATGTTATAAAGTTTGAAAATGAAAAACAACATAATAATGAATGAAGTTTGTATAATTTTTATTGGAATCCACATAAATATGAAACTAAAATATTTAAAAATTCTTTTAAGGCAAACTGCTGGATGAAATCCCACAAAAATCTGAAAATAGAAACAATATTTGTTGGTTAATAAGAGCTATATGGGGGTATATATAATTTGATGTTTATATGTATAGAAATGTTGATTTATATGCATTCTAACTTGAAAATATTTTGCAAGAATTTAACGACCAGATATTAAATAATTTTTATTTGAAATGCTACATTTAAATATATACACGAAAAACATTTTGAGGATGCAGAATATGTCCCCTACCGAATGCAAACTAGCCTTTCTTCGTTAAATAAACTCATCTAAATTATAATGACCTAGTTAGTTCAACTTATTTATCCTACTCAAAATAATAATATATGCCCCTCCATACATGTATAACTTTTTTAAGTTTTTAATTTATCTTTATATTTTATTTATAGTGTACTACACTTTCGCTTTTTTATTTGACATTTTAAAATCTTTTTATCGTCATAAATTACCAGAAATATATGTATTTCAAATCAATTAGGACGTCAAAATGAATATAACATCTTAAAGGCACTCTAAAATTATTGACTAGATCTTGACCTTAAGGGGGATGTCTACACCAAATATGTGTAGGAGATTTTTGTTGCATGCATTTGTTACAACTAATAGGCACAGTATTCAACAATAATAGACCTCAAAGTATAATACTCTATTTCTTAGAGAATTTTTAAAATATCAGTCTGCTTCCAGATAACTCTTTATATGTCAAAGTTTTAAACATTTCTGTTTTAAAACTCTTATGAAAGTGAAATGTTATAAAGTTTGAAAATGAAAAACAACATAATAATGAATGAAGTTTGTATAATTTTTATTGGAATCCACATAAATATGAAACTAAAATATTTAAAAATTCTTTTAAGGCAAACTGCTGGATGAAATCCCACAAAAATCTGAAAATAGAAACAATATTTGTTGGTTAATAAGAGCTATATGGGGGTATATATAATTTGATGTTTATATGTATAGAAATGTTGATTTATATGCATTCTAACTTGAAAATATTTTGCAAGAATTTAACGACCAGATATCAAATAATTTTTATTTGAAATGCTACATTTAAATATATACACGAAAAACATTTTGAGGATGCAGAATATGTCCCCTACCGAATGCAAACTAGCCTTTCTTCGTTAAATAAACTCATCTAAATTATAATGACCTAGTTAGTTCAACTTATTTATCCTACTCAAAATAATAATATATGCCCCTCCATACATGTATAACTTTTTTAAGTTTTTGATTTATCTTTATATTTTATTTATAGTGTACTACACTTTCGCTTTTTTATTTGACATTTTAAAATCTTTTTATCGTCATAAATTACCAGAAATATATGTATTTCAAATCAATTAGGACGTCAAAATGAATATAACATCTTAAAGGCACTCTAAAATTATTGACTAGATCTTGACCTTAAGGGGGATGTCTACACCAAATATGTGTAGGAGATTTTTGTTGCATGCATTTGTTACAACTAATAGGCACAGTATTCAACAATAATAGACCTCAAAGTATAATACTCTATTTCTTAGAGAATTTTTAAAATATCAGTCTGCTTCCAGATAACTCTTTATATGTCAAAGTTTTAAACATTTCTGTTTTAAAACTCTTATGAAAGTGAAATGTTATAAAGTTTGAAAATGAAAAACAACATAATAATGAATGAAGTTTGTATAATTTTTATTGGAATCCACATAAATATGAAACTAAAATATTTAAAAATTCTTTTAAGGCAAACTGCTGGATGAAATCCCACAAAAATCTGAAAATAGAAACAATATTTGTTGGTTAATAAGATGAAAAAAAGATATTGAATAAAACTGAAAATTTAAAAGAAATACTGAAGTATTGCAAAAATCTTGGTTTGAAAGATCCTGTTTAAGAGTTGTCTTTCTTGATTTAACTTGGTATCAAATATCTTGGGACCAATTTTTTAATAAAAAAAAAAATCACGAAGACAAATTTTAAAAAGGTACAAGTATATGCTAAAATGTAGGAATAAGGTTAGGGGTGCTTATGATAATGTTTGAATCTGAAAAAATCATATTTTTGATGAATGCATTATATTTATATTTTACTCTTTAAAACAAAATGTTAGTAGTAACGTTGCCTTTTACTTTTTTTTTTTATATACAATACAAATTATAAACAGCCATATGCATATTTATACACACATTAGATGTCAATAGTGATACACATGTACGTGTGGTAATTAAAAACATGAACTTTTTCAAGATTCTGTCGTTCCCTCATTTGGCTTGCAAATCCGGGCTTCCACTGCTTTTGCTACCTAGCTATATCTATTTTACTAGTAATTAAAATACATTAGTTAAGTGTCAAACTTTCAATGGATGTTTTATCCCGCAAATGTTTTAAATTCGGGAAGTTGGGATCAACTAATACAAGAGATGGTACTAGGGATATTTAGTTTTATATTAATCGTGCATATATATGGTTCAAGTGAATATTATATCTGCTCACCTTTATATAGCTCTTCCATTATACTCTTGACAGAAGCTGTTCACCTCGGGCAAGCCTTTGGGGGGATAGTTCCTGTTTGGGATTTGATAAGAGTGTTATTACATTTACAGTCATTGAATAAATGTATTTCAATTTCATACACCATAGGCTTAAAAAGATTGCATATTACCTAAACGATTGGTAATCATCATTCCTGTCGTTCAATGAATTTTCGCGTCTCTTGATGTGTTCGTTCATGACATTAACCTGACACTTAGCACCAAATAAAGATAATGTGTTTATCCTCGCTTAGTTACACTCATATTGATACATGTTTCGATAAGTCACTAAATCATACGATGAAGTTTTCCGTCCAACATCATGATAAGGGTACCCTTCGATTCCAACGTATTGTTGTTCGGACAAGGTAAATGTTGTATTTCATGGTTGACTAAATCACTGTAGTGACCCAAAACAGCAACAATTTTATGAGATATATTTTGCCAAACCTCTGCACAGTTTTGAAATATTTATTTAGATGTATGTATACATTTATGCTCCACACGTGATACATGTATGACACTTATTTTGATCATCATTAATTTCTTCATCGTCAACAGTCTCCAGATTGTCACTAGTCTCCAGATCGTCACCGGTCTTTAGATTGTCATCACTCTCTGAATAATCATCCTCACGTTCCTCTTGATCACCTGGTTTTTGAGAAGAGATCGGCGAATTTCCTGGTAGACTCATCTGGTTAACATAATTGTTTCGATTCAGAGCATGCGACATAAAACAAATTATATGCCGTGATGTTATATTTATTGCAAATACGATAAAATTGATATAGAACATCTTGTGATTTATCAATATTCACATGTAATAAAGAAATATTAACTTTCCTGTCAGTTTGTACACAAATGTGAAGTCAAAGTTATCATTGTAAGTCATAATTCGGCATCAGACTTTAAGGACGTTTGCTTTTAAGTCAAACTTAACTGTTAAGAACGTTGTTTCCTATTTTAATGATATTAATTAAAAATGATATTAGGTATATGGTATGCAAAAGTTTATAAAAATATATTCAAAGCATTTCATTCTGAAATAACATATAACGAATTATCAATAAGTAAAAAGGTTTTTGTTTTCATTTTGTTTGATTAAAGTTATTTACCAGGATATCATTGTCAGAATTGTTCAGAGCAATGTGGTTACCAGTACGCGCGGGATAAAGAAGGAGCTAAATGTACAGATTCATCAAGAAAATTTGTGTTTACATCCCATAATCCTCTCTAATATTTTCTCCCGTTGTGCTTTGCAAAAATGGCTTACATTTAATGCGTTGTTTACGGTGCCCTGAGGTTCGAAGACCTGTTTTGGGTACCGCACAAGCTTTATTGATACCCAAGATATTTTCTACATGCTTCCATTCCTTCGTATTGAGTTGAGATACGTAAACAAATCATATTAGATTTTAACATATGACGTCATAGTGATCTTGCGCTAAATTTTCCGCAATAAATTTACAGTTGGATCAAACATCTGAAATGTGTTTCCTAGCTATTTCAGTATAAACTCTGGTACCTGCCTCAGAGGATTTGTTTTTATAATTCTTCCTCTTCTTTCGGTATGGGGTTGATGTGCTGCCCCATGCCGGAATATTCCTGGAAATACAGGTTATTGGTTCTACTTTTACCTTGATCATTATACGTATACTGTACGTTTTGTATACATGTGCTTCGATTCGTTCCAGCATGGAATAAGTGTTGTTTTGTCTTTTTTATTACATACAGTACTTGTATATCTTTCCGAACGTATATCTTAAATTGTTAATGTTAGGATTATGGTCTAAGTGATGTTTTAAGCTAATTTACTGCTTCCGAATTTCCTAGTCACATATAGTCTATATTAGTTTACATTGTTTCTTAGCCAGATTATTTCACTTAACTAGTCAATAACTGTCTTATTTAGTATATTTACAATATTAGAGCTTCGTATATTACGGTTAATTATGTTCATAATTTCTGGACGTATATTTGTAAATTGTCATCCTGATTCTTGTTTCTACAATGTATTAAGTATCTGTTTTTGTATGTTTCAGGTTTTTACCATCATGCATCTAATAAATGGTTTAACTTACTGAATTGAGCATTCCGAGAGATCTGCAGCTATCTCCCAGTCCAGTTCGGTACTACTAGCCTGGAAGCGTGCTCAGGCAGAGGCTGCCCGTGTGAAATTGAAGTACACCGAAACAGAGGTTTTGTATTAAAAACAACAAAGTATTAAACAACAGCTATATTATTGAGGAAACTCGCAAGCTTAACCTAGCCAAGACAGAGCGCCAAAACAGTGAACTAGATGCTAATTTGAAGCTACTCAGTCAACAAAGTGAAGCAGCTGCAGCTGCTGCAGAGGTGGAAGCGTTGGGGTAAGAGGATGTAAGAAATAGTGTTCTCCACATTCCAGTAGCTGATAAAAAGAAACTTGTAGAACAGTATGTAGAAAATTTGAAAGAACAATGGCACAGAAACATTCAAGATCGCAATGAAATATCATCAATGTGTTCCGAAAACCCAAGAGTTAGCCGACAGTTTGCACCTCTATCCACACTTGCACCTACCGTACCTAATCCCTGTGCAGATTTAGACAATGTTTCGCAGGACTCTATGACACTAGTGACACCATTAAACCCTCAACCTAAAACGTATTTTGCCAAAGCTTGTACAAGCACTCCTGCAGTTACTGACAATAACAAAAACGTTATGGCAAATGACCTCACACGTTTTCTAATGAAGAAAGATTCGCTGCTTTCTCGCTTTATAGTGTTTAATGAGCAGCCCGAATCCTTCCCAGTCTGGAAGTCCTCCTTTCTAAATATATCTCGAGATATGGGCGTCAACCCAAGGGAAGAAATAGATCTACTATTAAATTGGCTCGGGCCAGATTCGACTAAGCATGCACAGAGTATTAGGATCGCGAATGCCAGTCACCCTGCAGAAGCCTTGAGGAAAGTGTTGGAGAGATTCGACGAAAGGTATGGCAGCCCAGAACTAATAGAATCTGCTTTGAAACGAAAACTGATGAACTTTCCTAAATTGACTTACAACGATACTGAAAAACTGTACACGTTGTCCGACCTGCTGTGTGATATTGCGTCCATTTAAGAGAACCCTGCTTACTCCTCCTTGTTAGCATATTTTGATTCATTGCCGGGGGTCAATCAAGTCATTGCCAAGCTACCATACAACATGCAGACAAAGTTGATGGACATCAAAGTATAAGATTTCAGAAGCAGAAGGTTTCCTTTCCACCCTTTACGTTCTTCGTAAACTTCATAAAGGAAATAACGAGAATGATGAACCATCCCGAGTTTCCAGCCAACCCTACATTATCCATCAAAGAAGGAGGAACTTTTTCATGCCATTCCACTCAGACAACCAATACAAGTGAGGAAAATGGATGTAAGTTCCGAAAGTGTGTGTCCCATTCACAAGACAAATCATTCGCTGAATCATTGCAAACCTTTCGTGCAAAGCCAATTCAAGTTCGCAGAAAATTCTTGAGTGACTATAAAATATGCTATGGATGTTGTAACTCAGATAAACATATGAAACGTGATTGTCAAGAGAGAGCAAAATGTGATAACTGTGGTAGTGAGGATCATCCATCTGCTTTACATGTGACAAGTAAATACACTAGAGAGAAACAGGGAGGAGAAACTGATTCATCTCTCTTAGCCTCTCAACGGCACGGCGGGGAGGAACATAGTTCTCGTGGAACTCAACGAGAAAAACGAACCAATTGCACCGAGATTTATGAGAGTTCTTCATTCCCTGGAAAATCTTGTGCAAAATTACTGTTGGTTAGGGTGTACTGTTCCAGTCATCCTGACAAGTCTGTATTAACTTACGCCCTCATTGATGATCAGAGCAACAGATCTCTAGCTACTACTCACCTTCTTAATCTTCTTGATGTAAACTAAGAAGAGGTGGAATATTAGCTCGCATCGTGTGCTGGTTCCTTTGTATTCTCAGGACGTTTGGCTGAAGACTGTGTTGTTGAATCTCTCGACGGAAGCACCAAAATGAATTTGCCAGCATTGAGTGCAATAACATTCCAGATGTGAGAAAAGATGTAGCGACACTGGAAATTGCGTGTCATTAAACTCATCTAATGGACATCAAGGAATTCATTCCTCCGCTTTCAGAGGCACGCACACTCTTGCTGATTGGACGTGACTTGCCTGTCGCTCATCATGTTCTTGACCAGAGAGTTGGATCAGGAAATGAGCCATTCGCCCAAAGGCTAAGATTCGGATGGATCATTGTGGGTGAGACCTGCCTAGGAAAAGTTCACCGAACTCAAATATCAGTGAGTACAACCTTTTTATTCTGGATAACGGACGTCCTACAGTATTTAGACCATGTGAAAACAGGATTCATGTTTCTGAGAAGTGGGACAGCAAAGGCTCGTCAGTGTTCACAAGAAATAAAGACCACAACAAGGTTGGCCTCTCCATTGAAGACAAGCAGTTCATTCAAGTGATGGGGAAGAGTATACACAAGAATGCAGACGGAGATTGGGTAGCACCTCTACCGTTTCTGGAAGACTGTCCTTCACTACCAAATAATAGACTACAAACACTCAATCGTGCCAAGAAACTACAAGCTAGTCTGTCCAAGAATCCAGTGAAACTTCAGCACATGGTGACATTTATGCAACGTGTATTCGATAGCAAGCATGCAGAAGTACCTCCCCCATTAGCAAGTAATGAAGAGTGTCTGTACCTTCCAATATTCGGAGTGTATCATCCCCAAAAACCAGGTCAGATTCGTGCCGTTTTTTTACTCATCCGCACAGTTTCAAGGACTCTCCCTGAATAGCGTCCTCCTATCTGGACCTAACCTTACAAACAATTTGCTTCATGTCTTTCTGAGATTTCGTATGGAACCAGTTGCTATCTCAGAAGACATTTAACAAATGTTCCACAGCTCCTTTGCTGAAGAAAAACACATAAATTTCCTAAGATTATTTTAGTATCGAGACAACAATCCTAGCAACAGTCTCATCGAGTACCGCATGAAGGTACATGTATTCGGAAAGCGGCCTTCTCCAGCTTTTGCAAACTAAGGCCTCCACAAGACAGCAGAAATCAGTGTTGAGAAATATGGAAGTGATGTAAAAGATTTATTCAGAAAAACTTTTATGTGGATGATGGATTAAAATCCCTGCCGTCATCATCCGAAGCAATTGACTTGATGAAGAATGAAGGAAACCTACGCTTACACAAGATCGCTTCAAATAAAGAAGAGGTGATGAGTGCATTCGCAAGTGATGACCTTGCAAAGAACCTTAAGGCTCTTAAGGATCTGGACATTGGCAACGACCATCTTCCTGTTCAGCGCAGCCTAGGATTGAACTGGGACTTGATGTCAGATACATTCACATTTAGAGCGACTGCTGCTAAGAAACCTTATACACGTCGAGGCATCCTATCTGTTATCAACAGTCTATATGACTCCCTGGGCCTTGTCGCTCCTGTAACTATTCGGGGAAAGATGATATTGCGGAAGATTGTAACAGATAGTTTTGATTGGGACAGCCCTCTACCAGAACAGTACCGTTCCGAATGGGAGTCGCAGAATACTGAACTTCAGTACCTGGAAGAAGTTAACATCCATCGCACTTACATGGAACATGACGCCCCTCTTAGCAAAGATGTAAGACGAGAAATTCACGTCTACTCTGACGCATCCGAGGATGCTATTGCAGCAGTGGCATATTTAAAGACCATTTGTCTGGATTGTGAAATACATGTAGGAATCATCAGGCAAGGCAAAAGTAGCGCCTAAACATGGAAACTCGATTCCTCGCCTGGAATTATGTGGAGCTCTCCTCACTGTAAAAATCTACGAAATTGCAGTGAGTGCATTATACATTGCAGTTGATTGTGTTCAGTTTCACATTGACAGTAAAGTGGTATAAGATTATATGAATAACCGTGTCCGACGCTTCTACATATATATATATATGAGCAATCGTATTGAACGGATACTTAGGACTACAATAGACATATGTACCCACTCACATAAACCCCGCAGAATGTGCGACCCGCTCACTTCCAGCAAGTCAGATGCAAAACAGTCCATGGTTGCAAGGACCTGGTCAACTTTACAAGAAATGTCAGAGTGAAGTCATGCCAGGAAATAGTACTTTCTCTCTTGTTGACCCAGAGACTGATAAGGAAGTTAAACCCGTTCTGGCGGTTCATGTGATGAAGACATCTATCGAGAACCATTATGTATTTGGAACCAATGATTCAACAAGTTCTCATCCTGGCCTGCTCTTGTTAGCCTTTTAATGGAACAGAGTATGTGTCTTCAAACAGAAGAATGCTAACAACAGTTCCCATCTATGTATCAAGGCTGTTGAGACACTTCAGTTAGTTGAACAATGGGTTATTGAGACAGTGCAAAGAGAGACGTTCTCCGAGGAGTACTCATGTTTTCTCGACAAGAGGCCTGTACCTCGGAACAGCTCATTACTTACCCTGGATCCGTTCCTCAATCAGTATGGTCTAGTTTGCGTTGGTGGACGTCTCAGAGATTCAGACTTTGGTTAACATGAGAAGTTTCCAGTGATTCTTTCACGTAAGCACCATGTAACTACCTTGCTAGTACGACACTATCATGACCTAGTGAAACACCTAGCCGTTTCTTTATGGAAAGCATGATCCGATCCGCTGGTTTCTGAATTATAGGTGCCAAGCGCTTGATCTCTTCGTGGAAAGTTAAAAACCCAGAAGATGGCTGATCTTTGGGTGGACCGTGTCAACCCTGCTCCTCCTTTTACATACACAGGAGTTGATGTGTTTGGACCGTGGTCAGTAGTGATTAGACGCACAAGAGGGGGACAGGCCAGCAGTAAGAGATGGGGTGTGATATTCACGTGCCTTAGCATAAGGGCAATTCACATAGAAGTAGTAGAGGAATTGTCTTCTACCTCCTTCATTAACGCATTGAGAAGATTCATAGCCGTCAGAGGTTATGTGAGGGAATTCAGATCCGATCGAGGTACGAATTTGGTTGGCATTATATACATTGTAGCAAACTTATGCTCAAGTAGAAAGCTGCTGAATTGTTAAAGCAACTTGGAGAGTTCATCGTTAGTATTATAGAAGATAATTTAATTGGTACAATGTAAATTTCATTTTATTTTATTCCATCCATAAATGTATATTGATGAAAACAATGGTTAAAACAGGTGTAATGATATCAATAAGACAGTTTATATCAGATATTTCTATCTGAGAATAAGAATTTATAGCAGAAATGATAGTTTGCACTACAAAGAATTCGAGATATGATATTCTTTTTAAAAATTAATATTTAACTATAGAAAGTTCATTACAGTCGTGCCAGGTTTCAGGTTCTTACATTGTACTATGTGGGTGGCAATTCTTGTGTTCGTACATTAATTTAGTAAGTTTACACTGTTTCTAAGGAACGTTTGACGTAATCGTCGGCTTTCATTGTCATTGAGATTAAAACTTTACATATCTTGATACATTTTTACGTTAACGAACGATGAGAATGTAAATGTCAGACTAACATTGAACGTCAGACTACTGGGGAACATATTTACGGGATTCGCACTTTTTATAATTAGCACACAAAATGCTAATAATAAAGATAGTTATGTAAATAAAAAAAACTGAAAACCGCATTGTTTTAAATTTCATGTGATAGTCCAGTTAGCTGTCATTTTCTTTTTTCTAAGTGAAACATATTGCATTTCATGTGTGATACAAAATGTCAATAATGAAAATGGGCTTTGTAAATTTATTGATAAGCATTTTTTAAAGATCCATGTCTATCGAAGAATTTGTTCAAAGCATGCATGTTAATGTCTGTATCTTTAAAATATTATTTGAATCAATTGTGTTTTGTTTAAAAAGATGTCTTGAATTAATCTCTATATTTTAATATGAAAATTGTATCAATAGATAATAAATGTATTTAAATTTTATCTAAGCAAATAATATGTATAATAATTATACTTTTTTTACTGCAACATTAAGGTTTTGATTAAAATATCAGTATATTTTTTAATATCAAATTTCTAGTTTTATTAAATGTGTTCTAAACAAATCATTGATCTCATAAAAATGTAAATGGCAGTAGAAAAAGACAATATAAGTTGTTTTTGTTTTACTTTTAATGTTTTAGTTATATCAATTTTCGTATTGCTGTAAAATTGACTAAAAATTGGCTGGGTAAACTTTTTTAGAGGTATTTGAACTGAAAATTTTTCCATTGAAACTATATTTTTCTCTCTATTAAGCAACACTGTCCTTTAAATCTTGAAAAAAATTAATTGTCAATAACTTCACAACAAAAACAATGCAATAATAGAGTTAACAAATCTCGTTTAAAAAATCCACAAATATTTAATGACCTCATACTGTAAATACACGTTATTGACTTAGTTTTTTGAAAATAAAATATATCACCACGGTTTAAGTTCTGCAATATATACATGTACTAAATGTTTGTTCGTTATCATCAATACGTTTTTTGTATTCTGAGTAAACGTTATCCTCGGGGAATGAAAACAAACAATGTTTTGCAACATTCAGTTTAATTATAAAAATTCAGCATTGTCTAAAGATTTAATTTATACTCTCCATTCTTATAACAAAAATAAATGTTGTAAGTTACATATATGCACAAAATTGTTAATTCTGAACAATGATCAATTCTTTTTTCACGGAATGGACAGTTTCAACTTAATATCATATACTTAAACTGTTAAAGTCTAATTCAATTTTAAATATATCTAAAACCATATAGCAACGTAATTTAATTAGACATTGACACCAACTTGTTACTCAAGTATGTTTAAACAGCAGGAAAAGGTTCAACAGGCGGACCAGGAAAAAATAAAATAATCAAACATTCAGATATACAAGTGATTGTTCTTCTATCGAATCATACATCATCGAAGAGGTCACTGTTTAGATCGTATTATGTATATATATTGCGGAAATTATTATACGATCAATATTTCTGATGCTCCTTACCCTTACAAAATCAAAATACGAAAGTACCTTAAACCTTGTATGATATCGAACCGAAAATTAACATGGATGGTGGTCATATTGTTTTCTTCTGCTTTCTTTTCATTTATATTTGCCGTCAGAGGTAAGATTTTGCATGTAACACAAGTTATTTTTTAAGATTATAGAATCACAAATCTAAATCATAGTTTACTTCTGGTAAAATGTTAATGTATTTATGACAGTTTAGATAATGATAGACAGGTTAGTTTCTTAGTATACATACACAACATTCTATATAAATACAGGACTGAATGTTGCAGAACCTGGGACGAAAAACACCTGCAATGCAAAGGTAAAGGATGGTTTTAAAGAAAATTGCATCTCTGTTTTTTTTTTTTAAAATTGTGTTTATACCTTTGGTCTGAAAATTATGTATCATTCGCTAATGTCTAATATATAGTTGGATAATGCCATATCAATCAAACTCTTTTTCCAAAAAGAGTCTTAGATTGGAATATTGTTGAAAAAGATTACCCGGTAGTTTTAAAAGAGAATTTACAGTCTTATTCAACATTTTTTTCAACAGATAAATTATTCGCATTTTTTTAAAGATCTGTATTAATACATCTTTTTTGAATCCAAATTTACGTAAAAATAAATATTAAAATGACTTTCTTAATTTTTTAACGAAGACCCGTAGCAAAATTATGCTTTTGAAAACTGTATTTCATATTCACAATGTTGACCCGTGCTATTATTTTTATTTGTTAAGTATGTTAGAGCCGATACGTCGTAACTAGTTAACGTCTTAAGACATTGTAATAAGTCATGCCTGAAAAAAATATGATGAGTGCAGGTTCCGCTAAATGATTTGATTTAATTTGTAATTTAGAACGTTTCTTAGTCATGAATGTACTGTAAATGCATGCATATTACATATTTTAAGCTTATCTGTTTGTTGCCGTTATTCATTTAGATTAAAAAAAATGACAGAGAAGAGGTAAATAATCTTCAACTTAAAAATTTTAGTGCACAAATACTTGTTTTCCAATTTACCGTCCCGCGAAAAGAAACTTTGTAATCAGCTTGCTTTGTTTCAATATTAAGGAAATATATCGAAAATAAACATAATGGAATTCTACACCCCCCCCCCCCAAAAAAAGAGTTGATATTATAACTGCAGGTTATAACTGCAATCTATTGTTTGCTGTTGTGTTCCTCATATTGCAGAATGCTATCCAGGATATCTGGGTTGGAATTGCTCAGAGCAATGTCGCTACCCGAATTACGGAAGGGATTGCCAGGAATTGTGCAAGTGCGAAGAGAAGCTCTGTGACATCGCCAATGGATGCAAATCACCAGACAGTACACTTTAATTTATTTTTGTGTTTGGACACGCACAAATTGGTTTGGTTGTTTTTAAAAGAATTTCATATTTAATTTATAATTGGTGCAATAAACAAAAGAAACTTTCATATACTTTTCCGGGATATTTGTTATTTAGCAATATGTTTAAAAACACTATCATAAAAAGAAAATGTAAATGTTTTTTAACATATAACTACATTCAACTGAAAGAAAATATGAAGAAAAAAACCCAGACAAAAAAAAAAAAAAAAACAACAAAACAAAGCAAAATTGAAACACTTTTTTGATTTTAGATATGATATAACTATAAGTTTTATTATAATTATTTTTGGTGTTTTTTTAAACGCAAGTAATTGTTTTCCTCGTTTTAGAAACAAATTGTCCTCCAGGATATCTCGGTCGAAACTGCTCAGAGAGATGTCCCTATCCTAACTATGGAATAGATTGTCAAAACATGTGTGGATGCGAAGAGAAACTGTGTGATGTCGCCACTGGATGCATTTCACCAGCTGACGGTACACTTGGTTTTTTTTAACTGTAAACCATCAGCAAAACTTATGTTTTCCTTTCGATTGGTGTAAAACACTTACAAATATACATGTTTATAAGTTTTGGGATAAGTTTTCGAACTAGCGTTCATAAAACACATTTTATGAACATAGTTATAATGTATTTTATGAATAAACAGAATAAATCAAACTAAAGATACATAAAAAAGTAGGGAAAAAGGCATTGGCTATCAATACAAGATCAGTTTTTAGTTTTAAGTGTGTTTAATTATCGGATTATAAAGGAGGTTAATTAATTGATATTAATTGTTTCCTCTTTTTAGAGCCAGATTGTCCTACAGGATATCAGGGTCATAACTGTTCCAAGCAATGTCATTATCCTAATTACGGAAAACATTGCCATGGATTCTGCAAGTGTGAAGAGAAGTCTTGTGATATCGCCAGTGGGTGTTTTTCACCAAACGGTACAACTTTCCTTTCTTTTTAAAGTTTAAATCCTTCATCAAAATAAAACAAGACTCCAAAAATATTATTTAATTTGTTTGACTTTACGTTTAGCGTAATTTACTCCATTTGACTAGAAATTATACTTTGTGTTACCTATTTTACTTAATGAAAAGTGTAACCAAAGCCATACAAAATATATTACTTTAGGAACTAAGTGAACCATTATTTTGTAACATGTCTCATAGAATGATTTAAGGTTGAATCTGTAAAACTCGCTAATTTTTTTTCAATGTAGCTTTTTTCCTTGTTAAAAGGAAGTGGAATTTCATCTAGTTTCAACCACTAACTATATAGTATGATTCATTTGTAGATACTAGTTTGTGCCACCTGCCTTGTTATGAATATCCACTTTAAGTTTGTAACGTCTTTGCTATCAAGAACGTATCATTATAAATTTGATGTTGGGATCTAAGTCGCCAAATATCCAATGAAAAAAAAAAATTCAGCAAAGTTTCTTTTCCAACTTCCAGTACAACATAATGTTCTGAAAAAAGTGAAACAAATAATGACACTATCATACGATCATGCGAAAGCTTCAACTAACCTACAAGCTATAGAGACGCTATCATTTTTAATATGGAATACCATTATTTTCATTTAAGGTCAAGATGCCCAAAGGTTTATAAAATCCAGGTTATCAGTGTTTTTTTTCATTGATGCTTCATACATGTGTAACCACTTTCTTTTATTGGGTGTACCTGGGCTTAACCGTTTTGTAAACACAACGAAAAAGTTATGTTTTTATCTGTTAATTTCTATGTACTATAAAGAAAATGGTAACGAATCTCGGAGTTTTGTCCATTTTGACGTATGAGATATATCTAGAATGGCTGCAGTCTCTCCAAAAACAACATTAAACAAGATCTTAAACCCTCCTTTCAATTGATGTCAAACCGAATATAGAGTATCGGGATTACTTTTTTATGTTTAATATAAAATGACAAAAAACTGTAACATTTTCTACATGAGTCCTTTAAACCTGTAACGTACGGAAACATATTAAACAAATTTATTGTGTCATAATAATGGTTTAAGTACCAAAAATACACTCTGGAATCATTTACTAGATCTTGACCTTAACGAGTTTAGTTTGTTTTGCTACAGCTAACAATGGCGTCATGATTCTTAAAAATTGGTTATGCTTATTAGTCAAATAAAAAGATAATTTTAACCTATGCATATGAAAAAAATAAATGATTTCAAATATTCTTCAAGAAATACTTAGTTAACAAAGAATATTGTCCTCTGGGATCATTAATCTGAAGTGAAGCTGTATTGCAGGAGAATGTGAGGGAATAAAGAAAACACTTGTTGAATGTGTGTAGACTACACTGACAAACATGTTCAAAGTTTTATCTGAAGTAAAACTTTTCATGAATATTTTTATTTAACTTCCATGCCTTGAAAGAGGGGGAAGAGAAGCATTGTCTCCGTGTGTAGTGTTTCTCAGAAACATATGAACATATTTGATACAAATATTTTAAAATGTATCGCGTGTAAATTTTTAGCGATGACTTGAATTTGATATTTTGACTTGTATTTTCCAAAATCAAGAAATTTTGTATGGAAAAATAATGTTTACGATTTTACAAAATTCTCTTGTACTTTATCGGGTAATAATATGCTACTGATTTTCATTTTTCATTCATTGTAGTTATTTTATTTAAAGGGGAATGGTCACGATTTTGATCATATTTTATTTTTCTGTTTTTATTATTTACAGTGGTTTACGAATGCATTGTTGCAACCACTATTGAAATTAAACCACTATTGAAATAAATTATTTCAATAGTGGTTGGGAATGCATTTCATTAGAAAAATCGCTTTGCAACCACTATTGAAATAAAACCACTATTGAAATAAATTATTTCAATAGTGGTTGGGGATGTATTTCATTTGAAGAATCACATTGTAACCACTATTGAAATACAACCACTATTGAAATAAATTATCTAAATATTGTTCCGGGTTGTAATCCATTTTAAAAATCAATTTACAGACACTGTTGAAGAACATATTCTATTAAAATTATTTTTGAATTGTAGCTTAGAATGAATATCTTTATAAGTATTACTTTGAAAATTTATATCTTTTTCTTTACGTTTCTCTTTCTACAGACATATCATGTTCTATGAATATTGTATATTACATGTATTTAAATGATAGTGAACATATTGTCAATTGCCAGAACTTCTATTCAAACCCCCTGTATAATGAATCATTATTTATTGATAAATATTATTATAAATATTACTATTGAGATAAATTATTTCAATAGTGGTTAGGGATGTACGTCATTACGACAACTATTTGAATATATTATTTCAATAGTGGTTAAGGATCCGTTTCATTTCAACCACTATTGAAATAAATTATTTCAATAGAGGTTAGGGATACCTTTCATTTCAACCACTATTTTAAAAAGTATTTCAATAGTGATTGATGATGCATATCAGTTTTATGTCTATTATTATGTCTATTTGTAGCACTTTCCTTTCTGCTAGGGGAGTTTTTTTCAGATATGAAGTATGTCTTATGAAATGATAAATTCCTTTTTAATCATGATTTACCTTTATATGGTCATGCTTTCCATACCAGCTGTCATCTGGAACTGACAGTGCTATACGCAGACGGAATAATAGGCATAAAAATGACATGCATCCCTACCACTTTTGAAATAGTTTATTTCAATAGTAGTTGTAATGAAACGGATCCTTAACCACTATTTAGATAAATTATTTCAATAGTAATTGTAATGAAACGCCTCCCTAACCACTATTGAAATAACTTATTTCAAAAGTGGTTGTAATGAATCGCCTCCCTAACCACTATTGAAATAACTTATTTCAATAGTGGTTGTAATGAAACGCGTCCTTAACCACTATTGAAATAATTTATTTCAATAGTAGTTATAAAGAAATGCATACCCAACCACTATTGAAATAATTCATTTCAATAGTGGTTTTATTTAGATCGTCAGGTTACTAAGTGATCCTAATAATAAAATACATCCTCAACCGCTATTTAAATTACTTATCTTTCTCTCATATATATATATATATATATATATATATATATATATATATATATATATATATATATATATATATATATAATGAAATAACATTTATATATAATTTATAAAAAAAAAATCAAATTACTATTTGCAAATTGATACTTGAAATGAAGTACATCCACGATTGTTGCAACCACTATTGAAATAAAACCACTATTGAAATAAATTATTTCAATAGTGGTTGGGAATGCATTTCATTAGAAAAATCACTTTGCAACCACTATTGAAATAAAACCACTATTAAAATAAATTATTTCAATACTGGTTGGGAATGTATTTCATCTGAAGAATCACTTTACAACCACTATTGAAATACAACCACTACTAAAATAAAATATTTAAAATAGTATTCCGGGGTGTATTCCATTTTGAAAATCAATTTACAGACACTGTTGAAGTACAACTACAATTAAAATAATTTTTTCAATCGTAGCTTAGAATGAATTTCTTCATTAATTTTTCTTTGAAAATTTACATTTTTAGGGTCTTCCGTTTCCAACGGAAGACCCTCTTGTTATTCTATTGTTTCTTTTTATTATTATTTTTTTTCTTTTTCTTTATTTTTCTGACTTTTTCAAAGCTTAATATCTCAAAAAGTTTTCAACGTATTTACATAAAACTTTCAGGGATGATGTAGCATTATTGTGCCCCCAAGATGTTAAATTTACTACTACAACGTCACGTAACTTTTTACGTTACGTCAATTTGTAAATTTTAAAAAAGTGATTTTGTCCAGGGCGTTTTTCAAAAACGCTTTAAGATACAGACTTGGAATTTTCTGTGTTGAAGCATTGATCGTTTTTATTCGGACATAAGGCTGGATTTTAGTTTCCGTCACTTCCGGTCCAAACCGGAAGTGTTTTAAAATTTTCGATTTTTCGAATTTTTCGTTTCAATTTCAAATGTTTACGAAGTTTGTAGAGTTGGTCATGCTGAATACGAAACTGAAATCCGTTTGAAAATCGGACGATGCATTACAGAGATATCGGAGTTTAAAAATTGACTTTTCCGGAAACTTTGATTCCGCGTCCTTGGTTTAAGAAATAGCGTAATGTACAAAGTAAAGTTAACTCGTACCAAAAATAATTGGTAAGTCATACTTGAACACATTCGGATTTTTTTTGTTAAGTCGTTCTTAAAATCGAAAAGGTTTTTGTTAAGTCGTACCTAAAATCATTCGTATTTTGTTAAGTCGTACCAGGAATATTCGATTTTTTCATCTTTTTATTTTAGTTACTCTTGTTAATGGTTTAAGAGCTCTGCTTCTTACAGGAACTTCCAGCTTTACTTCCGACATTAACGGAAGACCCACTCGTTGCTTTGCAACGAGCTTTGCTCTAGTTTTCTTTATATTTCTCTTTCTTCAAACATATGTCCTATGATATAGTATATTATTTGCACAATTGTGAACATCTTGTTAATTGCCAGAACTTCTATTCAAACCCCTTGTATAATGAATAATTATTTATTGATAAATATTATTATAAATATCACTATTAATATAAATTATTTCAATAGGGGTTGGGGGTTACTTCACTACGACCACTATTGAAATATATTATTTCAATTGTGGTTAAGGATGCGATTCATTTCAACCACTATTGAAATAATTTATTTCAATAGTGGTTGGGGATACCTTTCATTTCAACCACTATTGAAATAAAGTATTTCAATAGTGGTTGATGATGCATTTCAGTTTTATGTCTATTATTATGTCTGTTTGTAACACTTTCCTTTCTGCTAGGGGAGTTTCTTAAGAAAACAAGTATGCCTAATGTGATGATGAATTCCTTTTTGATTATGATGTTCTTTGATTTACCTCTATACAGTCATGTTTCCCATACCACCTGTCATCTTGAACAGTCGGAATAATAGGCATTACATCCTACTACTATTATTATTATTATTTCAATAATGGTTGTAATGAACCGCATCCTTAACAACAATTGAAATAAATTATTTCAATAGTGGTTGTAATGAAATGCATACCTAACCACTATTGAAATAATTTATTTCAATAGTGGTTATAATGAAACGCATACCAAACCACTAATGAAATAATTTATTTCATTCAATATTGGTGTTAATGAAGTACATCCCCAACCATCATTGAAATTGTTAATCTTATTAGTGATATTCATTATTACACAAATCTATAATGATATATAAGCTATAAATTATTTTTTAATATGCAGGGGTTTGAATAGAAGTTCTGGCAATTTACAACGTTGTCTTCTAGTGCAAATAATTTACAATTTCCATAAAACATGATATATCTATAGAAAGAGAAAGGTAAAGAAAAATATGAAAACAATTCTATATGTTAATCTGCGAGGATTGGTTATTTCTGCACAACAGTGAAAATCCTAAAATAAGTACATTTACATCATAGTCTTGATTACTATTACCATAAAATATGCAAGTCTTTAATACTTTAATTGTGTATTTGAATTGAATTGAATGAAAACAAATGTATATGCATGTTTTTCTGCGAGAATTAGTTATTTACTTCTACACAGCAGTGAAAATTGTACCATAATTGTGTATTTGATATACATTTCAAAATTGTTTGCAAATATGATATACAACTTCTTTCTTTCCAAATGTGTTACATAATAGTGATTACATAGCTATGATTATAAGGAATTCATTCCCATCTACGATTAAAAACAATAAATATATTAGTAGTTGAACTTTAATGGTGTCTGTAAAGTAGTTCTTATCATGAAATACATACCCAACCTCTATTAAATCATTACTTCAATAGTGGTTGTATTTCAATAGTGGTTGCAAAGTGATTTTTCTAATGAAATACGTCCCCAACCACTATTGAAATAATTTATTTCAAAAGTGGTTTTATTTCAATAGTGGTTGCAAGGTGATTTTTCTAATGAAATACATTCCCAACCACTATTGAAATAATTTATTTCAATAGTGGTTTTATTTCAATAGTGGTTGCAAGGTGATTTTTCTAATGAAAAACATTCCCAACCACTATTGAAATAATTTATTTCAATAGTGGTTTTATTTCAATAGTGGTTGCAACACACGACCTATACAATAAAAATATCATAAATGTGATGTGTAAAATGAAATTTATTGCCAATACTGCACAGTTATTCTTGTACTGAAATATATCTATACAATTACGATTATCATAATGTATTTCAATAAAGATTATTATAATGATATATGTTATATAATATTTTAAATGGTGTTTGTATTTCAAATGTGGTTGCAAATTATTTCTCATAATAAGCTTCAAAACCCACCACTATTGAAGTAATTTATTTCAACAGTGTTCGTTATAAAACTCATTACCAACCACTATAAAAGTAATTTATTTCAATAGTGGTCGTAATAAAATTCATCATCAACCACTATTGAAATAATTTATTTCAATAGTGGTCGTAATAAACTTCATCACCAACCACTATTGAAATAATTCATTTCAATAGTGGTCGTAATAAAATTCATCACTAACCACTATTGAAATAATTTATTTCAATAGTGGTCGTAATAATCTTTATCACCAACCACTATTGAAATAATTTATTTCAATAGTGGTCGTAATAAAATTCATCACTAACCACTATTGAAATAATTTATCTTAATATTGATGTTTATAATTACATGTATCCTTAATTGATTTATTTTAATATACAGGGGGTTTGAGTTGAAGTTCCGGTAATTTCCAATGTGTTAATTCTTGTACAAATAATTTACGATTTTCACATTATATATCAATAAAAAGAAAAAGGTAAAGAAAAGAATATGAAAACAATTCTATACATCATTCAACGAGATTTTTTTTTATTTCTGCACAACAGTAAAAATCCGAAAAGAGGTACGTTAAATTGATAGTCTCGGTTATAATTACTGTAAAATATAAATCTTCAATACCTTTATTGTGAATTTGAAATCAAAATTGTTTGCATTTTAATTTGCGTGAATTGGTTATATATTTTTGCACACCCGTGAAAATTGTAACATTATACCATATTTCCTTTTAGTCTTGATTATTAATACCGTAAAATATGCAAGTATAATACCTGCATTTTGTATCTGATATTGTTCGTTATATAAAGTGTTTCTTGCGTTACAATAGTAATAACAAAGTAATATTTCTAAAAAGTTCATTCTCGTATACAATAAAAAAAAAATAATTAAACATTAGTCTTTAAAAGTGTCTGTAAAGTGACTCTTAAAATGAAATGCATCCCAAACTACTATTGATATAATTACTTCGATAGTAATTGTATTTCAATAGTGGTTGCAAAATGATTCTTCAAATGAAATAATCCCCAACCACTATTGAAATAATTTATTTCAATAGTGGTTTTATTTCAATAGTGGTTGCAAAGTGATTTTTCTAATGAAATGCATTCCCAACCACTATTGAAATAATTTATTTCAATAGTGGTTTTATTTCAATAGTGGTTGCAACAATGCATTTCTAGTAATCAAATGAAATTTGAGAGTCAGTCATAGAGTAACGAGCAAGATACAGGGCTCACATTTCTTTTTCATTTAAACAAGGCATGTGCCCTGCTTTTTGTTTAAATCGGTTCTTTACACCAGTAAATAACCTTTTAAAAGCTGATTTGTCTATCTTCCAATTCATTTTATGCATAAATAAACAGTTCCTAAAGTTTGACACATTATTTTTAGGTCTAAAACTGCAATTTTCGCTTCAACATTCAAAATGTAAACAAAATCTTGTTTACATAGCAAAGATTTTATAGCTATATAACTCGCCTATAACTCAACGAATGACACTCGCATACTGGTTGCCTATTAAAATGACTCACTGAAGCATTGTAAACATTAAAATCTGAAGAATAATTTTTTTAACAAACTCGTGACCATGCCCTTTTAAACAAACAACAAAAATGATCTATGTATTTTACCTACAACAGAGTTGTTGTTTAATTTTTATATGGATGAGTTTCTTTTTCAGAAGGATGCATTGATGGATACTTTGGCGAAGGATGCAAAAAAAGCTGCCAATATCCATCATATGGAAAAAATTGTCAACAATTATGTGAATGTGTCGAATTTGCTTGCAATTTTACCACCGGATGTGACACTTTCAATCGTATGCTACTAACAATACATTTATCAACATTTTTAAAGTTTAACAAAAACATAATAAGAAAAAAAATTGCAGAGTCATTTAAAAAAAATAAATTTCCAATTGTCTAAGATTTTAAAAATATAGAAAGCAAAGAATGTACACCGTGATGTAATTTTAAAGTTACAATTGTCGTTTGTTTAGATAATGACTTGAAGTCGGAAGAATCCCATGAATCAATGGTGAAACAAATAACAGGACATACATTATTGGCGGTCATTGTTTCAGTATCTGTCCTGTCCTCTGTCTTAATGTCAGCTATCATCTCACTTGTCATATGGCGACTAAAAAAACCAAATAGAACAATCATGAGAGCGTCTTCTTCAGTACAAGAACAACAGACATCGAACAAAGCAACGACGCTGGGGGCAGCAAACACTTACTGCTTCAATGACGATGCTAGACTCAGTCATTTCTATAGTTCGCCAATAGAGCTCTTCACCAGCCTAAATAACCCAGAATGACATTTCAGAGTGTTTCAACGGGAATGTGCCCCATGTAAAAATTCTGATGCCATTGTATGTGAATAGGCAGTAATTGTATATACAGTAGGGAGGGTAAAAAAAATAACATTTTACACCTTAAGTTTTTATGAGTATCAATCTTTGTATGTCTCATTATTTTTCAAGAAAGAAAAAAATCAGTTATTTTGGATCAGTATTCTTTATACGCTTAACCGGTTCAAGTTATGCAACAGTTTAATATACGCAGCACAGTTAAGGCTGTCAATAAACTCCGTTCAGACAAAAAGTACGGGAATTGTGCATTATGACATCACTGTATATTACAAACCTCGAAAGTACTTATTAATCTATTTATTAGTAAAATTAACTTATACTAATCTTTTAATTAAAAACAACAAATGCTATTACTTACAATTTTATGTCCGTTATATCGTACACACTGAAAAATAAGCGAGATGTCGTTCTCGCTGTACTACAAAATATGACGTCATATGCTTCAAAATGACGCATTAAGTTAAATCATTGAAGGCTATCGTGTAGTTTTATAGCGAAGAAAAATAAATGTCATACATTAACGGAAAAGTATAAATGAATATTTTGTTTATAATTATTATTATTTAGTAGAATGCTATCTATATAGTCTTATTTTCATTTTGTTAAAAGTATGCATCGTATAAAGAAGCCACCTCGGTTTTGTATAAAATATCGTATATCTAAAATCTGAGTACCTAAATAAATCATTAAATTGCAAGGGCATACACTTACCCGATCCCGACAAACTTTTACATGTGAATTTGAAATATGCTATGTAACTTAAAAACTTCTACGATCCTTGTAAAATCTTACAAATTATTTATTTTTTAATGAAATTTAACCCTGTGACCTTCAAAATTATTCAACATATGCATTATAAATTACGGTTTCTACTAACAAATATTATTATCTTAAAAAGTTCGCACCGTTTTTCAAAATCTACGATATAACATCAAGTTATTTCATAATTCAGTTGTGAATTTTGACATGATTATGCCCTTGCAATATTGAATTTTTTAAATGACCTCAAAACCACAAATACATCTGCTTGTACCATGCGACTTCCATATCACGTGACCACTATGAACATAAAATATTGTACTGTTATATATATATTTTAGAAATATATTGCATTTGAGTGACTGTTATTGATTTTAAAAAGGACATGCCAGTTTAACTAAAGTATACGTGTTTTCATCACAAAAATTTGCCCATATTTTTATTGACCGCCTTAACTGTACTGCGTATTATGATTTAGGAAGTAAGTTTGTGAACAGAGCAGTACATTTAAGTTTCTTGACATTTCACTCCAAGTTTCATAGATTGGAAATTATGCATTCTGACATTATTAGCAGTTAAAAAAAATGTCAAACAATCAATAAGAAGTTTTTATTGAGAATGGCTAAACCCTGTTATTTCACGCATATAATCATGGGGAAGAACGATAACTCTCACATCGTTAAATCAAGAACTATAATTTTCACATCTTAAATCGTAGCATACGCGAGAGTCTCTAATCTTCGGTTTCTCCTGTTTCCTGAATCGGACAATAAAATCCCCCCCCCCCCCCACATAACCTTAATTACATAATCTTGTAACTGCTTTCATTGATCCAGTTATCAATACTTATTTTATATGATAAATTATAAATAGGTACATATTGTGTCTTTACGTAGGTAAACACATGCTCTTGCACAAACATTCGATACAGTCTAAAATATGGTTACTATTTTATATCTAAATAAACTCGCACAAATTCCTTCCATATATGTCCACGGTTTAATATTTATACAATACCATATTGTTTTTTGAACGGAGCCAAAGATCAGCGACTTGTTCTGATGCAGATGTAATTTTCTAGGATTGATAGATTCATAATTATTTTTGATACTGCTTAGATACCTTGAGTCCTCGGGTTTGAGTACTGTATATACATGTTCCTTTAAAGGTGCATCAACTTACATTTTTATTGAAATTACTTCACCATAATGTCTATGTTGCCAGCTGCACTTTATTCAATCACTGCTTGTATTTAATATCAGGTTCTAATTATTTGTATATTGGCTGATAAAGGTCATAATTAAGTTTGTGTATTAGAAATTTCATGGCTAATTTTGCCCCAAAGAAAAAGAATGTCATAATTACATAAATCACAATATGGACACGCATATCAAGTGTTTCTATTAATATAATATAATATAATATTTTTTACTTGAAAAGCCAATGTTCTTTCGGAAACTACACGATTTCTTAGATATTCTACATGTGTGAGGAATTTTAAAATTGCTGTAAATATGTACAAATCTATAAATACTTCCATATGTGTTGCGTTTTTATAATTGTATTTTACAAATTCATTTATTTCATTTTCCAGTTTTATAGAAGTTGTAGGTACTCTGACAAGGAAATGTCAATTAATTCTCAAATGCACAATCTTCCTGCTTGTACAGCATATTGAAATGCATTTATACATGTACAAACGGAAACTGCTTCGTCAACTGAAGCCTGTTTGTAGCGAGCTCTATTGTGAAAATGAATGCCATACGTGTTTTCTGTTTTTAGATTTAGCTAATAAGATAGGAAACAAAAAGCATGTGTCTCATGATCAAAGTCTACTAATATAATAAAAGTTTTACTCCGTGATAGTGTTAGATATTTTTGTTATCGAATACCTTACCTCTATCAACTTTGTTATAAAAAAAAATTGAGAATATTTCTGTTACCTAAAACTTGCATGTTATGTCATTCTATAAGCTAACATAGTCCTTTTTGTTATTTACAAACTTGTACTTCAAGCTCTATACTTGTTCTCAAGACCTTTATCATAATGATATTAGACACCTGGTAACACTACTGGCTCTAAAAACCCCTGTCCGTATGAAAATCCCCTGTCTTCCCCTGTCACCCCCTGTGTTTTCACTGTCATCCCCTGTACATCCCCTGTGTGCCACTGTACAGAGCCCCTGTATACCCTGTCATCCCCTGTGCGCCCCTGTACACAACCCCTGTGTGCCACTGTAAGCCCCTGTAAGTCACTGTATACCCCTGTGCATGCCCCTGACATCCACTGTACGGTCTTTAACTGCTCGCTAAGTAAATAAATAGCTTTTAATTAATTCGGATTTTTAAAAATTTGTATTTAGCATTCATGTTTTAGACGGTGCTTGTTTTTCTTCGCATTTCATAGAGGGCAATATTATTACAAACGTAAATAATTTTGACTAAACATTGACACAAATCAAGATATACTTGTATACCGATAAACCGCTTATTTTATTACATGCATTTAAACAAATGACCGTGTTCTGTAATTTGTAAAAAAAAAAAGAAAGAAAAATAAGTGGAGGAGTGCGTGAAATCTGCAATGTTCTGTGCCATGTAACCTGACTGAGATAAAGCGCATATATAATAACGCAACATGATCAGCATGTGCAGATAACCACACACCGATCGAAATGATGAAATGATCACCTATATTTTGAATGTTTTGACCAGTGTAATGATGCATACAATTAAACAGCCTTTATGAAGTTAATGTTAATCGCTGATAATTGCTGTCAGTATTGTTTTTTTATAAATCATTAGAGAGAGAGAGAGAGAGAGAGAGAGAGAGAGAGAGAGAGAGTTGATTTTTTTCGGAAAGGGGGATTAGACCGGTCCATTGACATTTTAACTTCTATCAGCTAGTGTGCATTTTCCAGTTGAGTTATCTATATGCATTACTCTATAGAATTGTCCTCCTGTATATACACTGTAGAGCAATGATACCGTTAATGAATGATTTAATGCATGACTGTATGCAAATGCCGGTAACGGGGCACAATTTAATTATACACACATGCATTATCTTAAACAATTGTCCGGGTTTCGGATCAGAAAAATATCAGGCATTTATTTAAATTTTATTTCATTTGAAAAATGAAAAACATAAAATAGCAACATACAGTTTTTAATTCATATCACTGTGCTAAATAATGTTCTGAATTTAAAGCTCTTCAATCTTTTCATGTTTGAAATTCTCAGAACTGAAAAATTGAAATTTTCAATTTCTTGTTTCATTACTTGACAGACTGGGAAAAAAGGTCATAAGGGGTGTTTCAACAACATATTGCATTATTGTGTAGCATTACCGAGCATCCAGACCTGAGGACGTGTGTGTATATATACAAGTACACGTGTGTCTGTCACCTCATTGTTCTTAATCTCGCTACCGTGCACTGCAAATTGTCAAGAAGGGCTGTATACAGTATATAGCTATTATATAATCACTGACCGACCATTCAGATCTGAGGAACTGTGTGTATATATACGTGTACACGTGTGTCTATCATCTCTTGCTACCGTGAACTGCAAATTGTCAAGAAGCGCTGTGTACAGTAGCTATTATATAATCACTGACCGAGTGATATAATGTCAACATCCTCTCCGTTGAAAACTGTAGCTTCAGCTAGTTGTTAATCATATGTCTTCAAGTATTTTGATCAATTGATCTGGTCTAGTATAAAACATTGATCTATTTAAAATCAATATGACAACTCTAAGTTAACCTAAATAATTATAGAAAATTGGTTATGAAAATTAACTAGGATTGCATGTTCACTTGTCAGGAAATTAATTCCCGGTTAAACTATTAGTAACTTTTCATTAAAAATCAATGCAATCTCTCTCTCTCTCTCTCTCTCTCTCTCTCTCCCTCTCTCTCTCTCTCTCTGTATTAAACTCCTTAGACTACATGTATAGAAAACACTAGTTCTACATTTACATGTATGTTGTGTATGTTCTGACCAGGGCTGCGAAATGATAAAGAATAGGTAATAAAAATTAGGATTGCGTGTTTACTTATTAGGAAATCAATTCCAGGGTAAACTATATGATTAATTAATTTAATTCAAAATCAATGCAATCTCTCTCTCTCTCTTTTTCTCTCTTTCTCTCTCTCTCTCTCTCTCTCTCTCTCTCTCTCTCTCTCTCTCTCTCTCTCTCTCTCCTTATCAGTTTTTTTTTAAATTTCTCAATATCTATAAAACCCCCTACATGTATAGAAAACACATTTACATTTTTTAACCTTGGCGACAGATTTCTATTCATGAGCAATTAATTGAATTATCTTTGATATCTTCCACTTTGCAGTAAAAAGAGGTATGCCAATTAGATTTTCGAAATTAATGAAATTGATTATGAGATTAAAACATCAGTTTGAATTCAATTAAAGAGTCCAATAAGCCGGTCAGAAACGTATTGAACAAACATAATAAAATAATTTCTTAAGCAAATTTATATAAGCTATTGAAGCTTTATTTTGCTATTGACGGGAAATTAATAAAGGTATAACCAAGAAAGGTGTACTCTATCGTTACATAACTGATTATAAATTCTATATTCTGACTGATTGATTGGTTTTAGTTCGCTCCTATATGTTTAGATATATACAAAATTAAAAACCATGTGCCGCGCTTGATCTTAGTCTCTAGTGTGTTGTTTATTACCAAGAATCATCTGATTTATAGACTTAAGATATTCATAAGTAAAGTGTACATATATCTGTAGACAATTTTAAAAAAATGAATAATTCACTCTTTGTTGTATTTTTCTGTCTGTTTTTCAAACATTAGGGAGTATCGATGTTCCTGAGCTCCAAAGGACTACATGCCCTGAGGGCTTGCACACCTAATATAAAAAATAATCCCCGCCTTCACCTGAGGTTTACCACCCGGTGAATCTCAAATCTTTCGTTGTTAGCATGATTATAAAAGTATCAATAAATTATCAACTAAAACATGTGATTTCTAAAATTACGATAACAGTGTGTCTTGTGATTCAGCGCTGTTGAGTGCAAATATAGCTCAAAATATAACACATGTGATTTCAATAGCTGAATTAAGAAAATGGTATTGAAAAAAAAAACCCAGTCAAAAGCCGTACAGGGGATGTCAGGGGCATGCACAGGGGTATACAGTGGTTTACAGGGGATGACAGGGGCGTACAGGGGGTGACAGGGGCTTACAGTGGCACACAGGGGGATATGTATAGGGGCGCATAGGGGATGACAGGGTATACAGGGGCTCTGTACAGTGGCACACAGGGGATGTACAGGGGATGACAGTGAAAACACAGGGGACCACAGGGGAGGACAGGGGATTTTCATACGGACAAGGGTTTTTAGAGCCAGTAGTGTAAGGGGAAACAAATTAAATTGCAATGGAATCTGATCATTTACATGTATATGAAACTCAGAAATTTTATAACTCAACGCTTTGCTTGACGCTAATCAATGGCAAAGTTTTATAACATGCAAAACATATTTATCAGTTAATAAAGAAAAATCACAAGTCATAAGAAGGAATTGTGAATAGTTCAACAATTAGAAAATACCATAATTCTACAACCAAAGTATATTAAGTCAATCACATAGCTTTGTGACTAGCTTAAATCATCCTTAAGTTCTAAAATCAGATACTTTGGCAAATTGTATTTACCAAAAAAAATGACTAAGATGTAGTTATTTCCGCCACTAATCAAAGCTGTGCGCCCTTTTTTTTCTAGGTTTGATATAACCCATCCGCTTTGTCTTATTGTGTCACAATGGAACATAATATCAAGATTTAGTAATTATAATAAATAGAGCATTGTCGAATATTTCAAGGAAACAATTAACTGAAATATCTAAGACAACCATTATTGACATTTAAATCCGAGTGAAAAATCAATGATAGTAGCCTTGACGATTAGAATGTTCCTGGCAATCATTTTAGGGTTCAACCATTGCTCTGGTTAGAAATGTCTTAGACAACCATGATTAACATTTAAATCAGAGTAAAAAATCAATGCTATTAGTCCGTACGATTAAAATGTCTCTGTAAATCATTTAAGGGTAAAATCAGTTATCTATTTAGAACCCAAACAATGTCCCATCTATGCATCTATCTATGTCCATTAAAGTGTACGATCCAAACTTTGCCAACTAACCTGTGTAGTCGTCGTATACTTTGCATCGCTGAGTAGAGTAAGAGTTCTTCACTAATATACAGTCGTACATGAATTGATGATTATCCCCTATGAATAGTACTGTTGGTACATACACAACATTGTCAAACTTTATAAAAAATTACAGCCAAGATTCGTGTCAAAGTATTGGCACACCTTTAGTTGGGTTAGGTCTAGTTACAAATGTAACACAGTTGGACCAACTAGCAACAGATTGGACTATGACATTTCGAGATGACTAAAATTTTCTGCCTTTTACATTGGTCAAATAGTCATCGGGGTTCTTCTGGTTTTTTACAAATGGATTTCTAGCTAGCTAGCTCTTTAAAAGTGAAAAAAAACAAACAACAAATGTTAGTTCTCGGTAGGTAGTCGTTAAGGCGACAAAAAATTCCAGGAGTATTTCTCATCCTAATATCCTTGTGCTATAGGGAAAAAGTTAGACCAGTTTTCTTATACAAATTACTATTAAACCCATTGGCAGCAGGTGTGGATTTTTAATTAGACAGTTTTTAAATGTGTGAATTAAATATATTGATATACATGGTAACGTGCTGCTTTGATTGATAAAATAATTGTGTTTACTATTTTAGTATGTAAGTACATGTACGTGACAGAAGAATGTCACAAGGTAAAAATAAATAAGGGAAAATATACATCAAAATGTAGTCTTGCAAGAACCATATGAAGTAAAAAACAGGAACTTGAATTATTGCCAATTTGAGTTCCCTACAGATATAGATGTGGGTCTGTATTTCCAAATAAGGAAAAAAAGACACCATAACTTAAACAGATGATAGTTATTCCTACAAAATGGATTTCACCCATATTTTGTTGTTCTCTTTTCTTTTCATCTATACTTGCTGCAAAAGGCAAGGCTGTTAAATGTATTTTAGACTATGATATATACATTGATATTTCATATCAACTCCTGTACATGTAAATGCCAAAATATGAAGATGTGCATTAAATGATCAATTCAGTGTAAATATTTTAATTTTCTTGTTCAAATTTTGAATCTAAAAATCATTTTTTAATTCAAAAGGGAAAAGTCAAATAAAGGTCCAACTTGTACCATATCAAATGTATATCTTTATAAGTAATTAAAAAAAAGAGTTTTCACAAAATATTTTCCCCCAACAAATTTTATGATTTAAACGTCATTAACATGGGGGGATGCTCTCTATTTAACTGAACAGAATTAAAAACAGTTCTTTTGTGTGACTTATTTGGCCTTTTGAATTCAAATTTGCATGGCTATCCAAGGACAATCATTTCATGCATATTTTTTTTTTTTTTTATAAATTTACGCCGTGCGTTTAGATGAGATTTGTATGCTACACTACGAGAAATTGAAATGAAAGTGTTTAATGTTTTTTGGCTCTGATTTGGGACAGAAAGTCGACCCCGATCCCAATTGGAAATTTCCTAATATCATCCCAATTTCGGACCCAATATTCCCTATTGTAGTTTATAAAAAAATCGTTATACAAGTTGTCAACATGTTCAAGAAAGACTGAAACGAATAATAAATAATTTCAAAAACTCCAGAAAAAGAAGCAAATGATTGTGCTTTAATTTGTATGTGAAGAAATGATAGAAATCATTAAATTTATTAATAATGATTAAAAACGAATTTTCCTGTTTTGTCACTATTTTCCCCAATTTAAAGGGTCCAAGCCCCTAGTCCCAAATTGGTGGAAAAAACTGGGGTCACTGCTAATAATTTGGTATGATAAGTATGATATTTGAACAGAACCGCTTTATGCTACAAAATTAAAGATTTCAAAACATTTATGCTACAGTGTATTTTGTAAACTGTTTTCACTGACTGTACCATAATCACACATGTGTTTGTTCATTTACCTTTATTTTGTATAGTGTACTTAAAATAAGATATACTTGCAAGAATGCACACGATGTTTTTCAAAAATAAGATAAGAAAAATTAAGTGAAGATATTATTTCTGAATTATAAATCCTATGAGTACGTCATTATTTAATTCTTTAATATTATGATTATTTAGTTTCTGTGAGCATATCTTTAAGCTCTTTGTAGCTTTGTGGGTAAAGCCTCCCATACCATATTCTGCCCCTTACAATGTAGTACTTGTTTGTAAATCAATATTAGTTTGTTCTAATATACAGCCATAATAAATATCACCATGATTGTCAAAACTAGATAATACAAAATGATACCGATTTTGATGCATTTCATTTGAACTGAAAATTTATTCATTTGAAAAAGGACTGGTTGCTTTAAAGTAATGGATGAAAATAATCTTGAAAATGAAGGTAAGGTTTCATTGTTTATCAATAAATCATACACTTACTCAAAGAAATTCGTTAAGATATTAGATTCAAACACATTTATATCAGATGAGTTACGAACATGGTTGCTTACAATTATTTAATTATATAAATTAAGAGTGTTATGTAAAAGTACATATATACATGTATTGAATTATATTTGAACACTTTTTTTCTGAAAAAAAAACCATATAAAATTAATTGAGAGCGAGTTAAGAGAACCTTTGCTTCAACTTCTGTTGAACTTAGATTGTTTACCAGGATATGGCCAAAATTGTTCAGAGCTATGTCGCTATCCTAACTACGGAAAATATTGTCAGGAATTCTGTACGTGCGAAGAGCAGTTTTGTGACATCTCTACGGGGTATTTTTCACCAGACGGTATTTGAATGTTTTATTTGATTAATTTTAAAGTCCCGATTACTTTTTAGTGCATTGAATTTTTATGGACTGTGTTAAATGTTTTGCAGTGAAGATAAAATACATAATGCTGACAATAACGACAAGAACAATAGTTGTGGAAATGACAATTAATTGCACTGCATTGAAAATAAATTAATATTGTTTGTGACGTATGTTTTCATATTAAGTTGCGAAACGTCACAATAAACTTGCTGGATCAAGTTTAATGTGTATATGCATGTACATGTATACGTTAAAAAATAATCTGTAGGAAGGACAGAAAGAACTCAGACGTGTATATGCATATCAGCTGAAGTGAATTTTGAGATGATTCAATTGTATCAATGTTTAGTTTCAGTATCGAATTTTCTGAAAACAATTGTTGTTTTGGGGTGTATATATAGAATGTTTAAAAAATTACAAAATAAACTTATGAATCTAACTGAACAGTTGGTTGCAGAAGTGGGTATTTTGGTAACAGATGTGTAAACAGATGTCGATATCCAACCTACGGGAAAGACTGTCAAAAAGCGTGTCAGTGTATCGAACCAAAGTGCAATTTCACCACTGGATGTGACGTTTCTACAGGTACATTGTATGTAACCGCAAATTCAAACGGATAAACAAATAAACTGATTTACAAAATGGAACTACCAAATATATATAAAAAAAGAAAATTAATAAAAGTTCAATATATAACCATTAGATTTTAACAGAGAGAAATAATGTTGTACTTTTTATTTTCATTGTTCAAATTTTAGATATTAACCAGAGCTCTGGCTATTTATACTCAACCACGACGCAACACAACACAACGCAACACAGTTCTATGGCGGTTATTGTTGCTGTTTCTGTCTTGTCATCCATCTTTGTTTCAGCTTTTATCACGCTTGTCATCTGGCGACTAAAAAATCGAGATGTTACAAAACGGAGAACATCTCAACATATTTCACCACAACGAGAGCAACGACAAGTTTTCAAAGATACGAACAACGAGACAACAAAAAATTACTGTTCCAGTGATATTTCTAGACCTAGTCACAAATATACTTCTTCAACGGAGGTATCCACAGATCTCACGCATCCAGGCTTTGATCGTAATGTGATGCAGCGGGAAAGTATCGCAAGCACTATAATGTTTGATATAAATTCATGTACGTAAAAATGAAATACCATTCAATGAGGGAACTTTTAATGTACACAGCCCCCCCCCCCCCATTTATTAAAAAGTAACATCTGTTGGATTTATTTTACATACATCTTCCGCTTAACAATTTTTTGGTGATATAATCTACACACCTCACAGCCTACTCAATATTCAGGGTCATGAACCCTGGGGAGCATTCATTATTGTCCCCAAGAGAGACAACTCTTGAAAACGTGCATTAACGATAGTCCGTTTCTTAATCTTATTAAAATAAATAAATTGAGAAAAGTTTTCAAAGTATTTTAATATAAATAATACATATAACAATGAGTAAAAGGCATGAAAAAGGCATGAAAGAAGTACATTTATTTATCAAATATAGTAGGCTGGTACATGTAACTGGTGAATATTAAATGTATATAACTGCTTGTAGGTACATGTATAAATCAACACAACTACATTCAAATAATACACTGTGTTATGTAAACTGAAAAAAAAATACACAGGTTGTAAGAGATCTTTTTTAAAATGAATTTTCTTAAAATGAAAAATAAATTAATGAAATTTCATATAGCATTCTAAAAAAAATCATAATACTAATTTTGAAAGTCAAAAGTTAAAAGAAAGATAAAGAATTAAATATTCTTTGTTTTGTAAACAAAGCGCGAGTCTTGTTATTATTTACATATGTATTTTATTGGTGTAAGTTTCATTTAAATGTTGCTTTTTTCTATTAATAATATCATTAATATCATTTATGATCACATCGAATCAGTATGGTAATTTCATACTTCATATTATTTGTAAACATACATAAGACTCGAGCTTTGTTTACATAACAATAAATTCTTACCCCTGTATCTATCTTATAACTTGACTTCTAACATTCAAATTATGGTCAATTATTCAAAATGTGCAAGTAAGTCATTTTATGCATAAAGAAATTGAAAACAAAATTTTGATCTAAAATCGTGTCCAAGTCCCTTTAAAAAAAATTTGTAAAAAATAGTAAGGCTAAATTCCAATTTAAGAAAAATTGCTGTTTCCAAACATGTTATGTAACATGTATATGAATATGAAATATAAAAACATATGTTAGATGGATGGGTAGGAAAAATACAAATTAAGTGCACTCGATAAAAAGTTTGCTGTTATTCATTATGTGAACACAATTCATCCAGTAACATTTAAAGTTATGCAACATAAATAAGAATGTGTATAGAACAAATTCTTCTGTGATTGGCTCCATAAATCTTGAAAAGATGGTGCGAGTTGGTAAAAAGGCAGAATAAGGTTCCATTCTAATCCTCATGCATTCCATTCAAGGAATATTCATTAATGTCATGGTCTGGAAACTAAAATAGAATAAACATAAAGTGTTAAGAGAATTACATGTAATTTTTGCAAACATTGTGCCCTCATCAAATACTTACATGTATATATTCAATGCAGTTATTTATGGAATGTGCAATTACTAACAATTTAATCTTTTCTAATATTACATGTATTACATCATTTTGCCACTATTTTTAAACCCAGCTGACAGTTTCTTTTTGTTATATATACAGCGTCAAAAGATAGTTGCATCATGTGCATGTACTTTCAGTAATTTTAAAAGCCATAAAAACATTTCAGTACTACAAAACACTTTAAATTGTCAAATGATTTTACAAATGAAATATGTACTAATATACCAGTAAGTCACAAGTGATATATACTTTTTAAAGCAGTACAATGTATCACTTATATGACAACATCAGGAAACCTGGCTCAATCAATTCTGCACACACATGATAAATGTAATGAATGTGTAACTTCAATCGTATAACTTCAAAGATATTTAGATTTCCAGTGGACAGAAAGATATTAAATATATTAAACAAAGATCGAAGTCATAAACACTTATGTAACACTTATGTAACATATGATTGTCTGTATGAGTTTCAACTATCAACATTCTATGTACACCAAAATATGATTGCGTCAATAATAAAAGCTAATCTGAAAAACATATTTCAAGCATAAGAAATTCATGGGATTTCTGCAAATCCCATTTTCTCAGAGAGTGTAAAACACATCTCCTAAAGTTTATAATATTTTCAAACTCCTGGTATTCCTTTCAGAGGTTCCCACCCCTTAAAATACAGATAATCAAGTAGCTGCAGATCTATAGCTCTCTGGTTGAAAAAATTCGGATAGTCTCTCCAAATTTTTTCAACCAGAGAGCTACAGATCTGCAGCTAATAATCAAGCAGATTTGCAACAAGATGCCCATATAAACCTTTCCCTTTTACACAAGACATTGTAGCTAGTATTTAGATGACCTTGCTTGGCTTTCAATCAGCTTAAACCAAATATATCTACATATGGAAAACAAGTTGTAAGTTTATTACATGACAAAGAAGTACCTTCTGGGCTTCAGCAGACTTGACTGGGTCATTAGCAATATCAAATTGACAATATTTTCTATATTCCTGATCTTCAGATCATCTGGAAGCTGCAGGTAAATCTGTAGATTAGAAGAAAAAAGATACACTAGCTATCATTACAAAGCTAAATGCTGTCATTATCAAAACAAAAGGGTGTGTCCTAGATAACACTTTTTTATGGGCACATGCAGTATCTGAGACATGGTCAAAACATAACCATGATAACAGCTATAACAACTCATTAAGTGGGAAATGGCATATAACTATAAAACTTGTTATGGCTTTTCATACTCTCTCTCTCTCTCTCTCTCTCTCTCTCTCTCTCTCTCTCTCTCTCTCTCTCTCTCTCTCTCTCTCCATGATCTCTCTTAACATCTTTGTCAGCAATATTTCTAGTGCAATGTGGCATTATTGAAATATATATATGGTTCATGGAGGCAAGGCAATCAATAACAATTACATGTACACTGTAATTACACACACTCTCTCTCTCTCTCTCTCTCTCTGAGTCTATCTCTCTCTCTCTCATACTCTCAATCGTATCATGTTATATTTACATAACAAATGCAGACCCTTGATTCATAAACACTCTCATCGTTAATAGATAAATAAGACATAAAATTAACAGTTTGAATGAGATACAGATATCAAAGCCACATGTCAGTGTACATTGTACGTGTCGAGGAAATTCTGTATGGAAATTACTGAAAGCATGATTGACACAATCTCAATATTCTAGGAAAAACATACAATATTTTTTTAACGTATGCTACGTAACAATATGTGAAAAAACTGACTATAATACACCTGCATACACATTTCATACTAAAACATGTCTTTCAAGTCACATTTCACAACGACCATTAATTATCGACATTTTTGTAAAATGTGTACTAGACTTAATGCAACCTAGGCTTTTAAAAAAGTTTTTGAGTAGTTTAACAATGTAAGTAAGTATGTTCTTACCAATGAATGACTACTCCTTAGCACGTTTTAGATTGTTGACAAAATCGAGGATTGCTGTTCAGACTGTTTCATGCTGAACAAAATTTAACGAGATAAGGCTAATCACCCCAAACTTCGACTTCACATTAATAAACAATTGTTCTGCAACTTTAAATAATTTAAAAGCTTGCCAATATAAGAAACAAAAACTTTTACTTACTTCTTCCATTTAAACTCCTCTCTCGATTTTCACGAGTATGAGACTGGTCTCGTTAAAATCCCGAGATATACGAAGTTTTGACTTTCTCGGGTTTTTTATTCTTTCGTGAATATAAAAACCAGAAAGGTTCCGATTATGCTAATAAGGCTGTGAGGTGTGATCTAGATGAAAAATAAAAATAATAGCTGAAAACATAGTAGATATATACAATTTTATGTAAAGGTTCTCATTATATATAATTTTTGTAGAACGAAACATTCACAATTGTTAAAATTCATTAGGCAATTCACATTTGGTGGATATTATTTTTTTGAAGTGCCATATTTTTGCTGGTTTTATATCTATTGTATACAATTTTGACCACAATATTGTTGTTCTGTAGTTTGAGGGGATCAGCATATTGATAAATTATTTAACATTTTGTTTTTGGTCTGATCCCCTACTATAATATTTATGTTTTTCTTTTTATATTTTTCTTTATGACATTTTCAACTCTCACAAGTGCTGAGTTCATGTATCAGACAGCAAAAACAGAGCTATATTGAGAATGTGCCGCATGAGAAAACATAAATTATTTTAATGTTTTTAGATATAATCAACACATTAATTAGTTTATGAAAAAATCATTGAATTATTTGGTTTTAAGTTGTGAAATCTTGCGTAAAACATGGCCCTTGTGATTCATCTAACTACCCATAATATTGCACAAGAACCAGGTAAGCTCATGCCCAAACTGATTTTTTTTGTATAGCATCCGGTTTACTCTCGCTTATATATATGTACTGCGTGGACCTCAAAGCCCAGGCAACAATTGCATTTAAATGACTTATACACACGAATGAAATATTCATACAAAGACATTATATTATATAACAGAATTTACTAATTTGTTAAACATGCTTAACTATTTGTTTATATATTTGAAAGAAGAAGCAAACCATTTTTAATGATACAGAATATTAAATACATTATGTTAACTATAAAAATTATTGTGTAAATAATAATATGAACCCTATGTCAAAATCTGTGACTTGTCTGAATGAACGAGTTTACAAAAGGAATTTTAATGCAAACCGGAAGTAAAACAACCTGGGTTTTTTAAAGAATTATATCGGGGACAAATATGAAACTATTCAAGGTTGAAAATTCATTCTCTAACACACGTGCCTACCTGTGGTTTATATCTGAAAGTAATGATGACGAGAACCTTGTACATATAAAACCGTATATGAATGAGCTTCCCTTTTTGAGAAAATCATTTCTCATACAAAACTATTAACTGAAGGAGAGGTTGCACCTTAGATTATTTCTAGCTCTCGGGTGTAACACTTTATTATCTGCATAATTAGGTATGTATTTTTGTATTTTAGATTTTACTTAAAAACTTGTTTATTTTGTAAATAATTGTTTAAAGTCTATTATTCTGAAACACGTGCATTTCTTTAGTTTTTATTAAATAAACTGATCGGTACTGTAATTTTACTTTTTGTTTTAGCTAATGAACATGAAGAAGTCCTCTACAACATATATTATTTTTGTGACCATTTTATTGTCTTGCAAGGGAGGTATTTGATATGAATTACCACCCTTTTATGGCATTATGATTTTTTTTTCGACATTTTTAATTTTTTGACACAATCTAATAATTTGATTTACTATATTTAGAAATGTTATTCAATAATTTTAAGAACAGATATAAATTCTATTATCATATACATCATTGACTTTTTTACATAGCAAATATATTTCAATTTTACAAAAATATTGATAAAATAACAATTTGAATTTTAAAGTTTTGATTCTAAATTCAAACAGATGGCACAAAAAGAACACTCAATGAAATTTTCTTTAAAAAATTCATATCTCAACCTTAGCATGGGTGTATAACATAAACAAATTTTATTGCTATTTACTAAGCGTTCAACAGAGATACTACCGCAAGAATCCAATATACTCCTATTTTTGTAATTAAGTTTGTTTGTAACAATTTCTGTTTGGAAAAATGAAAAAAAGCGATACATTATTCGACCTTTTCTATCAATATTAACAGAATGATTATTTAAATACATCTTTGATTCTATTAACTTCTAATGATTTTATACGTCTACATTTCTAAATTTAAAAGAGTTAAATTTCCGCCGTCATTTGTAGATTTGATTACAAAATTTTACATCATTCAACTTATCAGAATGTGACTGCCGACTTCAATTAAAATTAAAAATTAGGGTTTGAGGGACAGAAATCAGAATGAATATGTTATCTTTACATAAATATGAAATAAATATAGTCGATCCAAACAACCTGACCTCTACAACGGTTATATGTATTACCTATTAATATCTATACTTATAAATTAAGACTTTTGCAAATAAACTAAAAATGCCTTTACCAGAGTAACTGCTAACACCTTTGGTATTTCAACACGTATAAGATGATGTCCGTAAGCTTGTACTGATTTCACCTAATAAATAATTTATTTAAAAACCTATTTTCATTTTCGATAAACAAGCCCGAAATAGCAAAGAGTAAGGTGGTGGATACGCTTTGGTGGATCTAAGCCAGTGGGAGTTTATATGAAAATAGATACTCGCAACGAAATAATTTTGAATTACTACGTAATGAATGAATATAATTATTTGTGACCTACCTACAGCATACAGATCAGTTTAGTTTTAGTATCAGTTTAGTTTTTACAAAATATTAAAAAAAGAAATAAGGCAATTCGTTTTTTGAAGGCATCAATTTAATTTTGATGATTGACACTTCATAAGCAATCTGGTGAGAGAATTGGATAGAACTTTCAGAAACGAGGTAAATGTTAAAAAGAACGCGGGTTGACTTTTTAACGTCATGGCGGAAACTGTAGGACGAGTTCATCATGCACCGCGGGTAGATACCTTGGTTTGGCAATTTATGGTAAATTAAAAAAACTTAAATAAATTGATTAATTTAATGTGATTTTATTTTTGATTAAGTGAAACTTTCCTGAACGGGGTGCCCAGGAACGCAGGTAGACTAGTAAACATCTTGGCAGAAAGTGATGGGAGAGTTAACCATATGGCAGCTAGTTTATATCTGACAACTCTGGTTTAAATATTGCAAATACATATGCATACACTTGCTTTTTTCCCTAAATTAATTATTGTTTTCTACCACGTCATACATTGGTAGTAAACCTTATGCATTTAATGATATGTAAACATTGAAACGGTTGTGTTCTAAAGTGTACTTCTATATTTATAAACAAAACGGAAAAGTTGGATAGGGGAGGGGTCCCCCCGAAATTATTTTTTCAAAAGTCTTTTATTTGAAAGCCTTGTTTGAAACAGTGATAAAAATTATATTGAAATTTGACTTAAAGAACAAAATTAAGAGGCGCACTAAATAAAGACTCACTGGTTTGAAATTTTTCAATTTTTAATATTTTCAGTCAAATACAAAAAAAATATGTGATCAAGAAAAGTCACTTGATCGACGTTCTGTCTCCTTTAATATTCCCAACTGATGATAAGACTCTGGAATTGAATTACCAATAATGGAGATGAGTTGCCTAATGCAAATCTACTTTAAATTTACTTTACAAGACGTCAATATATTAGATCTCTATGGTTTATACATAGCAAATGGAAAACAATACTGCAATGACGGTGAAAGTTAATAAAAGATTAAAATAAAAACTGGAAGGATGATATGGTGAAACACGTTGTATAAAAAACCGTTCAGAAAAAAACTCTATAAAAACTTGGGACTAAGTTGACGTAATATTTTGCTGGTTGAATTAAGTTTAAGTAAAATTTGTTAATCTTACAAAGTTTGAGTGTGTGTAGTAGACTGAGATTTAAAAAAAAGGTGGCATATCACATAGTTACGTTGAAAATTTCAACTTGAAATGCAATCATCTATATGGACATATAGGTGAATTTTCTGATTCTAATTGAAATGAATAGTATACGAGGGTTGTCCCAAAATAATGTAGACAGGACACATAATTTATAATCTGTTCACTGCAATTTCATTAGGATTCTGTGTTTTCTTCAATGACCCTTTGGCAAAAAATACTGAACAATTCAAATCTGTACTTTATTTATTTCTCGAGAAAATGAATAATTGGTAACAACACGTTTGGTCAGGCGGCCCAAGGTGCGACGTCGAACATTTCCAGTTTTACGTTGTTGCTAAACCCTCCACATCGTTTACGATAACATTAACGTTTTTTTCCGAAAATGTCATAGAAAAAATATTATCTTTGAACATGTACCCTGAGTGCACATTCAACATATATTTCTAGTTTTTTTAAAAATATTTTTAAGTACAAACGATTTGTTGGCTCCAAACTTGCCCTGTATTACTTGTTGTCTAACGTCCGTCTTGCCGAAATGTGTCGTGCAGCATTTTGACATTCATTGATATCGTTCGGGGTTTCTTTTTTCCACTTATTGTCACCATACTTGATCAAATATGTTTAATGTTGTTTAACTACTTATTCACAAAACGCATTTCTAATCGATTTTGTTAATTTCAGTAACTTCCAAAGCCGCTTAGGATTTTATTCATGGTCTTTACAAAATTGTATCCGTTAATGCTGCGCCGCCTTCAACACTGACATCGTAATTTTAATACTAGTTAACTTTTTAACTTGTCATAAAGCGCGATATAAAATATCAATGAGTTTTGTTATAGCCAAAACATTTTTTGAGTAAATAATAGAATTATTATCAAATATCAATGTATGTTTTATTTCAATTTTTTCATTCGAAAAGCTTTTTTCCTCGCAATTTTCATTTCATTATGTTGATTTGAACTTTTTGTTTTTGACATTGCGCCGCATGTAGAATTTCTGATCTAACATGCTTTCATTTCACTAATTTCCTCTCAAACAATATTTGATTTTAAAACATTATTGGAATGCAAATTTCTTGAACCCTATGTGGCACAAATTTCATCTTCTTTTGTCTTCGATTAACTGAATAACGCCACTTGTCTACGCTATTTTGGGACAACCCTCGTATATCATAATGTTTGTTTTGCTTTATAGGCTAATGGGACTTCTGAATATTGTAACTTAAACAATGATGTCAGTGCTCTGTGCCATTATGTTTGCCAGTGTGGCATTCTTTGTAAGTAAGTGAGCGAAATTCACTATTATATTACTGTGCTTAAACATTTGTATGTAATTATCTCTTTGTTCGTCCTCTTAGTCTTTAGCATCATCAATGTGTCCTGAGTCTCCATTGTGTCTCGTTGTCCTTCCAACGGTATGGAGTGGAAATCGGCAGCGGAAAGGAAAAAGTGTGATGTCCTCGGAAAGATTCAAAATTGTACACAGACTGAGAACTTCGTGTATCATTGTATTCTTAATAAAGAGACAACAGAGTTGTTGGAACTTTGTGCACCTGTATGGTTTATGGTAGGTAAATACATGGGATTAAAGCATTTCTTAGCTCGCTAAGACAACGACATTGGCAGCAGTTATTACTTTTGCATCATTTTTAGAAATGCGTAATGAAATTCAATTATCAACGTACAAACTATTCTTTGGTAAATGGCTGAAAAGTGTGTACATGTGAAAGAAAAACCCTTCTTTGAATTCTTTGAATATTGTGACGTGATAATTTCGGTCGGGCGTGATCAAATCTTTTATAAGGCCCTTCGGGCTTTATTGGATTTTAGCACGCAACGACCAAAGATATCACCTAATAATATTTATGTACTGACTCCTTATTCTTTAATACAATTATCATATGATAGACATGCGATTACTGGTGCTTCTCTTTAAACGGCCATAGTAAGCATGCAGAAATAATTTCCTAATGATCGTTTTTCTCAGTGAATTTATGAAGCTTTTTCGTTTAAATTGTTTGGTCCATTGAAATTAAAATTAGCAGTTCCCAAGCAAAATGATGATGATGATGATGATGATGATGATGATGATGATGATAATAATGCATATAAACAATCAACAACAATAAACTGCCAAGAAATCATAATATACATGTGCTATAAATACATGTAATGTATTATATTGGAAGAACAGCGGTTGCATCTTAAATTGCATTTTACCAATTTCGTAGACAAAATATTTGACTAATGTCATATGTTGATTGAAATTCAGGCTAACTAGTGTTCTTAGTTATCATGCATGTATATCGTTTGTTCTTCATTTCAGGATATTGTGCCCGTTTTAGTGAAGTAAACGAAAGAATTATCAATGACCCTGGTTTGGACTGTACAAAGTTTGATCCTCCCTGTCCACCAAGGTTCCCGTCCAACGAGTCTTACAAGTGTAAGCAATGAAAACGTGTTATTAGACTTTAATTTTTTCCTTTAACATCAACTAATCTTAAAGGTACTAAAATGACATCTTTTATCATGAATATACTTGTATCTTTTTTTTTAGCCCAGACGTGTTACAGAAGAATAATTTATAAACATCTGCTTTCCAACAAAGAATGTAAGATATGCGTATTTGATTTAACGTTTTGAGTAAATGGACTTTTTAAGTATCTTGTGTATATAACATCTAGCTAGCTTGAAATTAGAGAGTTGTTAATAAAAAAAACTTTTGATATAACGTTAAGGATATAAACTCCAGAATACATTAAGTGCATTCTCTAGGATTGCGGATTGCAATACTTCTATCCCGTATGCAGTTGCTGTTAGTTTTGGAATAATATTGGGCTTGGTGATCGTGCTATTTGTCGTTGGAATCAAGTTGAAATGGATAAGGTTTACAAAACTGTGTTTAAAAAAGAACGACATTGGAAGTAAGAACTTTATTGATAAAAAGCACATTTTAGTCTGTCTTTAGCTTTATGTTCTATTTACTTTTTTTTTATGAATTTACTAAGCTAACTCAGCAGAGAAATCTAAAATTGTATTGTTTATTTTTTAATGTCAACGCATAAAGGTATGATGAATCATGCAAACGGTCAGCTAAAATCTTAACATCACCTTTCAAGATAAATCCGATATACGGAGCTTGCAATTCTTAATTAGAAAACAAGTTTCGGGTCATTTTTTTGTTTGCTTTGAGGTTCTTTATTTAATTATACAATAATGGCATTTATATTTTTTTTTCAAAGTGGGTTGATATCGTCGATATTAACGAACTTTTTTCAAAGTGCTTCAAATTTGGGATTAAGTCAACGCACTTTAAAAATACTAGAACAAAATGATACTTATTTAAACAGAAACATAACCTAGGCTTTGTTTACATAACAAAGAATTGAGAGCTCTGTATTCAATTGAACACTTGACAACTGAGATTCAAATTTTGGTTGACTTTTAGAAATAGAAAAAAAAATGTTGAACAAAACCGTAACTATGCCCTATTAAAGTACAATGTACTGAATAGCCTTGATCTTTTTATATAGCTAAATTACAATAATCGTATTCAAATATACCGTTAAAATGTTTATGAATAAAATACATATGCATCTTTTATCATTCTATAGAACAAACTGAAGACCAGAATGAGGCAGGAGAAACACTCTTGTTGAAAGGTTATTTACATCAATGCCATATATACACGTAACATAATGATTTTCTTGTCGAAAATCATAAATTGAATATTTGAAAAAACTGTAAAAATACTAATGAACAAATCTAATGATAATGACTGTGGTTTTGCCTGGTTCCGAGAATTGTGTATGCAAGATAACAATGGCGTATCTTTTCCATTTTAGCAAACGAAGAGAAGAATGAGGGTGGTGAAATAACGAGGGAAATGGAAAACATGTACACAAATCTATTTCAGTTCCAACACACACTTTCACATAATTACATGTTTTACACATTCATAACTTATATTATATGTAAATACTGTAATTTATCCCTTCAACGCCGTTGATGTTAAAAAAGGATTATTTTAAATAATACATATGTATATCAAAATACAAAATCCGTAACTTTTTAAACAATATTTTTTCCATAAAGATCCTAGGTTTAAACTAGTGAGCATTGTCTTTTTTAACCCCTTTTCTCCCCTTCTCCCTCTGATTTGTAATATAGGGAAAACTTGATAAGTAAAATAGAAGGATGTTAGCTAATCGAAATGTCATATCAGTGTATTCAGGTTAAGGCAAAATTTTGTTTGAATTAAACCTTGATAATCCGAAATATAGGTCAGGATAAAATACTTTTGGTAGAGTTTAACTGTGTTTTATATCTTCAATATATGGTACACGTCTTTAATTTTAAGGAAATCGTATGTTATGACTTGGATTTCACTCTTCTATATATCATCTTTCCATTTTTCAAGTTGAAAGTCCTTCAGTCTTACAGTTTTATAGGAATATTTTGGACTTTTTCTTAATTTTACCTTGAAATACATGTAAGAAAAAGTCAAGATCGTCTTACTTTTTTTTTATTTTGCGTTAAAATTTTGATATTTTTAAAATACCAGTTTGATTTATTTGTAATCTGAAACAAATGTGTTGTTTAAACAAAAGAAAAATTGACCAAAAAAAAGAAAAAACTTTGAAAAATACTATGGAATTCACGTTTTAAAGAACACACATTTGAATGTTAATGCTAGACGGAAAATATGTAACAGAATAATGTTTGTTTATACCTTCATTGATTATTCAGAACAAATAGGGTGCATAGTAAGAGATAATTTCGCATTTTTTTACTTATTGTAATAAAGGTGTTCTGATATAGCAGAAGAAAGTAGACAATTCAGAATTCGTAGTTTGTCTGGGGATATCGAAGACTGTTGTTCTTTTAAGGTAAATTTAATTTAGAGTATTTATAAAAACACAGACATACAAGCCATGATCCAATTAAAACAAAAAACTATTCAAGTTGATACAATTTTGTAAAAATTGAAATTAATAAAGTCTCTTGAGGTATAAACATTGGAGGAAAGGTTTCCATTCAAACCATTTACCATTACGTTTATCATAAGAACTGTTTCTGATAGCAACAACTGTTTTAAAATTTTCATATTTAAGATTTAAATTGCAATGTAAGAATATTAATACTTTTTGAGATGTAGTTGTCTGATTGATAGGAACCCCTTAACTCACCTTCTTCGGGGCACGTCGCAAAAAAAGTGATATATTGAAATAATAATTACTCACAATTTCATCAAAATTAAAGCTCTTTAAATGACACAAAGGTCAGATTGCCGACGTTGGTACATTATTGAACACTTTTTAATATGTTCCTACATGTAGTCTATGAAGGAATAAACAGGACTCGGAATTAGATAAACGGAGTTATATCGGACATATTCACTGTATATTTATGAGGATAAAAGTATTACAAAAACGATATTTATTAAGGTTAATAATTATTGTTAAATGAAACATACACATTGAAATGTGTTTAAGAATCTTTTATTTTTAATTAATGTCTCGAAAATTTAGAAAAACACCGATTGGATAAGGCATGTAAAAAGATGCAGTATAAGATATGTACATGTATTTATAAACGAGAGTTACCAAACTTAAATTCATTAAACTTATTTGACAAATTAACTAATGAGATAGATAAAATGGGAGATTTCTCAAAGTTTACCTGATATTGATTAAAACATGTTAACCGTTTGATTATTTTTAAAATTTATGAAACTGTTTAATAGGGTAATGTTATATTTTACATTATGTAATTTAATTAGTAAACATCATTTTTTAGAGAACCGAAATTAAAGAGTTTTGCATATTTCCTGATTGAATATATATTTGGCTTTATTTCTATGATTGTTTCAGGTATATTGAAATCACATATGTTAATCTTTATAGGGCGTCAAAACTATCGGCGATTTACGAGACCTACTTTCTGCAAAGATTAAAAAACCAAAAGAGATACTTCTAATCGTCGATAAAGAAGAGGGGATAATTTTCAACGATGAGACTGAAATCAAAACTTTTAAAGTGATACCCAGTGAATTGATGATAGGAAACAAAGACAGGGCGACAGAGACAGGAGATGACAAAGTTGTAGTTAATGATGTCATATCCAATAGACGTTTAACTGGCGGAAAATGTCAAATGAGCTGTGGACATTGGACAGGTAAATATACAACATATACATAATAATGAGCACATTGTATGATATCATATAATAGTAATAATTCAATATGATTTTATGAATAAAGCCACAATTTATCTAGCGAAGAGTTCATATCGGTATTTTGTGACAAAGCATGAACAGTTTTGATGTTTATGATGTTGACTTTAGCATTTTAAATAATTAGTAGTTTCAGAAAAAAAAAACACACTGTCAAACCATATATTTACATTTCAATAAACCATACAGTTGCTTTTCGTCTCTGAAAATGTGAATATAATAACTGTATGTTATTAATAGCATGTGTTTGTTCTTGATAAACTCATGCCAAAAAATTTCAAACCAACACTTAAACACATTTATTTACGGAGCAGACTGGCTCTTCGGACTGCAATAACACGATATATATATATATATATATATATATATATATATATATATATATATATATATATATATATATATATATATATATATATAACGCACTAACAAACCAACAACACTCGTTATCTATAGTGTCGGATCAAAAGATACACGGTTATAAGATAAGATGAGAAAAACTTATTATATATTAAAACTAAATAAAATTATATATATATATATATATATATATATATATATATATATATATATATATATATATATATATATATATATATAAACATTAGGTTAGTTACTGACACACTACGGACATATATTGGGTTGATCAATCTCATAGATGGTGAGGCGAAGCCGAACCATTTATGAGATAGATCAACCCAATATATTTCCGTAGTGTGTCAGTAACTATCCTAATAAGTGTTTTGTTTTTCCAAGGACTATCTAGTGATACATTTACTCGCAAGAAGTGTTGATCACCTAATTACAGTAAATAGAGTTCAACAATCTTTTTATCAGTAACAAACAGTTTTTCAGCAATAAAATATTTTAAACATTTAATTATAAACAATTAAAACCACTCCAATCTCTGCATTTTTTTCTGAACTATTTTGTGTTAACGTTGATATTACCGATATTCACGGTGCAGTTACTGAAGCATATTGGTCTGAATGGTCGTTTCTCTTCAACTGGACTCTGCGTTTCAAAATCTGCGACAAGTTGATCAAATTGCCACCCGCTAAGATCGCATTCCACTATTTGAGTTTCACAAACCGTAGATGAAGATGATGAATTAGCCATAATAGCATACCTCTTTGTACTTGGTAACATTGGCAAGCTGGATGTTGGTGCAAGATTTTCGCTGATAGATTCACCCATCTGAATTTTTTCTGCATCACTAACTCGCTGATAGACACTCAGGCTCTGTACGGACTTGTGTCCAGTGACAGACATTACTTGTGAGGGTCCATACATACACTTGGACAGAATAGATGCTCCAGTTGCTCTTATGGAATGGTTTGTATATACTTTTGACAAGTTAGTAGCCTTGCTCAAGGAGCTGAAGAAACTCCTCAATTTCTTTTCACCAACAGGGACATTACAGAACCACACTGCATCAGATTCGAGAAAACTCTCTTTTGGTCGCTGCCATAGCCTTGTAAAAGGGAACATTTCCTAACTCGGAACAAGATACACATAAATTTTCAGTCAAAAAAATCAATATATTTTGTATCAATCAATATTACCTGTCACATTCTGGATGGAGCTTTGATAAGTACATCTCGAAGGACAAAACTGGACAGTAGATTGATCCTACAAATAAAGATAACAAATACATATAAATATTGATAGATTTTTTAATTTTAAATAAGAATTTATGAGTATGATAAGATTTTGTCTATGACTCAATTCTTTTAAAAAATAGAGTAGACACAGTTAAAAGCAAAACAAACCTTTCATTTCTGGCATAATTCCAGAAGAAGTTTCTTTGTCCAAACGATGGTTTTTAGTTAATTCATCAACGACTTTTTTCACGACATTTTCGACCTCTGTCCTCGTCAGTTTCAACTCGGAACATATTTTTGGTCATGTTATGCATGTTTTCATTCCCCCGCCTGCAGAAAAACATTCGTATGTCAAACTGCACTTTATTGAAGAGACCCTGTGGTGTATTGATAGACAGATGGATACTTGTATACAATGATTTCAAGTCGGTGTCTGAGATATTAGGATGGTGAACCACGTCTCCCTTCCCCATTCTTTTGGCTTCGGCTAAAACAGCCTTGAAACAAGTGTTGCTATCGGTAAACGAGGAATCCTTCACTATATCCACTTTTCTTTTAAAGGGGGGTGACATCAAATATCTGTTTATGCCATGGCGAATTGTCTCCAGGGAATTTACTTTGTAATGTGACCCATCTTCTCTACGTAAATCCATGTAGAAATGGTCTAGCATCTCGTCTAATTTCACGTTGTCAAAGTCTTGAAAGTTCTCATTTTCGCCTTTTACTTTCAAGTATTCCTTAAAAACTTTAGAAGCTCCTTTGTTTACCTGTAAAGCTTTGCTACTGTTCAATTTTAATCGCTTTTCCTGTTTTTCCTCTGCAGTGCTTAGCACAAATCTGGATGCCATTCTACACGAACGCAGCAGACACAACAATATGTGACGTCAATTCAAAGGGCAACTACTCTAATTCAAAAATAATTCCAAAGGGCAACAATACAAAATATATTGGTTTCTGTATTAAATAATATGAAATTTCGAGATGAGTTGGCGAAGCGGCGGCCAATGACGGCCATATTGCCTACTATTAATCCTCACGGAGCCTACATAGAGATATATGAGGCAATCACGTGCCATGTTTAAACCAATGAAAATGTGACATTTCAGTCCGAGGAAAACAAATATATATATATATATATATATATATATATATATATATATATATATATATATATATATATATATATATATATATAATCAATTTTTTGAATTACATATCTGGGAATATGATTGAGATTTTTCAATTTTAAATATTTTCCACAAACTTAATTCTTTTATTGAAACTACGCGTCAATAGTTATTTTCAGAACACGAGGTCATGATCATTGTACATTCTTTGTATTATCTGCATGACTTAATATTAATGTGTTTTTTTTACGTACAGCTCCAAATACACTTTATGATTGGACAAAAGAGAAATTGCCTGTTGCGTTAACGGAAGGTCTGCCATGTCCAAAGTGTGGTATGATTTGGGATATAGACGACCTGATAGAAAAATGCAAAATGTCTCCAGATGAACGACTTTTCTTTAAATCAGTTGAAATTATAATTAAACAAAATGCTGAACTTGTAAAGTAAAGATCATACTGCATTCCAGGTTGAGCAACGTCTGAGAGCTTGAAGTGTATTAAATACCATCACATATTGACATCAAAACTTTATGTTGTATAAACATTGTTTTCATACGTTTGTTTCTGTATTAAACGGTGAAACATGCATGTACAGAGTATTTTTTTCCGGGGTTTTGCGTATGCAACCCCCCCCCCCCCCCAAAAAAAAAAATTAAAAAATTAAAATAATTCTAAGTAATTTTGTGTTTAATATGAGTGATTTAAACCTATTGTGTACACATTATTTGGTGAACATGTATTGTAAATAATCTTTTGGTCTGTAGGCATTCTTACTTTAATAAATTTGACAACAATACGACGACTACTTATTGAATAATTATAAGAAATTGTAATATCCGGATCATACCATAAATGGTCATTTGATATGTTTTACATTGTTTTCAAATATTTGCCTTATAAACCAGTATCCAACTTTGAAGGACAATTTTCCAGAATTTATTTCATGTTCTATCTTTTAGAATTTTGACAAAGTGCAGACCAAAGTTAATATGTTCTGGTATAGTAACATTTAAATCAGATTTAAATAGGTTCTTCCATTTTGAATCCGTGCATTATTCGAATGAGACAACAAAAATATGCTGTGTCAATGATGATTCAAGACCTAGTCACAAATATATTTCTTCACAAATCGCTCGCATAAAAAAATCAATCATGATGTGTTTCAGCGAAAGAGTTTACCACAGGAACTATATATCATTTGATTTAAATTTATGTAAGTATGATTCCATTTTTGTACACTATTGAAGAAAGAGGAAAGCAAATTTGCAGGAGTTTGAAATGCTTCGAATAAATTAAATTGATGTGTCATTTAATCAGTCCTGGTTATTCTGTTTTCATGATGTAAAACTCAAAATGACAAAGTTCATTGTGACCACGAGAATGTCATACAATATAGAAACTTAAATCATACACACAAAACCTCAAATTCATTAGAAAGTAACATATTTTTGATTTCTTTTACATAAATGTACATCTTCTGGCTAATAATATTTTGTGATATAATCGTTTTGAAATATAAAAGAAATAACGACAGCATTGTAAATTCTAAATATTTAGACTTTGATTGAATGGTTTCCATTGATTTAAGTAGAACGAATTATTCACACAGGATATGATTCGAAGATTATTTTACTGCTATAATCAACACATTGATTCAAGATACGCGCATTGATGAAAACGTTCTCCGGTTAATTTTTCTTTGATACGTCGATCAATAGAAATGTTATTATCTTCATTTCTTATCATTTAATAAAACATTTTCAAATCATAACATTTGAAGTGTCATTGATCAATTCGTTAAAACTGGTTTTCAGGCGAGATCGCTGGAATATGCAACTGGGCATAACCATCCAAGAAGAGGCGATCGTGGACGAAAATGGTTGATATGTCGACAAAGAATAGTCTGTATAAACGATTTTTGTATTTACGTTGTGATAACTAGATAGCCAGTGATGTACTTAAATGGTATATCTGCCGCTTGGAATGCGCCGAAGGAGTGCTTATCCTGAAGACCAATAATGTACGTGTGTAAATCATCGTTACCAAATTTGAACAGCAGTGTAACCTTGAAAGTGTATTCTCCTATATGTGCGTTATAATTATTCCTGGAAAAGGAACAGCTTGTCTCAGACGAAATAGTGAAAGGACGCTTAATTTTCTATTTCGTAAATTAAACAATGTTTTTAAGGTTATTTTTTAAGGTAAACTTTCAATTCTTATGTTAATAAAGTTGTATTTTGTTTGCTGATAATTAAAAAGACACAACTTCACATATTGTTGACGGTGTTTATTTTGGAAATTCCCGTTCTATAAATAGTGTTAGATCAGAACAGTTGAGAAAAGTAGATCCAGAGAAAATTTTATTGATGCAAGTATCAAAGAAATTGTTCGACCAATCAGAAGCGCCAGTATCTCATCAAACGAATAAATATTAAATTATTAGTTCATGAAAAATAAGCATTAATTTTTTTGGTCTTAGGTCGAACAATGAACTATATATGATAAGAGTTAAATTTGGCCCCCATAATTCGCCATTTTTTAAGTGTTTCGGGTACAATAAAATGTTAACTAATTTTTTAGAAGAGTTGATATAAAATATATATTTCATCTATTTATTTGATTTATTTGCACTCACTGGCAGTATATGACGTCAGAAGTGACGCCATTTCTATAATTCAATCAAAATCGGCCAAAAATTGACATTTTTCTTATATATTTACGAATGGGAAATATAGAGCGCATGCTTGAACAAGGAAAATTTTTTTGTCACTTATTAGTCTTGCCTAGATACATCTCTGATTAAAATATTTTATTTGTTCAAGAATGCGCTCTATGTTTTCGGAAGGAAAAACTGCTTGAAAACAAGCTGTTTTACGCTAAAAATGCAAAAATGGTGGAAAAAGCTTGTCTTTACGATGTCATATTTCTAAATTGTGGGCACTTGAACCAAAATGAATATTATGTAAACACATCACATACATTGCTGTATTAAGAAAACAAAGAATGATAGTAAAATGATGATGTTCATTTTAGGGGGCCATTTTAGGCCCTTATCATATATAGAGTAGAACAGGGCCCTTGTGATTTATCTGACAACTTTATACAAATGTATAAATTGATGTCAAAAAGGTTTCGTTTTATGTATTGATATTCTGGATTTTGGTGATAAAGAATGAGAAAGACTTGAAATGATAGTAGCATCCTTATACCATCAGCATTAACTGTAAAAGAGAATGAGCAAAGATGATAATTTATATTTATTATTAAAACTGTTTTCATTAGTTAATTGTAATAATATTTAAACAAATTTTGTATGCAAACAAGTTTTTTGGGGAACCATTGTACTACATGAATTTGAAAGGTACAATAAAACAGAACGGATCCAAGATATTTGATAAATGTTTCTGAAATACTCTTTGTCTTTCAAATGAATTGCGTTGCATGGAGACACTTCAAATTTCCGAAAACACGGCGTGGTTTAAAATCCAAAAATGACAGTTCTTGTATTTGTGTGTACATACTAAACACGTTAACAAAGATAATGTATTGATTACAAATAAACAGTGATAACTATTTGATTGATTTATGAAGATTTCTTTTGCAATTGATTTAAGGTCTGCATATTTAAAGACATTTTAGTGTACATGAATTTTCAATAACAAAGCAGATGGCAAACACTTTATCATTAAATTAGATCTTGCAATCATACCATGATAGGTAATAAATATTACTACTTAAAATAATACACTTATTTAACAAAACGTATTGTGATAAAGACAGAAATACAGCATTCGTTTTTGAACGCATTACCTGTTTTAAAAATGAAACTAGAGTCCTAATTATCCTAATTTTTATGCTTCGTTAAATACGGATAATGAAATTGAATCCGAAACCGAAACAACATGTTCTCGACGCATTCATGTTTTGAAATAAACACTTCCTTTGTGGAGGTATTTTCGTTTTGTGTACATGTTATATTTTGGTGATTTATATTGAATCAAATCCACCAGATTTTGATTCATTTCTGTGAAACTGACATTTATGAGCAGATATTGTGAGTATATTGTAAAAATTTGTATCCAATTTATGCAATTTATCATTATGCATACTTTGTTTTAGTTATTCTCTCTATTATATACATGTAATAATCAATGCCTCAAAATATGTGTTCTTCGTCTGACTATCTACACTCAATTGTGTCACAACTCATATTTGACAAAATGAAAAATATCCATATTGTTCATGTAGGTATATTATACCTAATATGTAAACGGTGTGACCGTTGGACCGAGCGCAGATTTAACAGAGTGCAGTTTGATTTTTAGTAGAACAAAATTTATTTGAAACGCACACAGTATGATCCGCCTGGTTGCCTACTCAAATCATCAGCCAAAGTTAAACCAAACGTCGCGTGCTCAGTCTACATTATGACGTCATGTTATAGACGTAAAACGTACACGTTTTGTCTTCGGAAATAGCCGAAGAGTTACGTTATTCCGAACATTTTTTTATTTCTTCTTTCATTGTTTATCAATTTAATTCATGTAAATGCCGCGGTAATAAAATTGAATACTTTATTCAGTATCTAAAAGATCAGTTCCTTGATGTTAATGTTTTTATTTACATTTGATAATTTGATAAGACATACATAGAACTAGTCGTGTTTCTTGATTGAGGCACTATTGAAACTTATCTGGTGTCCTCTTTTATTTCCTTTAATTTAAATTACCTTCTATTGAAACATTGGAAAATTTTAATTGAGTTTAGCTGCAATAAACATCGATAAGTACCAGTCAATCAATGTTCGAACTAACTTTTTGAAAACAAAATGGCTGCCAATATGGCGGCGCCCAGGGCTGGAAGAAAATTTTTTTGGCCTTAGTACCCCTGATTCAACTTTCATTTTTCACTGATTTTCTTATATATACGTGTTACCATTAATCCTCGCTTCGCAAGGCGGGCTTCGCCCGCCTCTCGCTGCGCTCGGTATAATTCGAACAAAATCTATTTTTGCCGGAAATTTAAACATTTAACTTTTGGTACTAAACAGGAAAATGTAACGTAGCCATGTGACCCAATTTGACTGTGTAAAAGAGATTATTTTTTTAAATAAAGTAACACATAAAAAAGAAGGTATAATTCTTATGAAATAAAACACATGATATTTGACACAATGAAATATTAAATAACAAATGACTGTAGTATTCTAAGTAGCAAAGCTAAACTGGAAATGTTGTCCAATACGAAGTTTAACTATGAGACTATTAAATGCTGACAGAAAGAACAAAAGCATCACTTGCATAAATGTATAGGATCGAATAAACACGTTTTTGGACGAAATATTGTTACCCTAAAATTCTAGATGTACGGTTTATAGAATGGGCAATTTTGTTTAAAATAAAAATTTTTTCATTTGCAATTTTCTATAATTTCATTTTTCACATGCATACATATACAAGCACACAATAGATCATAAGTTATTAAACTATGAAGTTGATACAATCAGAAAAAAACCCATCTATATTGTTTCTGCTCTTCTATATATCATATAATACAGAAAATATTACTCCATACTAACTCTCTTTGAGACAGTATTGTAAATATGCATAATCAAGCTATTTCAGGTAGCAAGTACAGTAGGACAAGATGTGAAAATATGTGCACTGGTTTTAACTTCACTCTTGCAAAAAGTACAAGTGTCATAATTAACTAATGTCAGCTTTCTCAAGTAAGTTTTAACTGGAAGAAGTCTATGTAATGTTCAATATTGTAACCACTGTAAAGAAAAGTTTGTAGTGACCTTGCAACATACTTTAAACACATCATGTACAATTTATTCAGGATATCCTCTTTGTACAATAATGGAATTCCATCTTCCAATACATCTAGTACAATACATACTATATTAGTATTAATTAGTTTGTAAATATGCTTGGTACAATTCTTGAATAAAAGAATTTTAACACAATTATAAGGAACAAAAGGACCAATGCTATTGCTGTATGTTTTCTTACAGAGCTTTGAACCTTTTACAAACTTTGCTACAACACTAATCATACTGTTGTATTGCAACAAACATTTTAAAATTGAATTTCTTTTCAAATTAGATTTCGATAGAAATAACCCATTTTCATATAAAAAGTCTTTTGCAATTTTAGCACCTCCTCTATACCATTCTTTATAAAGCACAGGCTTTTCATCCACCTTAATTTTAGCATTAAACCAAACTAGAGATGTTATGTTATCATTTGAAATCAGACTTTGGGTTAAATGTGTATTCTATACAATAAGCCATCTCAGTCTCCAAAAAGTTTTGGTACAATTGTTCAATAAAAGCGCCACCAAGATCCAAAAATCCAGACACAATATCTCCAAACACTGCTTAAAAAATACTCAACCAAGATTGCACTAGTCTTTGTATCCAAGAACACTTCAAGTTCACCATATACAGACCTCCTGCAAAGAGGTTTTGTGTCACGACTGAGCGTTTAATTTTATCACACTTGGATTTCCAAAATATCTAAAAAATCATTTTTCAAAAAATTAATTGTTTCTTTTCTTGGATTTGGTAATGAAATAAGCAATTGTTTATTTTTTAAATAATGACTTTTCATTACAGTTAGTCTTCCTATTAGAGTAAGAATTCGCCTTTCCCATTGTTGGATGAGTGCAGATATTTTTGGAATTTGAATATTATAATCTAATTCTGGAATTTGTTCAAAGTCAACAGAAAAATGAATACCTGATAATACAAATTCAGTGGCTCCCATTCTAATTACCATCTAGAGTGATGAAAGAATTTAGATGATTTTTTTTTATAACCAAACCATATAATTCTTCTTTTGAGCCATTGACTTTCAACCCTGATATTTTTGAAAATAATTGTAAAGTTTCAAGAGTATTAAATAAAGATGAAGCAGAACCGTCAAGGATGAGGGATGTATTATTTGCATACTGGGATATTTTATGTTCTCTATCATACACAAAAATAACTGTATTATCTTTATTTGCTTTAACTAGTATAGCCAATATTTCAGCACAAAGAAAAAAAGATATGGGCTACAGGATCACCCTGACGACATCCTCGCTGTACTTAAAACTGTGTTGATAGAAAGCCGCTTTGGAGAACAACCGCTTTAAAATTTGTATTGAGAATTTTTACCCATTTGATGATATGATTTCAAAATCCAAAAAAGTAATACCTTATAAATGAATGACCGTGGAATTGAATCGAAGTTTTTTATAGAGTCAATAAGCATGAGTAATCCAGGGATTATGTTGACTTCGGTATAAGACATATGATCATAAATCGTGTATTTTCATAAATGGATCTACCCTGTATAAAACCAGACTGAGTATAAGAAATAATTACATCCAGAGTAGATTTTATCCTAAGACTGACAAATCCAGATATTAACTTTAAAAAACATTCAATAGTGTAATTGGTCGCCAGTTGTTTAGGAATTGCCTAGATTTGTCATCTTTACGCAGGCATGATATCACTCCTAACCTCTAAGACACTGACAATTATCCATATAAAAATATTTGGTTAAATGCTTTTGTTATATAGTTATTAAGATCAGACCAAAAGAACTTAAAAATTCCGCTGCGAAACTATCACTTCCAGGCGACTTGTTGTTTTTCATGCCTTTTAAAACGCTGAATATTTCTCTTTCACTGACGTTTTTATATAAAATTTAAGATGGTGATTTATCTAATTTTGGAATACTATGAGGCTGGATAGTTGATTCTATATCTATATCAGAAATCTCATAGTCTGCATTTTTAGAAAGCTTCTCATAAAAGGTTTTAACCTCGTCCATGATTTCTAACTGGTTATATATAGTCTTATCTTCTGGTACTACAACTTTTTTAATCATTCTATTAAAAAGACTCTAAATGACAGAAATATTGAGTAAGTTTTTAAAATATTTTTTTCCTTGGACCAATCGCGGGTCTTTTTCCTTGGACCAATCGCGGGTCGTGTATAATTTAGACCTTAAAATATATTTGAGCATTGAATATTATTTTATGTAGCCAGTACTATAACACACCAGGGCGGTGCAAAAAAATGAATACCGCGCGTTAGCACGGTACAAGTATAATGACTTGTCTCCAGAGCATTGTAATGTTATAGAACCGACGACATCCAAAAATAAGCATTCATAGCCTATATTTATATTCACATTGATGTTAATTTGTATGAAGTATTTGTGTATTGTCGATTTAAAGCCTTTATAGCCGCTCTTGGCCAGGGATATGAAACATTATTGGAACTGCAATATTAACATGTTATTTAGTTTGCTTCCGCGACTAAATATATAGTGCTAGAAACTTTGTAAAGAAAAACTTTTTACATTAGCAATAAGATATGCTTTGATGATCATTTTTCATACGTACATACCAAATTGGTGATGTAAGTTTGAACATTTCATTTAATCGTACATTAATAAATATACTGAATACGCTTGATGACGTCCATATTTGTGCGCATAAATAAGCTAAGTTTATTCACGGGAAGTTGAACGTTGCAGATTTCCAATTTAAACATAAGGGGAAATAAACACTAAATGTAATTATTGAGCTTTAAAGACAACGACGATTTACATAAATAAACGATCTTGGAGGTGTTACGTTTAACTTAATAAAGTGTTAAAACGATATGGCATGAGTTGAAGCTGCGATACATTAAACACGGGGATAATTTTAATTCAGTTGTCTAGTGCTCATGTTAGATTTTCTATTACATGTACAATTCCTAAAATATATAAGGGCCAATCCCCAAAATGGCCCGACAAATTGCAATAAGGAATGGAGTGGAGTGGTATGAGGGCATTGACACAATGTATTAAACCATTTTCGTCATTGTTCTGATTTTGTTTGTTCATATGTTATACGGAAAAAAAACCCCAACAAGTTCAGTGATATTGAGAGACTTAACTTGGATTCTGCGCTTAGTTTACAATTGTACCCTTATATGATATAGAAAAAAGGGAAACTGAAATTTGTGTTTCAAAATTATAACATAAAATTAAATGGATTCATTACTTACCTCAAATACGTGTACCCTAACTGGATGCTGATGACTAAAAATTCTCGCGTCAGTCACCGCCTTCAACTTTTTATTCTTAATTCATATTTACAAAATGATGAGACTTGAAAAATGCATTAAAAGCAAAATAACTTGTTAATTAATTTCACTTTTCAGATTGTTATAACTAATAGAGATGCTTGTGTTATATATGACAGTCTTTGCCAGTTTTCATTTAGTTGTAAGTATAAACAAAATTTGGTCATTTTTCTGTTTCAGGTTATAATATTGTATACATGTATGCGACTGATCTACCATTGTAGATTTCGGAATTGAGTATGTGTCCAGAGTCTACACCAACCATTTCCATTGTGTCCAGCTGTCCTTCCAATGTAATGGAATGGATGTCTGCTGCAAAACGTAAAAGATGCAGTTACTTAGGAAAGATCCAAACTTGTACAAAAACAGACACCTTTGTATATCACTGCGTTCTTAACAAACAAGCAACACTGTTATTAGAGGTGTGTGCCCCAGTACATTTTATGTCCGGTGAGTATCGCCAATTGACGGGTTAATTTTGCATCAGAATATTTTGGCGAATAGTGAAAGACCGATTTGGTGAAAACTATGTTATATTACTAGGGATGTATACGTAACAAAATTTAAGACAAAAATACTGCAATAATTAATTTTTAATTTAAGTTTAATTTTTTATTGATCTTGTTTTTGCTACCATCCTAACGTTTCATTCGATTTTGCATACTCCCTGATCTTTTATATATTCAGGATACTGTGCCCGTTATAGCGAGGAACACAAAAGAATCATCAATGATCCTGGTCTGGACTGTACATATTTTGACCCTCCTTGTCCTACCAGGTTTCCATCTAATGAATCTTACCTGTGTAAGTTGTGTAAAATTGACGGAACTTTATAAACGTGTACATTGTACATTTGTGAGAATTTAAACTTTACAATCATTTAAAATCTAGCCAATTTAACCAGGAATAATGAAATGTGTCTAATTTTAGACCCCATGTGCTACAGAAATGCTACTAAAAAGTTAGAAAATATTCTAACATTTCAGCAACAAAAGTAAGCTAATTTTTCATATCGGTATTTTATCACTCAACCTGAATTTTAAGCCCCAAAAACCTACTGATTATTATTCTATTAAAACAAATTTCGACAGAACCTCTTTTTTGTAGAAACAAAACCAGTGTTGTTTTATCAATCGGTCTTTTGGCTTTATTTGCGACTACAGCGATTAGTTTGCTGCTCATCATTTTTGTTGGAATCAAGCTAAAGAAGATAAAACTCAACATTCCATGTAGAAACAAGAGAAGCTCCAAGGGTAATATGTTCATTTGATTACCATTTTATAATTTATAAATGAAAAATCATAATGTTAGCATATATAAAACAAGCATTACGCATATTGAAATTTTATTAATTGACGTGTTTAAAAAATAAAGTAGCATGGAGAAATAATATTTTTAAGGTTCAGACAAATTTGGTGGCACTGACGATGAAAAATGTTCACCAGAAACTCTTGAATTACTGAAAGGTAAGATTATGGATATTGATGTATGTTGCAAATTGTAAAGCAAATGCCAATCTTTTAATTGAACTTTTGTGTAAAATAAATGCTTCATGTAATTGACTATTGACCCAATTATTCATCGTAAGAACAAAGAAGTTCCAAAGGTAAGGAGTCGATGTATTTCAAATGTTACGTGCATTAACATCTTAACAAATAACGTCTTTTTTATTTATTTATACTACTATATTAAAATAATAGACTCGAATTTTTGGGCTGTAATACCGATTAATCGGAAGTGTACTGTCTTTTGTTTTATATATTCTAAACATCATTGGTACTTGAAGATTACCAATTTGTTTTTATTTTTTTCTCAATCAAGCTTCGTTAATCAATATTCAAAGAAAATTCCTCAAAAAATTCCGGAAATCATCTGAATTTTTTGGATTTTACAATTTTGAAATATGCGCATTACATTCACGCTAAATTACGGGAGGCTCTTGATTTTATGTTTCCACAATATTATTTGCATGGATAATTTTCAGAGACGAAAAAACAAATGCGTTTAAATTTTCATTGGAATTTTTTTTCTGTTCATCAAAGAAAATACGGAAGATAACTCTAACACAATGCATTTTCTATAAAAAAAAATCCCGAGAGTTTCGATTGTCAACATGGTGTGTAAAAAACGTTTGTTGAAGAAACGTTGAATTCTGCAATTATAGAAATAAACTTTTCGAAAAAGGTATTTACAGCTCTAAAATTGTTTGTTATGAACAATTTGACTGTTATTTTCAATGCAATTTTATTAATTTTCTCCAAAATCGTTTTGGAGCGATTCTGAGATGTTCTGCTACATTACGGGTATATTGTTGGCATTTTATTCAACTGTGGTGAAGGCCTTTCCCCAGACGCAGTTACATTATTCCAACTCAGCAGAGTGTAGTGGTTATGCAAATATCAACAATATATAGGGTTTGCCCATGTATTTTCAATTAGGTACAGGCAAAGACACTGAAGAATAAATGTGTTTTATAGAGAAAAACTAAACGTTGAATACTGAAAACTGGATATTAACGAAGCATATTGTAATTCATGTAAAATTCTATCGATATATCTTGTGTTAAAAAGATTGTCTCGTAATTAAATTGGTATCAATGTAAATTTTGATATATTACTATATAGATATGAGATAAATTGAATAAAGATGCACAGCTTTCTAACATTTTCAAAAATATGATTTTTATGTGATGTTTAAAGATATAGAGCGTTTTAAATTTTACGTTCATAAGGAGAATGCATTTAATGTTCACGTTTACAAGACACTGCAATTCATCAAGGAAAACTGATTTAGTGTCTATCTGCAAAAATAGTTGAGCCTACGAAAGTAATTTATAATGTAGATTCCTAATTAAACGCAAGGAAAAATCGCAGAAAGCTCATCTCACGAATTTCAAATATCGCTTTTATTTTTCAGAAAACTGAAATTATATAAAAATATAAGACAAAACATATGAGATAAAACTTTGGCGTTTGCGATTTCATATTCTTGCAATTTGATGGAAACTGTCGAATTGCGGAATTAAAAACACGTACTCGCGTAAAATAAGGAATATACGGATTATTGTAATAACAAATAATGATTGCTGAAACCGGATAAGTTATTTAACTTTTGATTTCCTCTACTTCAGAAAACAAGGAAACTATCATGGAAAAAAATGAGATAAAACAGGAAAGGTTATATATTTTGTAAATTTTGTAGTACATGTAATAATTTCCTGCTTGTAGAGCATTGTTATAGCATGTTATTTAATACGCGAAAATGTGAATAGTTAACATCTTTAAAATAAGGTCGGTATGCATTATGCTTAGTAGTTTTAAATGATTAAAAAACAAAATTTTGTAAAAAAAAAAAATGATTTCAATAAAAAATTGTAATGTTCTGCTTCCGTATTTCGTGTTAAGTTGGACTGTTACATCAATATTTGTTTACCTGATTTTAAAATGTTTATCTTAACATATACTTTAAATCAATATATAAAGCATAACCGCACACTAACCACATATACTCGTATCTGCTTAGAAGAAAAAAGACTAACCTTTTATTTATTTAATAATATATCTTCAATCATTATCACCTTAATCTTCGATATCCATGATGGTCCTTCTGATAATTTACAAACGTTAAATTTCCAAATTGGTTGATTTAACAATCTTGCATTCAATATTGCTAATTGCCATTCTGTTTCATACCACACATCTATTGAGTCAGTGAATGAAACTCGGATATCCAAGAGGGTGGCATTTTTCTCGTTAAACACTCAGTTATGCAAATATAAAACCTTACGAGGATGAAGTCTACCATGAAATTGCTATAGAATTACTATTTAAACATTAACTAGAACGATTTTTGGAATAAGACAAAATTACAAATTAAGCTATTTCCAGCAAATATGTTGTATGTGCATATGTGCATTTAAATTCAACTTGCGTCGGTCTGTGAGAAAATTTGTTTATCATTTATAGAGATTTCAAAGAAGATGAGCTGTTGCAATATAAAACTTTGTCTGGTGATAAACAAGGATCGATTTCCTCTAAGGTAGGCATGACCGAATCAAAATTTTCAAAATCATATATTCTTTTTGTGAACCAGTCAAAAATATATAAGTTTCTGAAACAAATGAATTTTAAACGAACATCGAAGCAGACTCCTTAGAAAATCCGATGTCCGCGGTGATTGCAAGATACTTCGATGTGTAGAATCTAATTGGAAATAAAAAAAAATCTATTCAGTCAAGCTGTTGGTGATAGATGGATCCTTGTTATAATGTCTGCGGTAATTTAAAAACAAAATGAAAAAAAACAGCCAAAACTGCTCAAAAGGTCTATAAATGTCTATTCTTGTGAATAATGTCATAACTCTCTCAACAAATGGTTATACAAAACAAAAGATAGGATATGTTCCTTTTGTGAGCCAGTCAGAAATATATGTTTCTGAAACAAAGGAAGTTTAGGCGCGCAAAAAGTAAAACGAACAACCTAGTAGACTTCCTAGAAAATCCGATTTCGACAGTGACCGCAAGATACTTCAATGTGTAAAACTCAATAAAAGGCAAACATTGTTAGATATTCTTTATAAAAGTAACTCAATCCTACTAAATTCAATCTCGTCATTACGGTTGGAAGGAATTTGCAATTTTTTAAATTTTACACCAAGGAAGACAAACAAATCGCACCCGTCTTGTTAGTTATTGTTGAGGTAAATTATTCTGAACAGTTGATATTAACTGGAAAAAGGTGATTTTCAGTGACTTAATTCTGGTTGTTATTGAGCAGAATAATTTCATTACAGTATGGTAACTTTCACATATAGATAAGAATAGGCTGTTTAGATCGACAACAATATATGATCATTGGCATAAAAAGTACTAACTTTTATGGATGATTGAAAAAAAGAAGAACAAAATTGGAAGTTAGATGTGAAAATAAACAACAAAACATTTTATTTCTGACAGAGCTCGCTACTTTTATACCTTTAAAAAATAAATTGTTAAAACGCACATTACTTTTACATCAAACGTGTTCGTTTTTCCTAAAATCGAGATTAAGTTAAAGTCTTGACTTTTTTTATAATGTGTAATTTAACATAAACTTATATATATTAAGTTAGATGTGAAAATAAACAACATAACATTCTATTTCTGCCATAGCTCGCTACTTTTATACCTTTAAAAAATAAATTGTTAAAACGCATATTACTTTTACATCAAACGTGTTCATTTTTCCTATAATCGAAATTGAGTTAAAGTCATGACTTTTTTATAATATGTAATTTAATATATATATATATATATATATATATATATATATATATATATATATATATATATATATATATATATATATATATATATATATATTGTAAATATGCAGTTTCTTTTTATTTTGGAATGCGTTTATTCCTGTAGGGCATAAATACCATAAGTGATCTCCGGGATAAACTTGTCAGCGAGCTGAATATACCTCGAGCGTTCGTGTTTGTCGTCATTGGAGAAAAAGGCAAACTTTGTGATGATGACACTGATATAAAAACTCTACCATGTCCCATTGAACTAATGATTGCAAACCAAAACAGAATGAAAAACGCTGATGATGCTAATGTGCGTAATGACGAGGCCGATGATGCTGATGATGCTGATAATAATGAAGATGGTGATATTGATGCTAATACTGATGATGACGATAGTTATGTTGATGTTGATGATGACGAGGATGAAGATGAAGAAGATAATGATTCTTTGGACATTGACGACGACGAAATATGTTGTGGATATTTTAAAGGTTACTTCCCAAATCTATAAATGTATACACTTTTCGAGAAAAGAATGTCTATCTGTATGCTGTGAAAACGATATGCTTTGCCTAGTCATATTCATGAATTTGAAACATTTGATTCTAAACTCACAAGTGTTTTGATTACTGAAGAAAAAAAAACAGGCTCTCTTTTTGCATATTTAGTCCTTAGTTTACAAGTATTAGTGCCCCTGAAGGAATTTTGAAGCGCGAAAAGTCGATTGGTATCAAATATTTTTTCTTATTTCGTACATCAAAGATACTTAGATGTAGATGATGAGACATGTCTTTTTTCAGCTTAATATCTCTACAGAGTAAGAATGTATAAAATTAAATAAAGTACATGTTAATACGCACTTGTATAAGTTTTTGAGTTGAAAATTAATGCAAGAATATTTGTGATCAAAAGGAAATTCATTAAAATAGCATTTGACCAAAAAATCAAGTTTATGTAAAAGGACACAGAAGTATTATCAGAAATTTTCGAGTACTTCGTTATTACTCGACCAAATCTCCGCTTTAATTGACTAGGATAAGAAAAAATGAATTTCATATTATTAGTCCATCCACTTTTCCGTCATTTATACATTTATATTAATGTTATATCCAAATGCAGCCAGTTGTTACCTTTGTCATCACATCAACACAATTTCCTTTCCTAAAAGCCGAACCCTTTAATGTTGTTTCCATCGTAACCCCCCCCCCCCCCTAAATACCCACTATTGTTTTGTGTTGAGATTTTAATGTTAAATCAGTTATTTAAAGGAAAATACTGTTGATCTTTTTATAGATGTTAGTAAATCCATACAATAGAATACAATTCTGACTGTTCAGTAAATACAAGTTTATTTCAGCAGCTATGTGTTGTTACAAAGATAAACTGTAAAAAAAAACGCGTAATTTTATTAGTATGCATAATGCATTTAAAAAAGAGGATGACTTTACGATAAATTTTTTAAAACATTTCATCAGTGCAAAAATATAATATGCATGTTAATTGTCGTGATTTAGCACTTTTATCTGGACAATTTATATTTTCAAAATGTTGTTGAAACTCACTGCACTAATAATTTTTAGCCTTTAAAGGGCACTGTTCACTTTATAATTGCACTTATCCTAAATAAGTATTTAATCAATAAACATTCGAGATGCAACACTTTGCTTGTTATAGTTACGATTGCTTTGTTTCCACAAAGTTTACCTTCGTTAAGTTGTGTAGTAGATCGTAATAATTTTTTTTCTTAATTTTTAATCTAAAAAATCTTATTTTTTTCTTCGCGGATTTCAAATGACTTGTGTTGTATTTTATAAGCATATTTTCTTAAGTTCAAAAACTAATATGTTCAATAGTAATTCGCACAATAATCATTGTTTCAGATATTACTTATGCAGTTACAATATACTTTTAGCCGACTGAGTATATATTTTGTATTTATATGGATATGACATTTTTAACATATAAAAGATATGTGTTTAAAAAAGTATTTATCAATTGACATATTCATGTTATGCATTTTGCAGATCCGGACACGTTGTTGTATTGGATAGGAAACAAGCTGCTTAAAGAAGGAAGTACAGACCTATCCTGTCCTAAATGTTCTTGGACGTGGGATCCAGATGAGTTCGTGGAAGATTGCAAAATGTCTTTTGATGAAAGAATATTTTTTCAGGAAGTTCTTAACGTCAACATGTTAAAAAAAGCCTTTGCTCAGGTTGAAGATCTCAAAAAAGCAAAAATTTAACAACTGAACCATTGCAGATTTCGTGTTAGAAAATATGAAATCGAAAACTTCTTTTCCACACCATCATTACTTTTAATTAACTTCATTCCAATGAGAAGAACGTTGGCAATTTAACAGATTTAAGACAAACATTCTGATGGAATTTATTTTTACAGGTCTCAGTAGTTATAACACACACTCAATGGACCATTATATCAAAATATTTCACTTTAAATAGGCCTATTCCCTATTCACAATGTTTTTTTTTCAATGTTTACTACAAACAACCAGCATATTTTTCATGAGAAGGTAACTTTATCTCTTAAGACATATTTTATTTGCGAAATGACCATTACAAACTTATTTCTTTGTCAAAAGACTTAATGAATTTATATAAAGAAAGCTTATAATAAGTAATCTTTTATTGCTATAAGTTAACAACTAGATCGTTTGTGGTTTTTGTTAAAATAATTTATTTATCATGAAGTTTACAGATGTTGCTTCATTTATATAAATACATGTTTATATAATGTTTTGATATTCATTATTCATTTAGAGTTTGGAAGCGTATAAAAGCCCAAACGTGTTGTGTTATAACTTTTACATCCTTTATATTGTTTTTTAACATATAAACTATTATGAATTTTTATTTCTTCATATATGTTATACTGTACTTGTAATCTCCTTAATATCTTTTTCATTTTGAATGGTTGTCTTTTTTGGTTTACTGCTTTTTCGACTTTACAAATTCAAAATTTAAAGAACTTAGATGTATTGAAAAAGAAATTTGACTAAGAACAAAAAATGTTTAAATTGTTTTATACCTTTATCGATAAGCATGTTGTTTTATTTCTTTGGAGTTTATTGCTGTGAACATATTTCTGTCATATTAAGGTGCTATGGAACGCCTTTATATTGTTATGTACTTCTTATCAAAATAAACAAAAAAATCAAGCATAACTTTTTTCTTTCCAAAAATTAGGGCAATGGATTAGAGCATAAACTACGACGCTGTAAATATTGAGTTAGAATCCTGCTTGGGCTTCATAACTTCCATCTTTCCAAAAATAATTGAAACATATTTTCTTGGTAAAATCTTGCCTTTGAAAATTTTTAAGCGCTGAAGTATTTTAATTATAATGTACTATTATCCACTTTTATATCGACAGGTGACCCGACCCATACACCCCTAACTTTGCCGACATCGGGGTTTTAATGATACGTCAGGTCCATTTGAATCTACATGTAGCTCTAATGCAGAATAATACAGAAATTGACAGCTACAGCGGAATCGCTAGAACTCTTGTTAAATTTTCAATAAAAACTCATAATAATTTTTATGTAAAAATTGAAAGTTAAAATTATCGTTTAATTGACCCCTTGAAGTTGGACAAATCCTTTTCGCTAGTGGTGCAACAAATCATAGAAAATCATTAAATGTGAGTCGATCATCGTTTCAGTGTTTCTCTAATCCTCACTCTTGATGTCATCTATCATCTCGCTTGTCATCTGGTGACTTAAAAGACCAAATAAATCTAGAGCGAGCAAGAGCCATCGTCACCAGTACAAGAACAACAGACATCGCACAAAGCAACGACGCCGGGAGCAACAAACACTTACTACTTCAATAATGATGCTACATGTAGACTCAGTTATTTCTATGGTTTGCCGATGGAGATCTCCACCAGCCTTACTTATCAAGAATGACCTTGCAGAGTGTTTAAATGGAAAGGTGCCTGAAGTGAACAATCTTAAGTCAACACATGTGCGTATAAACAAAACTTATGTACTTCACTCTTTGTATATTTCTTGATTTTGTTTAGGTTTGAAAAGGAAAAAAAATGTTATTGTCGATCATCATACTACATTAATAGGTTTTATTGAGAATGAAAAAAAAACACCTACATAATCTGGGGGGGGGGGGGGGGGAGAACGATAACTTTCATATCGATAAATAAAGAACTGAAATTGCATATCCATAATCTTAGTTTACGCGATAGTCTCTTATTTTCGGTTTCAACTGTTTCCTGAACTAGACCATAATTTTCTCCCCCTACATACATGAAATTCCACAATTAAGCAATTAATATTCTTTGCATTGATTCAATTATCCGTTTTTATTTTGTTAGATAATTTATAAATATATACATAATGTGTATCCATGCACGTAAGCAAATGCTCACGCACACAACATTCCATACAGTCTAAAAATACGGTAATAAGATTTTTAAACTAAACAAACTCATACAAATACCTTCCACAGAATTTCTCGATTTAATATACATATACAATACCACACTGTAATTTGATTGGAGCCAAGGTGCCAGCCTCTTGTTCTAGATCTGATGCCATTAAGGATAGTTACATAGCATTGAGATTTCCTAGTATTGATATATTCAAATTTTTAATGAGCTAAACATCTTTTTTTAATTACACAGATGCCATGTGTTGTAGGGTTACAAAACGGTATATATATATATATAGGTATATATATATACTTAGCTTGATAAATACTTTCTTTAGTTCCTAAAGCATTATGTTGCGTATTATTTTATATTATTATATTTTCATGTTAAATACTGAAATCTGATTGGTTTAGACGCAGTTGGTAATCTGTTCTATTACCCTCAGCGTTAGAAACACACTTGGCAAAGGGTAACACATTGAATTGTTACATGCGCGTAAATTATGCGCGTACGGTTCGTCGTAGAATTCACTTCATTTCTATATAAAAGCAGTAAAATTCTCTTTGAAATTAAGACATTCAGTATAATAAAATAAATAGTGTCTGTTTGGGAGGGTAACTGTTGAAATTGACACCCCTCGAACCCATTGTCAACATCCGCTTCGCGTCGGTTGACAATTATTTTCTCGGGGTGTCAATTTCAACAGTTACTCTCCCTAACAGGCACTATTTATACAGTGTCATACTGAACATCATGAATCAGAGTAACAAAAAACCATGCATCGGAAATATTATCTGTATGTTCAAGGACTGCAACGGTATATATAAGGTTTTTTTTTATTTAAAACCGGACACTGTGATATTTTTTGGGATTTAACTATATATATATATATATATATATATATATATATATATATATATATATATATATATATATATATATATATATATATATATATATATATATATATATACAGTTTTTTACATATGTGATACAGATGACATCACAAAACTCGTATCGGCCTCCGGGGCTAATACAGGTTATCAGCCCTAGGGCTGATACGGATCCGTATCACACCCCTTGCGGAACTCCTTTATCTTCTTTCGTTTCGGCATTTGTGCATGTTTACAAACGAAAAATAAACATTTGCTACAGTTGACATTTTAAAGTGCAGTTTAATACTACAAATGATAGCAACTGTTTAGGGGCAGAAAACCTGAGGAAATGCTGGTTCTGTAGCTACATGTTTATTAAAACAATAATAAAATCTCATATTTGTATTTAATAAATGTACACACTACTTTCAAATGATATTTAATTCATTTTGTTTAAGTTGCTCCTTTTTTAAACTTTTATTACTAAGTATGTAATGAATATAATAATAGATACCCCTTTTCCATATCACAGCCTGTATCAGCCCTCGACCAATATTATTCCTCAGGCCTTCGGTATTCGGGCTGATATTGGAGTCTCAGGCTGATACTGGCTGTGATATGGAAAAAGGTATGTATTATTCTCTATATATATCTATATCTAGATATATCTATATATATATATATCTATATTATAATTTAAAATTTGCATCAGAGTATATTTCTTAAATGAAATTATCTAACCGTCCTGCCGATTGAAGCTGCTCCGTCTATTTAGATGGTATTTGAAATTTCAATTGAAATTTTGCCACAAACAGGAAGAATGTTATAATCATACAACTCACAATATTGACCTACATCTCAAGTGTTTCCATCAAAACAAGATATAAATGTAGCTGTTGTAGGCTGAAATAGTCAGAACAGCAGCTAGTAGACCAGTAAAACAGTTTTAAAATTTTTTCCTAAAATTTTCTGATATGAAAAGTAACCTGATATTCATTTCATATTTTCTTAGCCTGAAAAGTGTCTTTAGAAACGCAACAATTACTTTGATATTTTACACGTATGAGATATTTTACAATTGCTGAAAATATGTACAAATGTCTGTATATTTCCATAATTATTGTTGTTTTATTGTTAACAAATTCATTTATTTCGTCATTTAATTTTATAAAACATTTAAGTACTCTGACAGGGATATGTCATATAGTTCTCACATATAAAATCTTCCTGATTGTGCAGTGTGTTGAAATACATTGATAACAAACGGAAACCACGTCCTATAGCTAACTATATTGAGAATATGAATGCCGAATGTGATTTCCGTTTTTGGATTTAGTTCTTAAAAGGCAACAAAGAGAATTTTACTAGACCAAAGTATACTGAAGTTTTATTCCGTTAAAATGTTACAACTTTTCGTTATCAAGTACTTTTACTTTACCAACTTTGTAAATAAAAAAAACCTTAATAATAAATTCTGGTATTCTTAAAATTGCATGTTATGTTATTCTATTGGTTAAAATGGTCTTAACTCTGAAATAATAATTTTTAATCGAATCACAATCGGAAATATTATCTGTATGTTCCAGGGCTGCAAATAATTTTACAAGAAACCCCAAGTACCCTTTGGATACTCGTATATCTGAAGAACTGAAATTCAACGAAATACTTTCAAGATCCCTGATCAAACCTCATGATTTACAATGTGATAGTTTTCTGATTAAAGTGAACCAAAGCACATTTCATAAACATCCAAGCGCTGGGAAAATGAAATCCATGTAGCTATTTATTGTTATGTACGAACTTGTACTTAAAACTTCGATGCTAGTCCTCAAAACATTGTAATTGTGATTTAAGATACATGTACTTGGTGATTTGGGGGAGGGGAATGAAAATTGGAATGAACTCTATTCATTTGAATACAACTCAGAAATTTATTTGCTTGTAAGTTTTATTTATGAATAACTGATAGGATGATGTTATGTATGACAAAATAAAATAATACGCAACATAATGCTTTAGGAACTAAAGAAAGCATTTATCAAGATAACTAATGACAAAGTATTATAGCAAATCATATATACAAGTAAAATTAGCATAATTCTTAAACAGAAAAATTTTGGGATTTATATTCATCTTACAAATCAATCATGTCTGAATATCTCAGAGAACAAATGACACAAATGTCTTGGAAAACAATGGTTGATATTTAAATCAGAGTAAAAACAAATATGTTAGTAGCCCTTCCGATTAAAAAAGCTTCTGCCAATCATTTGAGGGTAGAACCAATGCTCTACTTAGAAGTCCAATACTTTTTGATGAACATTAACGTGTACGATCTAAACTTTGCCAAATAACCTGTTCAGTCGTTTATAATGCATCGCTTATCATAGTAAGAATTATTTACTGATAAAAAGTCAAACACAAAATGAAGATAATCTCATGTGATTAGTACTATCGGTACATGCACAGCATGTCAGATTCTACAAAAAGTTACAGCAGATATTTGTGTAAAAGCATGAGCACACCTTAAGTCAGGGAGGGAGGGGGGGGGGTGTCTAGCAAAACAATTGGACCGACAGGCAACTGACTAGACTGTGACATTCCGAGATGACTTTAATTTTCAGATTTTTTTTTTTAAATAAAAGATAAACATCGGTGTTCTTTTGGTTTTTTTTTTTATATTTCTATCTAGCTCTTTAAAAGGGAAGATAACACAAACGGTTGTTCTCGGTAGTTAGTCGTCACAGCGACAAAAAATTGCAAAAGTATATCTCTACTTAGTTGTTCTGCAAAAGAAAAATATTTTGGCCAGTTTCCTAATAAAACTTACTGTTAAACTCAATGGCAAGCAGGTTTGATTTTGCAAATAGGCAGTTTTTTTTAAATGTTTTGAAGGATCATGTATGTACAGAAGAACGTGTTTTTTTATTATAGCATGCAAGTACGTGGCAGTAGAATGTGTTAAGAGGTAAAAAAAACCCAAAGGAACACAGATATTACAATGTAGTATTTCGGGAACCATATGATTTTAAAAACAAATTTTTGGATTATTGCCAAATTGAGTTATTTTAATTTCTTACGGATGTATACGTGGTTCTATATTCCTAAAAAGGAAAAACACCCACATAACGTATACAATGTAGCTATTCCTTTCACATAGATACTAGACATATTCTTTTTATTTTCTATTCATGCATACCTGATGCGAAAGGTAAGGTTGTATCATGTATTTTTGCTTATAATATATACCTAATTGTTTAAGATCGACTGATGTCTTTAAGTCCAAAATAATAATGTTTGCAATGATTCAGTAATTCGGTATGAATATTCTAATTCTCCTGTTTAGAAATATATTGAATTTAAACATGTTCAATTCAAAAGAGAAAGAGTTAAATATGGGCTTCCACTTTTACATGTATCATACCAAATGCACATCCTCATAATTAAATAAAAAAATTTTTTTCACAAAAATCTTTGTCCAACAATTTTTTCTATTTATAACGTCATAAACATGAGCAGATGCTTTCTAATTCACAGATATAATATTAGAACAGTTTTTGTTCATGGGATCCAATTTTAATCATATGCTATTAGATTTTTTGCAATGCTATGAGATATTAAAATGAATGTGTCAATACTATGGTATGATACGGCATGATATTTGAACAAAACGGCCTCGGCATACAGAGGATTTTTAAAAATTTCGAAGTAAAATATTGAGGAATAAAAGTTTACCGCTATTTCGCAATATAAACCTTTGTCTTTAGAAAATCAGTTAAAATCGCTATGCTTTGCTATGAAATGCTATGGCGATTGAGAATCTAATGGTATAGTATGAAATTTAAATACTATGGTATGGAATTTAAATGCTATGTTATGCTATGTTGTAAACTGTTTGAGTTGAGTGTATCATAATCACATTAATGTTTACTCAATTAACTAAATTGCTAATAGTTAAAACAGAATATCACATCATATGTGCAATGTTTGTCGAATATTAGACAATGAAAATCATCTGAAGATACTATTCATTACCTCATATCAACATTATAACTCCTACCTAAGAAAACTTTGATGTTTCTTTTTTAATTCTTTTTTAATTGAATTTAAAATTTACAAAAAAAATATGTTTACAGTCTTTAGGTTTACTCCCAAGCTCTTTGTTATTTCAATTTTAAGGGTAAAGCAAATACCGTATTCTGTTTTGTACAATGTATTAATTGTTTGCATATCATTTTTTGTTTGTTTAATACACAGCCATAACAAATATCACTGTGATTGTCATAATTAGACAATGCAAATATGATGCCTATAGTGAGACGTTATATTTGAACTAAAACTTCATTTCTATGGACGGAAAACATATGAGAAATAAAGGTAAAGTTTCTTTTTAAATCCAAAAATAATACACTTACTTAAAAAAATCAGGCTGGATATTACAGTCAAACAAAAAATGTTACATTTAATGAGTAATGTACGCTGTTGCAAATTTTGATTATAAAAATTAAGAATGGTATGGAAAATTATGTTAAAAGAATTATATTTGATTTTTTTCCCTTTGAAACAATTAATATAAAATTAGTTAAGTGCAAGAATAAGAGAATTTTTGTTTTCACTTTGGTTGGATTCAGGTTGTTTACCAGGATATGTTGGCGAAAATTGTTCAGAGCCATGTCGCTATCCTAACTACGGAAAATATTGTCAGGAGAAGTGTGAATGTACAGAACAGTTTTGTGACATCGCTACGGGATGTTTTTCACCAGACGGTATTTAAATTTTGTATTTCCTAATTTTAAGGCAAGATTTTCAACATCTCATTGCATATTTATAGGCTGTGTTATATTTTGCGCAGTAAGGTTGAAAACCATTATGCTTACAAAAACGATAACAACAATAGATAGATAACAACAATACATAGATAACAACAATAGATTTGGCAATGGCACTGTATGGAAAATATATGAATATTGTTTGGGACGTATGGCATTATATTTAGTTGCAAAACGTCACAATGAAATTAATGTGTCTAGTGACTGACTACGTTTATACAAACATTTTTTATTGAGAATGCAAATGGATGAATTAAGTAACAGGCAAAACCCTCTCCAAAATACAAAGTAATGTAAACAGATAGCCATGCTATGACCTTGAATTGCTAGTATTACATTTTGGTCACTATGATACTTATGTATACCTAGGTACTGCGCAATGGTGGTAATGATAACTAACAGAATGAACTCTGTGACTCTTGTAGTACTGCGTAGTATTCCTAATTGATGTTCTGAAACCAGGTGAATAATACGGGCATAATTATATACAACTGAAGTGTCATATTTGGCAATTCTGTGCCTGCAACGATAGCTCTGGTACTATATATTGAGTCATGTATTACATATTCTATATTATATTTTAAACCATTAACTCATGTATATCTTTATACATGATATTTCAATATTGCACGCAAGCGATGCGTCGTAATAAGGCGGGACACTCAAAGCCTGCATTCAAATACTGTAAGTCCTAAATGATGTTAATTGATTATGAAACAGTAAAATCCAAACAGAAAATATATATACAAATCATAAACAAATTGTCATATTTGGCATCCTGTGTCCGTAATAAAGTCCCTGGTATTGCATGTTAGCCTTGTAATGCTATTTAACCTTTGTAACCTTTATGCCATGTATGAATGAACGTGTTTGGAGTAAGTGATGCCTCATACTTAGGTGGGGGACTCCGAGACCCAGGACTCGGAGACATCGTACTCTTTGATTGGCAGTTTTGACAGTTTTGTTACTTTATTTAGAAATAACATATTAATATTAATTTTGAACACTAAATGTTCACTCATGATCGTCGTATATGGGCCGAACTAGTCAGAACTGTCCATCATAAGTAAAATATTATAAATACCCATGTGAAATGAGGTTAAGCAGACACTTTGATTTGGACTGCTTTTAATTGTTGAAATTTTAACTGTACGATCACGATTGTTAATAAGCTATTGGTGAAAGAAGTACTGGGCTTCGTAGTTTGAGTAGCATCTCCAAGAGATGACAACGTTTGAAGGCTTACAGTAATAGTGGTTTAATACAATAGTCAATAGAATTTAGTTATACAAGTTCACGAAGTGATACATGTATATCATTGATATTGTTTTCTAAATATGTGAATGGATAATTGAATTTTAAATGATAATATTGACTTTGGAACATTAATATGCATACTAGTGCACAGGCAATGAAATATATATTTATATATAAAACTGAAATGAATTTTATCATATTTTAATCTCAGTACCAAGGTCTTAAAATAAGTTTGTTTTTGATATATATATAGAGAGAGACGAGAGAGAGAGAGAGAGAGAGAGAGAGAGAGAGAGAGAGAAAGAGAGAGTAAAATGTACAAAGGAGTCTTATAAATTCAACTTTTTTTTATATGTAATGTATTTTTTGTCAGTTGGTTGCAGAACTGGGTATTTTGGTGACGGATGTGTAAACAGATGTCTATATCCATCCTATGGGAAAGAATGTCAAAAAAAATGTCATTGTATAGAATCTGATTGCAATTTCATCACTGGATGTGACAATTCTTCATGTATGCAACCAAATATACACATAGATAAACAAATAATAATTAAAACTAATCTACTACATGAATCTACTTAATATATATAAAAAGAAAATAAACAAGAGTTTAATATATAACAAATAGATGTTAACAGAGTGAGAAAAATACGTACTAGTACTAAAAGTTTTATTCATTCAAATTTTAGATATTGTCCAGAAATCTGACTTAGTCTACTTATACCCAACCACGACGCCATACCCCGCCGAAAGAAGTTCTATGACAGTAACTGTTGTAGTTTCTGTCTTGTCTTCATTCTTTGTTTTAGCTTTTATCACCTGTTGTTATCTGGCAACTAAAAAACCGAAATGTAACAAACATGAAAACGTCTCAACACATTTCATCACTAGGAGGGCAAAGAAATGTTCCCTTAGATACAAAGGAGACAACAAAATTAACCGCCCCTGTGATGATTCAAGACCTAGTCACAAATATACACCATCGCAGGACGTATCAACAGATCTCACACATCCCAGGCTTCGATTGCAATGTGTTGCAGCGGGAAAGCACCGCAAGCACTATAATATTTGATATAAATTCATGTACTTATGAACCCGTCTTGTACGCTGTTGAGGAAGACAGAATTGCAAGAGTTTGAAATTCTTTAAATGAACTGTGTTCATGTATAATTTGAACAACCGTGATTATTGTTTTTTTATGATCTAAAACTCGATTGATTAAATTCACTGTAAAAATGAAAATGCCATCAATCTTTGCTAAATGAAAATAAAATACACTTTGCCTATTTAATGAATTTCTTTATCATTCACGGACTTATATTGTATTTAATCTGGACACAATGAATAAAGAACAAAGAATTGATATTAGTTTTACTAGATGATAGCCAGCGCAAGCGTGTGAAATGACACTTTAGACGTGCATTTTTTTAACTTTGTATTATTGCTTTATCTGTTGTATTAAAAGTCAACCCATGGCACATTTATGCATATCAATGCATAACTGATTTTTTAAAAAGGGGGGATATTGTGTATGGCGTCGTTTTTTCTTTTCTATATTAATTTTTTTCCTTATTTTTCTAATATTTAAAGATTCACTTTATGTTAACTTTACCAAATAACCAAATTATTCAAATGCAACAGAAGGGCGAAGAATGCAAAACGAAATGTTTTTATTCGAAGCTTGTAAAGCTCAAATTCCAGAGTCCAGTTTCACAAGGAAAACTTGGTAGGGATTTCCAAATCTCAGATAAGGAAGTTTGGAAATCAATATATATCCTAACAAATTAAAAATGTCAAAAAAGTATAGCGGAATTGAATTTTGGATTGTGTAAATGTAAAACATGTTTGGCATATGGCAAGCCAATGCTTAAATTTTACTATTGTTTGGGAAAATGTCATCGTTGGTTTTTTTGTTGATGACAACGAAACAAGAAAAAATTATAATATCTTCCTCTCATTATTTGCATTCAGAATTAACAAATATTAAATGTTCTGTAGAGTAGAAAATTTAGAAGAAACAAGTCAATCGTTGAGAATGTCTATTAAAGAGAATATTATATCATATTGTTCAGTTCTATCGTTTTTACATCAAATGAGAGAAAAAAAACTGTTTCAAAATTTTGCATCTATGCTTTGAATAAGTATTTATGCTTATAACTATTATGTATATACGCGCAACCTCCGAGGGAGACAGTCCCTCAGTTGTATACCAAGGATTTCTAACATGGACACAGACTTTGATGGATGGTAGTGAAACCCTTTGATATGTGTGGGCCATAAAAAAATCACATGAATTATATTTCTTTGTATCTACGATGATGTACTGTAAATTATCAATGGAAGGATTTTTTCAATTTTTTTTCTGATAAACACATACATGTATAAATGTACGTAAAAAAGTGGAGCTAGTTATTTGTACATAACCTTATTTTTTTGGAAAAATTTTGTTACCACAAAAAAACTGTCAGGACAGTGTATATGTTCATCTTTCAGTGGTCAAAAATGTATGTCATCTGAACACTTTATATCTTCTTTCCATCAAAACTATGAAACGAATCGGCGCATTTTAAAAATTTAATATTTGTTTTTCCCCTTTGTATATACGTTATATATATTCCCTTTTAACTTTATTATACATCATTTTATCAAGGCAAGCAGTCATTTTGATACAAACTCTCACTGACTATATCCACTAAGCATGTCCATCGACTTTTATTTTTGCCATTTTGCGGTAGTTTACCGATAACGAAAGTATGTTTTAATTAATTTCACGGTAATTACTGATAAGGTAGAATTGAATTAAAGTTTAGAAACTATCATCTAACATGTGCCACTATTGAAAATACTGACAAATGATTTCTTTCACAGAAACTGAATATAGTTAAATATTTTAAACAGCAGCAGTTTGGTTTAATAACTTAACTTCAGAGGTTTTCAACGATTCTTTGCTATATTTTAAGCATTCACGGACCGCTGTATTATACTCGGCAACAACTGGTCTAGTGTCTTATAACATATTAAATGTTACTATTTGCATGCATGTATATTTTTTTTAAGATAATCAATTTGTATAATTCTTCCTCATTTTCCACGGTGACAATCACGAATATGTATTTCAGCATAGTCAGCAGCACCCCATTTTAACACGGAAATCTTGAAAGTCTCAACAGGAAAGTAATGACTAAAATTATCACCTAAAGTTATTTACAGAAGGTTAATCAAGATAGTCAGGATTCTCAGGATGTGTTCTAAATTTAGATTGCGTATATCGCATACTTATCTTCATTCTAAATTTAGTATGCAATGTTAGTATTATCAGTGTACGACACTTGATGTAATAAATAAAAAAAATTAAGAAATATATAATACCGTTGCCTTATGTAAAATCAACAGAAAACCCCCCATTATTTTTCAAGTTTATATCGATGCATGATAAACATGTAAAAGGATATAAGTTTATTATATAAAACATTACAAGAACTACTATGTTTCTCGAAATCGATTACATTTAAAAACAATTGACTTATAAATTATTTTTAACGATAATATTTTCTATTAAAATGCCAGGGTCTTTTACATTTTCTTTTATATTAGTCATGAATTTTTTGACTGTTGACAATTTTTTATGGAATACGTTTTTTACAAAATACTTAACTTTTTCTTAATGGTTTTGTAGTTGTTAAATGCTAACATAATGGTTATGACCAAAATTATAACAAAAGCGGATGTAGCGTCAAAGCTCTAATTATGATTAATCAAATTATTTAAATACTGAAATACGGATACATTTGACTTGTTAATGTACACTTTTCTAATTAATGATAACAATTTATTTGATCATTACCAAGAAAATGTATGAGTTTGATATATTTTTGTAATCCAATAATTCTTATTTTAATTGCTATCATTATATAGACAATCGCATTTTTTTGATAATTATACAGCACTATAGTCCTTGTTTTTCATGTGGGCAAAACCTGAAATACATGTATAATTTGATTTTATAACATTCAAGGTACTTCATCTAACTCTGCGTTCCGTGATTCTCGTTCAGTGAAATGCTATTTAAGAAAAGAACTCAATGCCTACCCACGTTGTAAGAATATTAACTGGGTTTGTGGGAGTTTACGCTTTATAATACGTGAAGCGTAAATTGCTCCATTCCAGGTTTTACGAGTACAACATGGGTAAATATTATGTTTATTCCTTATAATATGTTTTTTGCAATTCATTATACAAGTGAGTGCTTTTTTTGTTAATTTAAAAAATGATTATCTGTAAAAAAAAAATAAAAAATCGTACGAAACGTCACGAAAATTAGTACGTTTTTTATGTTGGCGCTTTGTGGCGTGCATTATGAGATGCAAACCACGTTGTATAAATTTAACAAAATCTTCGTTTCATTACCGCTTTACAACCAGAGTTAAATTATTCAGTCTTAGTATTAAATTGTACTATATATACAATGTAGAAAACATCAACAAATGAAATTATGGATCGATACTTATATTGTGTTTGGACGTGTCCTCTGTTTCCCCGTGTGTTGACTAATTGCACAAACAGGCGACATACAGTGGATGATTATTACTTAAAAACGATTCAAGGCTTTGGGGATATCGATAATTTTCATTCTTAAGAACGTAGAGAAATACTACAGACAACTTGGTTTAAGATATTTTTCTGTCGGACTACTTTTGATGCACTCATGCTGACTTTTATTCAAGATACCCTGTTGCATTTACGATATTACTACTTTTTCATTTGTACAGACGCAAAAATAGCGGTAGATCGAGTAATTACACTAGTGTGATAGTTTAAGTATTACATGCAAGTCTATTTATATCATTTTGTTTTGTATATTTCTATTTTCCGTTTTGTTCAACAGAAACTGTAATTTACATAAATCAAAGTCAAAGTCAGCCAATATCAGTAACATTTTATGGTATGTGAACTTCGTACTAGCTTATGTTTTCCTTATCAGTGTATATATTGTCTCTGGTTTTATTTTAATTGCATTGTCAATACCAACGTGTATTTTTGTAGTTTAAGTTGCAACGTTTTGAATGCGTCTGTAAAATCCAAAAGTTAACTTTCTTTACAGTGCGCATTGTAATTGATTTTTTTTAAAGAAACGTATACTGTTTTGTGGTAACTAATGACAGCTTTATTTTGTCAGTTTTCTCATAGACATGCATTGTTTTTATACAGGTCAATGCCTGTAATATACTTACACGACTAAGCTCATTAGAAACACAGTCTCCATCTTCAAACTCTTGACTGCTCGAATATTCTAAGATTGTGATGTACATGTACTTCGTAAAAATGATTTTAGTTTTTTTTCTATGTTGAAAACGTATAATCTAATATACATAGTTTTAGTTCCATGCTTATATGATAAACTTTGATTTCATTTTTGATAGTTTTAAGCCGTAACACTATCCCTGTCAGTAAAGGATATTAGGTTTGTACAAATGAGTTAATTTAGAGTACAAAACTTACTTTAATTTGTAACATACTCCATCGAAAAATTAAGAATATAAGCAAAAAGAAAAGTTTTGATTTGTTTTAAACATATTTTATTGATTGCCCAAAAAGATAAAAAAAAAAACAAGTTCTAACAACTTACTAGTTTTCTCCTTTAATATAACGATAACTGTCATGTATATTAGTAATTGGCATTTTGTATTGCAAATTTAAAGCAAAGAAAATATTTTTCATTATTAATATACACAAAGACAAGTTATTTAAATCTGACAGATTCTTCTACAAACTTCTGCACAGATTTGTTAATTTGTAAAGGTAGGTTGTTGTTAGCATTTAAAAGTACAAATTAGTGTCAAATTAGTATCAATAAGTAACAATTAGTGTCAATATTGACTTAATCTATGAATAATGATCTAACATGTTGTTTCTCGCTCTATAGTAATTCCTACAAGAAACAAAGAAGAAGAAAAAAAAGATACACACCTTATGGTTTACCACATGAAAACAAGGATTATTTATTATATTATGTTTACAGAGATCATTGTTTAAAACACAGTTGTGTATTGTTCAAAGAAAAGTCTCCGCGTAGCTAATGTAAAGGCTTTTTTTTACAATTTGCAAAAAAGTGATAGAACTTATGATTGTCAATAGTCAGATCTTGTGACACTCTTAAGATATGTCTTGTGATATTTATCACGATAGTTTTGTAAAACCCAGCTCTGTGTGACTGCTTATTCATAAGTGTTAATCAGCTTAAATAAATTCTTTTTAGACGCAAATTTAAATGTTATTTAAAACTCCATTGCAAGAATGAAATGCGTCTTCTTACACTTTCGTTATTTTTGCAAAACGGAAGTGATAAATCTTATGATTGTCATAAGTCAGATCTTATGACAATCTTAAGATGGCTCACTACACCGAGAAATATTTTCTCAAATCAGCAGCAGATTACTTGATTATGATAAATATCATAATGGATAAGAAGTATTTAAGTTTAATATGCAAAAAGATGTGCAATTTTGGATGAAAAATTACATTTTCAAAAATTTAATTCAGTTACGTGAACAATAGCTCCAGGCGGATTCGAACTCTGCGCTTCAGAAGCCCAATACTTTAGCCACTGAGCTTCGATGATATACAACCCAATCGAACGATATAAACAGTTTAACAGAACATTTAATCGCCATCTTGTGACGTAGTGTCTCAAAAAGTATAAGTGTAGGTATAGTGAGGTACCTTAGGATATGATTTCGCCCATGAGAAAAGGGCCCTTATGTCATTTTTTACAAAACAGAAAACGATGTCATAAACGTAGGATGTTTTATCATTAGCGCCGTATTCCGACCGCATGTAGCGTTACATTAAATAAACGAAAAAAAATGTTTGTGCTGTTTTGAATAAATAAAGTTGTGGTAAAAATATAAAACATTGTCTGTATTTTCTCTTATATTTCATTTAATTATCGATTTTTGTTTTCAGATTTTTTTTGGTTTTAATACTACACAACCATGGCGACGATAAACAAACTTACGAGGAGCGGATTCAAGAATACATGTACATTTGCAGTCAAATTATGAGAGCAAGCTCTGTATCACTGCTTTTTTTCTGGACCATGGATCAGTTTGAGGTATAGAAAATATGTACACACATTTATTACAAAGAATTCATTATGAAATCAAAACTTTTTTCTATTTTTACATCAATTAATAATGATCCGCCGACTGGTGACAGACGACCGTCCGACATAATGTTGTAGGCTACATGTTATTAGTAGCGAGACGTATTTTGCAAGAAAATATAATAAACTGTATCTAGTTGATCGATAGTTTTACATAATCGATTCTAATATTTAGAAAAAAGTAGTGGAATTTATCAGTACTACACGTATGTGTTTCTTTCTGCGAGTGAATGCAAGAGAGATAACTCAGTCATGTAATAACTTGGGGCTCCGGACGGGAAAACTGTATCAATTTAAGAAAATGACAATCAATTTAATTTTTAAACAGTTTTTTTTAATTCTTTATTCAATCAAAATTAACACGACACATAATCTAATTTAGAAGTCGTCTGTTTATATATCTTTAGTTTATGATTTTAATTATTTAAATAATTTGATTAGATATTTTAAAAAATGGAAATGTATATTGAACAAAATTTCATAGAAAAAAATAATAATAATGAATTTAAAAAAAAATTGAATCAAAATGAAGTTGACCCAAAATAATTGCGTTAATTTAAGCATACTTATAAAAAATAATCAAATCCAAATAATTTTATCAAAGAGAAAAATAAACGTCGATAAAAGATACTTGAAAAAAAAAATGGACAGACGAATGGATCGAATTATAGAATGATGGGTGGATGGATGGATGGATGGATGGATAGATAGATAGATAGATAGATAGATAGATAGATAGATAGATAGATAGATAGATAGATAGATAGATAGATATTGTACATTTTTAAAATACAATATACATGTATTTTAAACATGTACAATATAATACTATAATTTAATGTACTAGAAAATTTACATTCATGAGAGAGAGAGAGAGAGAGAGAGAGAGAGAGATTGCAGGAGGGAACTATTTTGTTGGTTTTTAAGTAAGTTATTTTTTTAATAGGAATTAGACAGACAAATTGAAGAACATTTTGGGCGCTTGAATGTGACTCAACATGATGATGATCATCATTCTGAAAGTGACCATGAAGATGAAAATGAAGATGTTGATCATGACGCAACGATTGCTACTCGAATGTCCGAGTTTATGGAGACACAGAATGAACATAATTCAGCTCTAGATATAGAAACAGACGACTCTGTAGATACATTGTGTGTCGCTTCTGATGGTTGGTTTATGAATAGATGCGCATGTACATATGTACATGTACTAAGAACTGCTTTGGAATATTTTCAGACAATGAGATTAAGGAACATATCTATAATATAAGAGAAATGACCAAGGTAGAGAAGGAGTTGTTTATCATGGGCACTCTACAAACTGGTTGTTTTGAACAAACAACACAAAGAAACACCGAGCGAAAACGTGTGCGCTATACTTAAAACTTCAAAGGAAAGAGCATATGCAGAGATGCATTTTTGGCAATATATGATGTGTCAGACAAAGTACTGTCGAATGTTGTGACTCATGTGAACACAAATGGAGTTTGTCCTAGAGAACACGGTAACTAGAGGAAAAAGCCAGCTCATGCATTGCATTTGAGGAGATTGAAAATGCTGTGAAATTTATAAGAATTATGCAGAAGAGTTCGGCATCCCATAGCCCGAGGCAGCGATGGAATTCCCCCTGTGTACCTGCCAGCATCAGATACCAAAAAAGCAATACACCAAAGGTATGTGAAATCCTGTGAGGAGTCCAGCATCCGTGCTATGAAAATTTCATCATTTGAAGATTTCTGGCTAAAATGCATTCCACACATCCGGATCAGCACTCCCCGTGATGATGTGAGTCAGAAGTGTGAGTGCCTGCGTAAGAAGATCATGGATACCAGGACAGAAGAGGAGAAACTAACATCCGTAAGAGCTTTCCAGGACTACACTGAAGCAGCTAGGAAAAAACGACAACATTACAGGGAGTGCATACAAGAAGCAGTCGAAGAAATGGGACAGTGGCAAAGCGGGCAGCTTCAGAACGTGCACTACACCTTCGATTTCGCCCAACACTTCCAGCTACCGCACCATGCTAGACAAATGGGACCGACATACTTTGTCATGCTTCGCAGAGTCCAGCTCTTTGGGGTCTGCATTGATAGTGCGTCTATGCAGTTGAACTTCTTGGTTGACGAAGATCAAACAATTGGTAAATAATATAACTTTTTTTTTTTACGAAAACGTGTAAATAAAAATAACGCAGTGTATCTTTAAATCTGTTAAATTGAAAAATTTGTAAATTCTTATTTATTTTTTATTTACACATTGCTTTTTTCCCCTGTGTTTGCAGAAACGGTACATGTGTAATATGTTATAATATTTTAATTTAGGCCAAGATGGGACTTTGACCAATGGCGCAAACGCGATAATTAGCATGTTAGACTACACATTCAACGAATATGGATTTGGGGAAAAGTCATGTTCTTTACATGCAGATACCTGCAGTGGTATATATTTTCATTATTGCCATTTATATTATTTTTTTATTGTTATTAATTTTTAAAATTTAGATTTTAATTAACGTTTTTTATTATGATATTTACCCGTTCGGAAAACTTTAACAGTTTTTCTTCTTTTTTTTTTTCGTTTCCTTTTTGTGCAGGTCAAAACAAAAATCAGTATATATTGGCGTATCTAGATCTGTGCTGGAGAGTTCTAATTGGCTTTCACGAAAGAATCTCACTTAAAAGCAGATTCCAGGACACACTAGGCATTGAATTTTTAATATATTACCTTGTATGTTTAGTGTGGATATTATTTTGATTTCTGTTTACATTAACATGTATCACCTTTGCATAATAATTATGAATATTCGTCTAGATGTCTTGTTGATGGAGGATTTCGCCACATAAGAACATTTTTCCGCCGAAGTGATGTGGACTCTTTTAATCAGTTGGTGGACGTGGTGCAAAAATTAGCTTCCAGCAATGTTGCCATCCCATACACGCAAGAGGACGGTAGAGCGACTTGGGAATGGCGGGATTGGAAGTGCTTTCTCTCTACCAACTTCAAGGCCGTCAGAAACATAAGAAAGTACCAACACTTTCGGTTTTCTTGCCAAGATTCTGGGTACAGACCAGAGTATCCATCATGAAGAGCCCCATCTCAGATTCTCATGCGAGACCAATATTGATCACGCCACCTGGATTGTCCAGAGATCGCCAGACGTACCTCTACAGGAATGTCCGCCCTTACGTCAGGCCAATTCATCAGGAGGAAGTGTGCCCAGCTCCTACAGACCTGGAAGAGTGACTGGTGTAACATTATTTTTGGTTTTTCGACGCCAGAACTTTTGCTAAATTGTGAAATTTTGTTCTGCTGAAATTTTAAATTACTTGTAAATATGATATGATTGATGTGTTTGTCGTTTTTATTGACGTATATAATTTATGTGTATCAGTGTGTTGTCATGTATTTGGGATCTATTACTGATAATGAAAATAAAATGATTAAAATTAATTATATAACCATGATTATTAAAACTTTACAACACTTGTTTGGCGCATATTATTATGACGTCACTGATGTTAAACTGCTGAACGCTGTACTGCAGTAAACCAATTTGTTGATATAAATGCATAAAAATATAATTTTAATGTTGCAGAAGGATCTTAAATTACATTTTTTGAAATTGCCTACATGTTTACTGTCAGGACCCTTTTCTCATGGGTGCAATCAATTTATATTTTATGACAAATCTTACGATATTTTCGTAAAACCCACCCTGGGAATAAAACTAATAATAATAAATTCTTACATTAATTCAATTCTGTATTCAAAACAGCCAGTTATAAATATTAACTTTATTTAAACGTTTTAAGGGAATTGGAACGGAAATCCTCGGCGTGGAAGATTGTCACACAACAGGAAACGTCTATTATTTCGTGAACTACAAAAGGACAAAAAAACACACCAACTCTCCATACACTAGAATCTGGCGCCACAACATAGACATGTATACCGCTCAGGTTTTTCTGTTTTGTTTTTATTTTATGAATGCTAGCAGTCAAAGGTAATGTAATCACTTTATGCCAGACAAAATATCATTTTTTTTAACGTCATAATTAAATGAGATTAAAAAATTCATATATAAAGTCAATTCATTTTAAACTAAATTTTACATGTATTTTACAAAGATTTGACCGCTGCAAAGTTTGGGACAACACGGACTTGAAATGCAAAGGTATGGTGTAATACTATGTTTGAAGCAATAACTAATACAATAACTAATAATGCTCCAGTTAATTTTGGTCTTATTCAGGTCAAGCACAGCGCTTGCATTTTATGAGTTATTTTCCAGAGATACATTTGTTGTCGCTCGATTTTATAGTATGTAATTCATTTCAATTGATACACAAACTCTACACTAAATGAATTGTTGGGATAACGAACAGTGTTCTAAATCAAACGTCCAAAGATAAATTAATTTGAGAGAGAGAGAGAGAGAAGAAGAAAGGAGAGATTTTTAACTAAGGGCAAAATTAATTATTTTTTTAATTCTGACACAGAGTGCCATCCAGGATATCTGGGTCAAAACTGCTCAGAAATATGCCGATATCCTACGTACGGAGAGGAGTGCCAGAAATTGTGTGAATGCAAAGAAGAAAAGTACTGTGACATTGCCACAGGGTGTTTTTCATCAGACGGTATCTTTTTTTTAAACTACGAATAAATAATCTCGATTTGATAATTTATTCTGTGTAGAAGTTAAGTTTTCGAAATATGGAGGATAGCGAAAAGATTAAAGTTTACATTTGTAACAGTTACTGAAAATGCAATAAAGAATATCGCAGTATAGAAAACATAGATTTTATCAATCCTGTATAACTCTGTTTATGAAATCACGTAACACTGCAATTGTAGCGTTGATGTCTGTATGTTAACAGTTTATTTGGATATTAGTTATGTAGAAAGACGACATTGAATGACCCATCTGGGCTCTGAAGGTTTTGGTTCTTAAATTTTATTTGCATTGTTTTGTTCTCTTCACGTTTTGGGGAACCACAGGGCTGCGTTTTACAAAAGAACTTACGACTTAAGACCAAATTAATGATTGCTAATTAATCACCAACTAATCGATGATTAATTTTTATGACTGGAAAATATGATTATGGAAATTGAAACATTTGTAAACAAACGGATTTATGTCAATTTTGTTTGGTGTTCCGATGGGGCCACTTCGACCTTCGCCTTTAGGTCGAGGAGAGAGAGTGCGAAGTTGCGAAGGCGAAAGTGCGAAAGTGCGACGGCGAAGGAGCGAAAGTGCGAAGATGCGACGGCGAAGATGAAAGTGCGAAATTGCGAAGAAGCGATACTACTTTCGCTCCTTTGTCATCGCAACTTCGCACTCTCGCCTTCGCATCTTCGCGCTTTCGCCTATTTATATTTGTGGAGCTCTCTATCGTTTAAAGACAATTTTAGCTGTATAAAAGGACATATGAGGTAGACGATGAACTTTTTAGAATTTATTTCCAACAGCCTGAGCAGATCCATAACTGTTTCTAAAGGGGAGGGGGGGGGGGGGTCCGAAACATATTTTAGAGATTTTATTATATATAATTAATGAAATTACACTTTCTGGGTTGATGGTATCCAAAGCCTCTCTCCCCCTTTACTGCTGGTGTGAAGTTATTATTATTGGATTGTCCGGGGGTCGGACCCCCTCTCCCCCTCTAGGTCCATACATGAGCAAGGAGTGTCGCATAATGAAATTAGAATGTTTCTGTGTTTGAACCACGGTAAACAAACAGCTGGTAAGTGACAGGAGTCTGGAAGTGCTTATGTATACATTCTGGCGGACATTACATTTTATGCGGAGTATATAATGATTTGGCATAGACAGCACTGGTAAATATATATGTCACATATACACATTAAAATATTTATAAACATTCATAGTAAGCACGATGGCCTAGCGCATGCGTACCAATAATATCATGGATTATTCGGAAAACCTTGGCGAGTACGGTGCCTGCATCAAATTCTATGTAATCGACCGAGACTCTCTGAATGCTATCAAAAAAGGCGAAGGCAAAAGTGCGAAGGTGCGAAGGCGAAGTTGCGAAGGCAAAGGAGCGATAGTAGTATCGCTCCCTCGCCTTCGCACTTTCGCCATCGCATCTTCGCGCGTCGCCGTCGCATCTTCGCACTTTCGCTCCTTCGCCGTCGCACTCTCGCACTTTCGCCTTCGCAACTTCGCACTCTCGCATCTTCGACCTAAAGGCGAAAGTGCGATGGTCGAAGTGGCCCCATCGGAACACCATAATTTTGTTCTCTAAAGATGATCTTACGAGACTGTAAATATTTACGAATTTGTCGTAAGTTCTTTTGTAAAATGCAGTCCAGTTATGTGCTTTCAAGTTAATATTAGCGCTTTAAACTTTTATTAAAGTTATCATGAATAAGAAAAGCAAAAAAGGCATTGAGGTACATTATTGAGGTATTATCATATCACTTTTGTTCTTTTAAAAACGATCAACTTTTATTATCTTCGATATGAAACAATGCATTCTTTTCTTTATTCGATCAGAACAACAAACGATCAACAAATGGGCGTTACATGTTTTTTACTTTTTTAAAACAATGAAAGAAAAATGTATCAATATAAATCAAACATTCTGTAAACAGGGTTATTTTCGCTCCGGGTGTTTTTCGTCCTTCCATACTTTCAAAAGCTTTAACTCTGCCTTGACCTCGCCTAGACTCAGTTGCGAGATAGATGCGATTTAAAACAAGTGCACCGCTAAGCGGAGCATCCCCTCGTGACATGAATTATTTATGGAATGTTTTTAAATTTTGCCCAGATTATCCGATATAACCTGTTTTGAAACAGTGCACGGTTTATAATCCGCAAAGAGGATAATAAAAAAAGCGCATTAATTTTTTTTTAATTTGAGTTCCGGTTGGGGCGTAGCTACAGATCTAACCAGGTTATTTAAAATAAATTAAATTTTTCCGTGTTTACAAAATAGAATTAAATCATTGTGTTGGGGATGCATAAGTTTGGAATATACAGTCATGTAATTGTAACTGAGACTTATTAAACTGGTTTGTGGAAAATCAGGTTTACATATTCATGCAAGGGTTTTCTTTGAATCTTGCTAACCAGCTGAGGTAGACACACATACATACACACAGGCACAACAGCGATGCTTAATCCCCTTCGCAACAAGTTGAGCGAGGGGAGAATTAGCACATTTATTAACAAATTGTTTGAAATTCGCCCAGGCCTAAATTCGCCCGTTGACAACAAGGAAGAAAGGGCGAATACGAAAAGAAGTCAAATATTTTCTTGCACACAGTAAACTTTTTATACAGACACTGCCAACACTTTTAAAATATATTTACATTCCACTCGAAGGTATTAGGCTTCATAAGATAGAAAAAAGGAGTTTTTCATTGTCACTACTACATTTGTTTTTCTCAATGAGTCCATTTGATTATTTGCTTTTTACAGTTGGGTGCAGAATTGGCTATTTTGGTTCAAGATGTGTCAATGAATGCCGATTTCCAACTTTTGGGAAAGGGTGTCAAAAGACATGCCAGTGCTCCAAATTATTTTGTAATTACATCACTGGGTGTGACGTTTCTACAGGTATGCAACAAATTCTTTTGAAATAAATTTACTTCTCTCCATTAGAATGCATAATAATTTTCTGTTTTCACTTGGTTTAATTATAAAGAATATAAAAACACTAATAACTGTAATTATTAAAATTTTAGGTACAAACCAGAACGAGTTTCCGTCACCGAAGCAATACACTACCGAGAGAGACTTAACCATAGTTGTTGTTATATTATCTGTTTTTTCATTCATTTTGGTCTCAGGTATCATAGTCTATGTCATCTGGCGAATAAAAGGGCCATACTTATCAAACTGGAGATCATTTCGAAATGTTACACCTATACGCGAGCATTATACACCACAGAAAGCAACATCTCAACAGCATGCTTCCTTAGATATGAGCCAGAGGACAGACGACACGTACTGTTCCAGTTATGATGCCAGACCATTTCAATATTTCAATCATGCAATGAATGTCTCTACAGACGATATTTCTCCACAATCTCATGGTAAAGTGCCGCAGCGGGACGGAAGCGCAAATACGATACTTTTTGATATTAGCTCTTCGTATGGGCCTGATATTCATACTATACAGAAAGACAAATTTTAACACCTGCATAATTTTTGAACAATGCTGGAGGGCAGTTTAAAGTTTTGATTTTGAAAGTTATTTGTTTATACAAACAAATAACATCCTCACAGTTAGTCCTTAAATGGTTTTTTCAAGTATTTAAAAATGTGATCGAATTTTGTCGATTACTTCGGACATTTTATGTAATCACAGTGCAATGAAACTGAATTCGGTAACGTCGCGGACGTACTAACATTGGCACACACATATTTTGAAATACATTGTATTTTATTAAGATTTTTTAATTTTTTTAAATCATCATTTTGAGCGTGCTCCTCACGTTCACATTTGCCATATCATTACAGCAAGATAAAACAATATGTAAAAATTCTTGATCTAAACGTTATATACAACTTCTTCAATTGTAAACCAAAACTGTTTTTGTTCAATTTCATTGCTATTTGACGTTCTTAGAATAGATATATAAAGAAGCAAACGGGTAAAAAATAATATAACATTGCAATGAATTTCACTATGAATCGCTAATGAGATGAAATTAAAGATGGCTTTCGGATTTTTTTTTTTGCATTCAGGATTGTATTTTAAGAACAAAAATGTTCTTGTCATCAGACGAATAGACGCTGGCTGGACCCGTTGTCCTAATTATTCCCTTTAGAGCAATACATGTTGTCGTATCCTTTAATTGGCATTTTCTTCCTCTCAACGCCTGAAGTCTCACTTTTTGAGGGAGGTAATGTCGTCTCTTCCATTTTTTTTTTAAATCTTGTTTGATAGCCTCCTTGAAGATTGTGATTTTGGCAACACTTTCAGTAATTCTTTTTGCTCTTTTGACATCTTCCCCATGGAAAGCTGAATAGGAGTGAAATCGGTTTAATCTAATTCAAATATAAGCGATTAACATCGTTTATGTGTGATTTTGTTGTCTGATGATAATACAGGTAGTTGCACGTTTTTTTTATATCCTAATGGTAAATACAAAAGAAATCACCTCGTAAAGAGTTGCAATACACGAAGTGTGTCCTCAATAGTCGATTGAAATGTATACCGATCATATTAAGTTCCTGTGGGTATTACACAGCAACAAAAACAGAAAAAATGTATATACATACGGCGGAAACGTTAACGCTTGATCTTAACTGAAACCTAGAACATTGTCTGCCATGCTTTGAATGATGTTCGTTTGGTGGTTTAGGGATTCTTTCGATGGTTGCGTTTATAGTTCTTATTTTGCTATTGAATACTAGTATTTTTATTTTTGTTCGATATATTTAATTAAAATTATAATCTGTAAAACAATCTTTTTATTAAGATGTTATTAATGTTTACATCTAGACAATTGGCTTTGTGCAATGGTTTTTCATGTTATAATCATTTTGTTCTTCAAAATATTAGATTAAACTTGTTGAATATATCAAAAAACGTTGAATATATAATGTAGATATAGTTTTTGTGAAGTCACACGTATTCATTGATAAAAAGAATCAGGAATTTTGTAATGAGTCATTTAGAGTGAAAACTGATGATAGTGTTTGCTGCATACATGTATCTGTAGTTTATACTTTACATATTTTAAAGATTTTGGTTAATTTCATACACTTTTGATTTATTTGTACATACAATGTTCTCAATCTACCCTATTATTGAACAAATTTTGCACCGAATTTTTTAACAATACTAAGCTCAACTGTATAATAACTTGAAAATGAAATAGTTGCATGCATTGTACAGATAAGCTTATAAATCTTATTTTAATTTTATACATATTGCGTATAAATTTGCTAATAAATTAAGACTAAAATATATCTTTATTAATTTTAGATAGTATAAAAGAGTGCAAACAACACTGGATAATATCTTCTTTAATATTTGTTTGAAGTATTTTGAACAAAAATCCATCGACCTCAAAAAAAAAAATGAAAATGAGTTGCAGCTTCCTTAAAAGTCAATTATAAAAAAAAAATGAAGAAATAAACTGACCAGTAAAAGATTACTTGGATGCCGTTCATATTCACCAACTCTCAATGCTGTGTACATAACACATAATTATTTCAACATGTCATAATAAGACAAAAGCAAAACCGTTGGCCAAAACTTATTACACAATTGCAGACAAGGTCAGGGTTGCATACTGCAATACAAGGTATTTAAACCTCTAGTTTGATGGCAGATCAAAGCCGGTTTGAGACAGATATTAGAAAAATTAGATTAAAAAAGGAGAAAACATAAATAATATAACATGACAGATGCTTGTAAGGAATCGAAAGATATTAATGAAAAAAGTGAAAAACGGACACCAAGAGAAACAGCCCGTACAAATTGATATTGACCTTTGAAATTATTTTTTCAATTGAAAAAATAATATTTATGAACTCAAAAACTTATTAACTCTCATTGATTAAGTCTGTGCTTTATGATTGTTTAAATGTAGACAAAGTAACAACATATGTAAAAATGGCAACGACTACTAGTATGTTATTGTAATATTACATGTATTTCTAAATTAAAAGTTGTACGGGGAGTTTCATAAAAGCAAAAGAAAGAGTATTTGACTTGAATCGATGAGATGAATTTTATTTATTTCTATCTTTAGATAACGTGAAAACATACATTGCAGGAATTAATGCTAATTCTCTAATGTAAACCTTCAGAAAAAACGCTGGGAACTTAAAGTAGCCTACGTGAATTCTGTTAAAATATCTTATATCTAACAAATGTGTCTGTAATTTTGGGATGAAACAATCAAAATACGGATACATAGAGCATTGTACATTAATTGAGCAAAGTAAATTTGTCTTAATTTACCATATGTTGGTGTTTTAAAATTAGTTATATCTTCCGCAATGTTTGCAATAACAATAAATTGTTCATTAGCAAACAGACAGTCAGTTACATTTGTTTCCTTCCGTATATATTTTTGGATATATATTCCAACAGAGTTGCAGTTTAAAGCCAGACAATTTAATCAGGTGATATTCTGTAATATCTCCAACGACAGTACGTAGCTTGGTGTTTTTAATTAATAATGTTAAATATATATTTTTTTTGTGCTTACTAAATTAATCATTTAACAGTCTTTTTATAGTAAAAATCTGTTGCATTATTGATTGTTAGTTGTGCATGCAAAATCTGGTACATTATTGATTGTCAGTTGTACATGCACAATATTTTTTGTTATAAGAATATTTTTAATAACTGATGTAAAACAAATCATAACATTACAATAGTTCTTTGTAATTTAAAGTTGTCACAAAAAAACCGTCTGATATAGGATGTTTGTTTGCGTGACGTAATAAATGTACCGCTCAGACTTCAAAAATAACTATATAGTAAATCTAAAAATCGTTCCTATAACATTCAATTTTATACAAACAATTTTAAAAATTCAAAACTTTGAACGATTAATTTGATTAAATACCCCTTTCCCATCCATATGGAAGAATCCTCTCTAACCAATGGAAATTTCATTTAAAAAAGATTAAACTAGATGCTGTCATTAGACAGTATGTTTGCCCCTAAATAACACTGTTTTGTACCAGTTTAATTAAAAATGAAGACCACATGCAAGCTTCGGTAATACATTCAAAAATTATAATTTTCATAACTGAAGGATGAGATCCCTTCCCATATGATAATACACATGAGCAACACGTTATGTGCAATTTGGGGTTGAACTGTTTGCAGTGAATTTTCAGTTAATCAATAATCTTAACATTTCATGTCATAGAAAGTATAATGGTCAATATAATTATTACAAACAAAATTAGAAATTAAATTATGCCCCCTCCTCGTGGCAGTTGCCGGTTTTAGATTTGCTTCTGTGTGCCTACATGCACAGATTTAGAGATGGGGTGGAAGTGAGGGGTCCAGACCCCCCCCCCCCCTGAAAATTCATTTATATCAATTGTAAAATTACCAAAAATACACCTTGGACTCCAATGCTCTTACAGACATGTAAACGCTCTAACCCATTGCGCTTCAATGTTAGGTAACATTATTGGGGGGGGGGGGGTTAAATATTTAATTAATATTTAATATACTTTATTGTTTATCTCAGTAGGAAGTATACATCACAATATGCAGGTGTCCTGCACCACCTTAAAGCTACACAGGATGAACCTCTGCCATTCAGTCAACTGAATGATAACTGAATGGTCTGGAAAGGTGACTGAATGGCATAGCTATGCCATTCAGCCACATTTCAGTTACCTATCAGTCACCTTTCACTTAACTGAATGGCAGAGATTCATCCTGTGCTAGCTGTTATTTACCTATTTAAATATTGCAAGTGGATTTGAAGAATAGGTCATAAAAATACACGCATGTTACAAATAACTGATCTTTGTCTGAAGTTACGTACACAACACAGGTCTGCAGGTCTCATTAGCGGGTACTAGTTTTACCCAACTCTTCGATTAGATGGGTTCACGTGTATACATACATGTCTGTGTTTTCCATATGCAGAAATGGATTAGTTAAGATCAGCTAAAGGAATTCATTATTGTGTTTTAATTGGATTATCATTATGATGTTGACCAATATAGGTAAGCATAATACATGTAGTAGAAGTACACAATATAATGACATGCTAGGATACATAAGTTCTACTTTCACTTTCTAAATGCGATCTCCCTTTTACAGCATACTGTATCATCTTTTAATATTTAAATCAGCTTATCATGGTTACCTATCCTATCGCATTTGTAAAGTTTCTGTCATTTTAGTTGCAAAAGTTTTTTTTTTCATTTGAGTTGACCCCATACTGACCCTGACGTATAAACAAACTTCTTATTAAATTTGTGTATAACATGTAAGTAAGTGTAGACACTTATAATTTTTATATGAGTTATAATAGGAAGGAAGGAGTATTTCTTTCTTAATGTATTATATAATGCATCAAATACAATGTAGGTCATGACCTTATGGGACTGTTCGGACCCAACGAAACAGCTAGGAAAATACAATATATCTTCTAATTTCATTATGATGCAGCAAATGGTGTACAGTACACTAATGACCCCCAGGTGTTGTCTTGAACCCCCCCCCCCCCCCTTTATGAAATAGGAAATGATGATACACTGTATATTTTGTTAACTTCTGAGATCTGAGATCTTTGTCCTTAAACTTGCTCTTTGTGTCATTGTGCATAAAATTGTATATAGATTATGCCCCATTGGAGACACCCTGACATTCTAGAACTAGAAATGATAAAGTATTTTATCTTAGTGATATGTTACAGTAGTGTTTGATCCATGTGGGTAATTCCTAGCCCAATGATGTCACTGCTTTGTTTAAGGGACTTTACAATTGCCCTAAATAGGCGAATACACATGCATATAACATTTTGTTTATAAATCTAAAAAATTGAATTAAGCAATTTCCAAAATGTTAATGTGCATTAGAAGAGAAAAAGCAATCATGAAATGATTTAAAATTTGCTACTGAACACATGTAAGAATGTATAAAGAAGACTGCATGAATCTTTAGAACCAGGTTAGATTGGGGGGGGGGGGGTGAATGTATACATGAAAACATTTATAATTTGAATCATTTATTGTTATTAATCTTAACTAGTCAATGAATACTAGTTATTGATCCCCGGGTAGAAATATGATCTCTGATCATATATCTCAATAGATCATTTGTCAAATATGCAAGAAGTAATTTTTTTTAAGGAGGCCGATTTGGGTTTTTTTGCGGAAAAACTACAATAGCATAACTCTTTATTTTTTAACCATATATAATTTCCTACCTTATATGTAAAAGACACAAAATTCTACCTTCTCGTTTTTAGTGGGGGCCATCTCAAAATATTAAAATGCACCAAATTGTGCTATATATTTGGATCATCACGAATGATGATTGGTATAATGGATTCATTCCAAAAATGAGGAAAATGTCCTCGAGGATAGCATCATTCTGTATATAAAATTTCAACAGCGTACAATTTTAACTTTTTCTTTTATGTTATTTCTTATAACGTACTCCTACATAGCTTCATTTTATCATAACGTCAAAAAAAGCGCAATGGCAATGCTCCCTTACAGCACAACGTAAAAATCGTGTTAAAAATAAAAATTGCCTTTAACAATCTAAATATTTTTATCTGTATTTTGTTTATTTTGTTCGATTTTATAAATGATATCGAAAAAAATTCATAAGAAGTATAAATCAACTGTATTATATTAGAATGCGCAAAAACATGCGCAGTGCAAACTAAAGTCGGCCTCCTTAAGAATAACATTTTTTACCAGTTTATAAAAGTTTTTAGACACCCAAATTATATTTTGATTTTAATAGATCATTCGACAATTAAAGGGGGGGGGGGGAGAACAGTTTATATTTGAGTTTGTTTGGGGGTGGGGGTTCCAAGTCATATATTTGACAATTTTTAATGTAATTTAAAATAAGACTAAGCCATACTACAGTCATGAACATGAATAGTATAGAACAAAACACAAACTAATACATGTATATATACCTAGGAAGTATTAAAAAACATAGATGATTGATCTATATCTGGGTTCTAAAATTGAATCATATATCATGTACATATTATATTATTGTTTCTTTGTTCAAGGCATTTCAGATGGTATGTAGGTCATGATCCAAAGTGCTCTTCCTGAAACTATCAAATATCATAAAAATCATTGAGATCCCCACCTTAATTCAAAGATATTATTCCTCCCTAGATCATGGCGCATCAGATCATTATGGCATGTAAGTCATGACTCTAAGGGGTCATTCTGACCCCCTTAGAATCAGAAATTGTCAATTATCTTTAAATTATTGATGTTTGATGATCCTATCTCTATTTAATCTTTATTATTAAGTCTCCCGAATGAAATTTGGAGACTTATTGTTTTTGTACCGTTCTTAAAACATGTATAATTATTCTTCGTCTTCTTCTTTTTCTTCTTTCTCGCTCTGAACTTGTTTCTCAGAGATGGCTAAACAGAATTGTACAAAACTCTAGGATATGGTAGGCCTGCATATCTAGTTGTGCACCCTGGTTTGATTTTTCTCATTTTGGGTTAGACAACCTCTTTTCGGGGGGTGGGGTGTCTCAAAAGGGTGTGGGGTCTAACATTTAACGTTATAGGAATAATCGTAGACTCTATTGTAAATGGTAACTTGAAAACGGACAAAGATAATAATATAGGGTTTTCATAATCATATATTGACTGTTACTGGCAATATATAGGGTTTATTAGATCTGGCCCTGGGGTCATCCCCATCCCCCAGGAATTTGAAATTACCATATATCTCAGAAACTGTTATAACCATGACCCCTAAACCATATATATTTATGTTTCTGATGTCAAGGGGCATCAAATGTTATGTAGGTCATGGGCCCTGTTGGTGGTCCTGACCCCCTCAAACAGCAAGTCCTTTAATATCTTCAAAACAGTTGAGATTCCCACCCTTAAACCATATATATTCTTGTTCCTTGTGTCAAGGGGCATCAAACGGTATGTAGGTCATGGGCCCCGGGGGTGGTCATGACCCCCCTCGAACAGGAAGTGTATGAATATCTTGAAAACGATTGAGATCCCCACCCCTTAACCATATATATTCTTGATCCTTAAAGGGCACCAAAAGGTATGTAGGTAATTGGCCTCAGGGTTAAATTTAATTTTTCAAAACCGTAATGCACATCTATGGAACCATCCCTATCATATCCCAAGATATGATGTGTCCATTAAATCATAAAAAGAGTTCTAGGATTTATGTTTTTTTGAAGTGAAAAACGTCAATTTTCTGCTACTTTTTACTCCCTGTATGTAATTTTTAAAACCTTACTGCACATCTACATGTATAGAACAGTCCCTATCCCAAGATACATGTATGATGTGTCTATCGATTAAATCATAAGAGGAGCTCTTGGATCTATGTTTTTTTTTTAGTGATAAACGTCAATTTTCTGCTTCTATTTGACTCCCTGGATGATTTTTAAAAACCTTATTGCACATCTATAGGACAGCCCCAATTATATCCCAAGAGATGACGTAGCTACTCCAAATGTTGTAAGAGGAGTTCTGGGAACCATACCTTTTTTTTTGCAAAAAAACGTCATTTTTTGTTGCCCACTGATCCCCTTAATAAAAAAAATTCTGGAACCTGATCACACCTCAATATGACACCCCCAATAATATTCTAGAAGATAATTTGGTTACTGCCAAAAAAATTACGTTTTTGAAACCAGTTTTTTTGTTTAAAAAAACACGTCATTTTTCAGCCATTTAATGACACCCAGGACAAAATTATTGAAAATTCCGCATCTATAGGATACCCTAAAACATATTTCAAAAGATGATCTGTCTACTGTTGAAAATGTAGGAGGAGTTCGAGGAAGAAGGTTTTTTTTACCAATTATTTGACCCCCAGGACTAACAGAATTTTTGAAAACTTTTTACAAAACAACATAATACTCCAAATCAAACTCCAAGAGTTCAGTTTGCTGGTTTATAAGATGTTAGAGCAGTTTGAGAAAGTAAAACATGACAGACGGACGGACGGACGGAACAGGGTAACAACAATATACCCGAACTTTCTTTAGAAAGTGCGGGCATAACAAGACTCCGCGCCAGCATGTCTCATTCATTTAATCTTTATACGCACCGGTATTGTGGGTGAGTCCAAAATAAAAACTTTTGAGATACACATCATACAACTCTAGAACATACCTGTACCATACATGTAGTTTATTTTCTTATTTTGAGAGTTCTTAATTTGCTTGAAAATGAAATAATTTTATTTCGTTTCCCGATTGATAACAGTGGATTCATCTTGATGCTAACGATCATTAAAACGGGGGCATCGGAGATCTGACTATAATCAGATTGTATTAAAACGAATAATATTATAAGTTAAATAAATGTCTACGCAGATAAACATTACAGTACCATTTGTTAATACTGTTTTCACTGACCGCACATCTTAGCCGATCGCCGAGAACATTTCAACCGGTGATCACATATCACACAGAAAAGAGCGGGTTCAATTTAAATACAACTCTTGTTTTAAATAAATATGAAATATATCCTAAATATTTTTGATATTGAATATGTAATATAACAAAACAGCGAGGGTGTTTAGGTTTACGTTTAGTTTGATGAAAAATGAAAGGTACTTTTTTCCCTATAGAGAGCCCATTTGCCCTTTTGTCACTTTTAAGGAGATGAAGTTCCATAAGAAATCTAGTATTATTGAAATTGTAACATTGAAGATTTTTTATGGAACAGTTAAGGTTAAACATTTTTGAAAAAAGTGAAATTCAGAGGGGACCAGGGGGTGTTTTATGTGAAAAGGCGCCACCACTGTCCCGTGGATTGGAGTTATAAAAGTGAGATGGCCAGAGGGATCAAAGATTGAAAGAGTGCATAGGCTTGTTCTTATGGCACAAATGCGCTTGACTTGATCACAGTAACCTGGAGGTCAGTCATCTGTGCCATAAGAAGCTCTGCATCAGCGCCGCCCACCTTGTCCTGGAGATGCACGAAGTGAACCAGGAAAGGATACACTGTTAAGTCCATTTTTTTTGGCAGGGCCCACCGTCCTCAGAGTATTCTATCATGTTCATATAGGATAATATGTATTATAATACATGTATTCAGTTAAATCTAACTTTGAAATAATTACGCTCAGAATGCCTCTTCATTTTGCTTCAGAGAACATCATATTTTTCTGGTATTTAATTTATTCTTGATGTTTTAATACAGTTTTAAAGTTTTTTTTAACATTTAACCACCCCTTTTGTTTTAAACAGAGATGATTTTTTATATTTTTTTTACTAGTTTCATGATTTTGTTAATGTCTTGTAAAGACTGAGCCTTCACTTGGGATGGCTTAACCCACGCCTTTACATTAGCTGCAGATGGAGTCGCCCGGACCATTTTTTGAAGAGCGAGCATCACTATGAGTACTACACGCAAAGTTAAGAGTACAAGTGACATTACGAGATCTATTGAAGCTTTCGACCTTCTGAGAGTTGCTGTGCTTGAAAGTTTTGTCAAGAACAGCTGAAGATAGCCTCTTTGAGATGCAAGCACGGACCGGAGCAAGTTCTCGTTCTCTGAAGAGTGAGGTTTTTCAAAAGTTGAACCTAGATTTGTTATTTATGAAAACTTGTTTTTCATCTTACTTGTATGATTATCACCAGCATACAAGTCGTATGCTTGATTTATTTAGGCTGGGCATCTATCGACTGCATCGAGAAGAAAATAATGACAAAGTTTTGTTTTCTCAACGTTTGTTCTGCAGGGCATGACCTGTAAAAGCTTTTCATTTCTTTTTAAAAAGATTTCCTGATACTTTCTGAGAGATGCCGAGTATCCAGGTAATGCGTTGGCTTGACCTTGCACAGCCCATCTTTGAGGAGGGAGTCTGCAGCCCGACCAGCCGAGCTGTCTTGAGTTGTTACTCCCTCAACATCGGTACCGTCTTCACTGAGAAGTTCGGTCATTCCCTCCCTAGGCCAGGTAACCCCCGCCCCATTTGTATGCTGCTTGGGGAGGTTAGCCTCGCAGCACTTCCCTGGACTACAACAGTGGTTACATGTAGCAGATGCCTCAACCCTTAAGTGACCGTGCTATGAGAAGATTTTATTTTAGTTACCACTTCGATAATTTGATGTTTTGCAGTTTCATTTTCAGCTCAGGAACAGATCTAGAGTAGACAGTTTTTGTCTCACACCGACCCCAGAAGACAAGGGGCTGTTGTACATGCCGTCGCACTGCGGTGACTCCTGTTCCCTAGTTGTGTTGACGTCAACCAACTGGTGACAAATGCGACTCATGTCGACTATATTCAGGGTTTTAATTTGAGCCAAAACTTTGTTACTGGTTTTTTTTTTTTGCAGGGACTTACAGAAAGGAGCAGGGGTGTTAGTGTAAAGCAATATTTTCCCCATTCCATCATCACCGAGGGGTTTTTGGCTCAGGCCAACAAGAAGGGAGTAATTTTGAGCTACTGGTTTTCTACCAGGTGCACTGGTCTCTACTTCCGTGAAGAAGTTGTGTCTCTTTGATGCAAAGGGATACACGTCGCATTAGAGCCAAATCCTTGTGGTAAGCCTTCGCCATTCCTCCGTGGCCAGGCCAGGGATCCATTGAAGCTTGCTCTCTACTCCTGATGGTTCCGCAACGCCTGGTTAAAAATGAACCAGTCTTCCCAAAGTGAAGTAGTCTGTTAGAATCTGTCTCTGCTCTACAACATATGTAACTAATGTTTACATACTGTGTAGCTGTGTTTGTTGTGAAGATGGTAACAATTAATTTCTTTAATAGTCACTCCCCTTAGACTAGATGTACATCTTTTTTTATAGATTTTTAAAAATAATGTTCATTTACATAAACTGCTTTGAATCCAATTGTTTTTATACAAGTGAGGTGTATGATTTATAAATACTTGTTTAATTACTATAATAAATATGTAGTGACATGGAGGCACCTGTAAAACCTGACAAAATCGACCTACTGACCGAGAGTCCTATTTTATTGGCAATAAAATGTTTAATTTGTAAAAACGTGTTCATTTGCAAAAGTATATGTAAAACTGTGTTTCTATTCATTTTTGTTTATACAAAAATTGACCTACTACATTCTGATTTTCCACTGTACTTTTCTACTTCACTGTTAGAGCCCCTATTCCCCTGTCTTGTTCTCAGGAGATGGTAGTTCCCGGGCGAAAGACCATTTTCTCCCTCAATTTACCAGATCCATCATCCTGGAAGGCACTTCTTATATCTATCTGGTATGACAGTCACACGGCATCCTTTTTTCCCTTGTTATGATGGAGATTTCGGGCTGAAATCCATAGGAATGTCGTTCTTTTTTTTCTTTTTTCTTTTTTTACAAATTTGGCATGGTTCAAATAAAGCCTTTTCGGAATGCAAATTCTAATTTCCTTATGAATCGTTGGTGTTGTTTCACACTAGAGAGACGATGCTGTTATGATGTATCCCAAAAAGGGGTTATTGATTATCTGTGAATGATTTACATGCATATGTAGCAAAATATTTAGGCACCTGCTATTATTTCAAGCTAGCTCTGTCATGTAGGGACTGGTACATTTTTTATCCCTATATTAAATGCAGGGGGTCAGAAAACAGATGATCTGTTTATAAGCTTTCCAAATAGTAACCAATTTATAAGAATACAAGTTTTTGCTATAAAACTCAATGAAAAAATTCTTATTTATTCACCTTAAATCGACATTTCAGTCACTTTTACTTTAAATCTGGGTAGAATGCACCCTTATTGAAAAATATTATCCGATTTGTTCATTACACTGTTAAGTTTATAAAAACATACACGCTCATTCAATTTTTACATGTACAGCGCTATAGCGAAAATATTCGGGATTTTTCAAAATGGCGTCGGCCTACTTTGCGCGTCTCGATTGGGAAAAGAGCGATAACTCTACGAACATTTAGAGTTATCTGTTCTTTTTTTTTTACTGAGTTATATTTAGGTAGGAAGTGACGTTGTTTTATATTCACTGTCGCCTGCACCTTGCTTTGTGATTGTAAACATACGGAGTTTAACAATGGATCGAAAATCTGGTGAACTTACAAATGAGGTTAAAAATCTAATCGTATCTTTAAAAATTAAAAATCACAAAACTTGTGAAATTGTTCTGCTGTTGAATATTAGTGAACCTACCGTTCGACTTGTTTGGAATAAGTATATTAAACGTGGTTCGTGTGGAAAAGTTACCACGAGTTGGTAGACCTCGAAAGTTGTCAAACAGAGATGAAAAATTGATAATGCGTGCGATCAAAAGTAACAGGTACAGGACCTTAAATGACATTACATTGGATTTAAACGAGGGGAAACATCGAACAGAAACTGTCCATAAATGTACTGTTCTTAAAGAACAGGGATATAAACGAAAAGTTTTGCGAAAACGTATGGTTGTTCGTGAAGTGAACCCAAAAAAGCGATTATCCTGGTGTTTAGAGAAACGACGATTAACAATAGCATTGGAACAAAACTAATTCTATTGTAAATAAAAACATTTTTGGGAACAAATTTTGTAATTATTCATTGGATGTATGTGTCAACTTTATATCTCTTTGTAAATCAAGCTGGCATTATAAATGTATAATAAGCAGATGTACGCATACAGGGGGTATATCCATTAACACCCCATGGTCAAGTTACCCAGGTTGTTTGATAGTCTGCAATTTGCATTTGCGCACAACAGGGTCACCGAGTGTTAGGTGTCAAGTATGTTTTCACCATAGTTCAATTAACACGTCTAGCATTCGAATATCTTTATTTAATTATTGTCGTAATATATCATGTCAGATGTGAATATTATATCATTACTATTTTTTTCTGTTCTGGCTGCTGGACGCAAGAAATTTTCATGAACTTTGTTTAATCTTATTCTTTGTGATCTCCACTATACCCAATCTACAAACGTGATATCTTGGATTACAGGAGGAATTTCAATGCGTAGAAGGTATAGGCCACCCATATTATCTACCTATCTGCTAAAAATACTTTTATAACAATGGTTTATCGAGTACTAAATGTGGGTCACTCTTTTATCCATCGTTTAGAGTCATTTCAATTTCAAAATCGTAGGTCGGGTTGGTACAATTTAGGCTTCGATGGTACAGAAATTCAGGTTCAATTTGCGGGTTTAGGTGGGGGAACATTGCACCCGGGTCCAAAATCCATTCAATCGGAAAGATTTCTGCAGGTTTTTCATTCTTATCAACCAAATTCAGTTTTCCTTCAGATTGGTGGAAATGATTTGTGTCGAGAAGAAAATGCAGAAAACTTAGCGCGTGATATAAGATCGTTTGCAGAATTCTTACTAGTTGCGCATAATGTTTCTCATGTTATAGTTGGTCAGTTACTGCCGAGGTATTCCTATGGGATAAATCCTCGTTACAATGTCAAGGTCATCGAAGCTAACAAACAATTGACAACATTGTTCAAAGATAGAGACAATATTTCCTTCTGGAAGCATCGAGGATTATGGAAAAACACTAAGTCCTTGTTAACGGATAAAGTTCATCTTAATGATGATGGTATGCGGATATATGCGAAAAGTATTCGTGCATTAGTCGGTTCGTTCAAAAGAAGATAGAACAAATTCGGGTTAGAGTGCTGTATCGACTTCATGCTTCATTCATGTTTCATCAAGATGTTCAGTTACTATGTGTTTCGTACGGTAGTCCATTATTAGTTATATAGTTGGTTAGCCTCATGTTTGAATATAGAGCAACAAATATTTTCGGTTACAATCAATCATGACACTGTCTGAATCATACTGTTCATGATTTTACCGTTTACATGGTCAACAGATACATGATACATCTGTACATTTGTTTGCATCATTATGAACATGGTTTATTTATGGTTGAAGGACAACATAAGATCCTATCATACACGACGGTTGTGCTTTTACATTTTTATTCTGCTATTCATTTTAGTAGGGGCATATGTGTTGTCATCTATACTTAATGGTCACACTCATTATAGTGTGTTTATATATCATCATACACGGTACAACATGTACCTGGTTGTGCATCATTATGCAAATGGTTTAAGTATAGTTGAGAGCATATAAGCCTACCATACACATTCAATGGTGTATTACATTTTTATTCTTTTATCAGGGGCGTATATGTGGTCTTCTTTACTTAATGGTCACACTCATTAGTGTGTTTGTATGTACATACATGGTACAACATGTACCTGGTTTTGCATCATTATGCATATGGTTTATTTATAGTTGACAACATATAAGCCTATCATATACATTCATTTGTGTATTTACATTTTATTCTTTTACCAGGGGCATATATATGGTCTTCTATAATTAATGGTCACACTCATTAGTGTGTTTGTATGTACATATATGGTACAACATGGACCTGGTTTTGCATCATTATGCATATGGTTTATTTATAGATGACAACATATAAGCCACAAGACACATCTACCAGTACATATTGTATCATTCTCTTCAAGGCTATCATTCATATATAGCTTTTCAAATCCTCACTTTAGGCATCCTTACACAAAGTATTTCAATTTAATGGTTGTTGCGCACATTTTGATTATGTTTCATTCATGCTAATATCATAATTACGAGGTCAATCATTATGCTCTATAACTTCTTCACAATTTTGAAAAACAAGTTCATCGGTTTAGTTCTTTCATAAGACACCATGCACACCATTATATAGTACAAATATATTGGTATGGTCTTTCCTAGTTATAATGGTATTAATTAATGTGTTACTGTTCAAGCATCGTTATTGCAGGATTATACAATGGTGTCTTGTCAGATAGAAATAAGACACTGATATGTTAAAACCGTATATCCTTGCATCTATTTATTAGTGCATAATTCAATAATCAGGTATGGCATTTAACATTTATTGTTCATTATATCCCTATTTGTAGTTAATTGAAAGAAACATGCCAAAACAAAGGATGAAAGCTAGAGACTCCACTGTGAAAGCTAGAGACTCCACTGCGACAACCACTTCAACACGTCGGTCAAGACCAAAGAGATCAAACTCAAGCCCTGATCAACCCCTGACTGTACAGAATGACGTCCTATCTCTGACAACACAAAATGAAGCCCAACGAGTACCGTCAGCAAATGAAATCGCGTCATCAATCATTTCGCAGCTAAGAGGAGCCACTGATGTAGGACAACTTCCAGCATCAACTTCTTTGCAAGAAGTCATTAACTTGGTACCGGGACCAACTGCAAATATGCCTTCCTCATCAACAGTGGCAGCAGAAAACCCAGAGTCTCTAGGTATTGACAATTCACCACTAGGTGATGCAACAACATACTTATTGAATAACTCTTTGCCTCTTGGTTTTAATGTAAGTGAAAAAACAAAGAGAGATATTTGGGCTGACAACTATGTAGATTTGACACATTTGTTGCCAAATTTTAATGTTCAACATGAAGATGAAATTTTGTTTAAATCACAAACAGTGAAAATTTCAACAAATGTCAAATCTAAACAGTTTTTCTCCATTTATCAATCAATGGACAGCAGCTTTTGACATCTTTATGTCATTGTTTATTGTGAAATCTCCAGAGTCGTCCTTAGGGTTGATTAAGTATGCTTACATCATACGAGCAATGTCAAAACAATTAGGTTTTCCCATGGCTAAGTCTTATGACGAAAATTTTCGTAAGGTGCGCAAAATGATGAGGTTTGATTGGGCTATAATTAATGATGAATTATGGCGCTCTGAATTTTATCAGAATGTCAATGCTACCCACAATCCAGGTTTTATCCCTCAAAAAACAAACAAACTAAATTCAATCTCTCCCTTTCAAAAGCGGGCCCAGCAATACCAAAATCAATTCCCTTCCGGATACTGCTGGGCCAACTGCAGAACGGGGGCTTGCCAAAATCTCTCAGATTGTAAACTCAAACACCAGTGTGTCAAATGTGGAAAAGGGCATGCCACTTACACATGCAGAGGGTGGCAGCGAAACAAAGCTACCTACACCAATAAAAGTAGATAAGTTGGAATATTTCCTGTATGGTTACGACCCTCATCTCAGACAAAAACTTGTTCAAGGCTTTACATTTGGTTTTAAGATTAATTCAACCATTTGCAGAGAAAACCGCAAAGTCTCAAAAAACCATAGAAGTGCTATGGAAAACACACAGGTTGTTGCGGAAAAAATTCAGAAAGAAATTTTAAAGGGTAGAATTAGAGGCCCATTTTTAAGACCACCATTTGATAATTTCATTTGCTCTCCCTTGGGTCTCATTCCTAAGAAAGAGAATGGTTCTTTTCGACTGATACATGACTTATCCTTCCCAAAAGGGGACTCTGTAAATTCCTGGACTCCTCCTGAATACACAATGGTCTCTTATCAAAATATAGAAACAGTCATTGAATTAGTTCAAAATTTCGGTTTCAATTGCCTAATGAGCAAAGCGGATATTGAAGATGCCTTTCGTCTCATACCCATACATGCCTCTGAATATCCACTCCTGGGGTTTGAATGGAATGGGCAATTCTACTATGATGCTGCATTACCAATGGGCGCATCAGCATCTTGTCAATTATTTGAATCCTTTTCAACATCCTTACAGTGGATTCTGAATACAAAGTTTGGCATTAGAGGAATATCACACCTGCTTGATGATTTCTTTTTTGTTGGGAAGGCGGATACTAATGAGTGTTGAAATGCCTTGAATACATTTTTAGAGTTGGCAAATTCCTTGGGTGTTCCCATAAAATCAGAAAAAACACAGGCCCCTACTACATGTATTGTTATTTATGGGATAGAAATTGATTCTCGGAAAATGGTGGCACGTTTACCAGAGGAAAGAATTGAAAAAATTGTCGGGTTGCTTGGTGAGTTTAAAGTAAAGAAAAAGGTCACGTTGCGAGAATTACAATCGCTGATTGGTTTACTGAATTTTGCATGCAGCGTAATTGTTCCAGGTCGGGCTTTCCTGCGACGACTTCATGATTTAACAAAAGGTCACAGTTGTCAAAATTCAGAATCACTCTCAACTCAGAAGCTAGGGCTGATTTAAAAGCCTGGTTCAATTTTGTTAGTAACTACAATGGAAAATCCTGCTTCCTATTTCAAAAATGGATTTCTTCAGATGTTCTAAAATTGTATTCAGATGCAGCTGGAGTTCATGGGGGCTTTGCAGCTGTTTTTGGTTCAAAATGGTTTGTAGGTGAATGGCCTCCAGACATGAATGATTTACATATAACAATAAAGGAGTTTTATCCTATAGTTTTGGCTATTGAAATTTGGGGCAAGACTCTAGAAAACCACAAAGTTTTGTTTATGACAGACAGTGAAGCGGTGGTAGGATTTATCAATTCAACTACTTCTAAAGACAAGGTTTTGATGAAGCTAGTTCGCAGATTAGTTTTGGCATCAATGAAATTCAATATATATTTTAGAGTAAAACACATAGCAGGAAAATCAAATGTGGTTGCTGATTTCCTGTCTCAATTTTCCTTTCAGAAGGCTCAACAGGTTGCTCCATGGTTAAGCCAAACACCAGTCTCAGTTCCGGAACATCTCTTGAGTCTGTAATGAACACACTTCTACAGTCAGCTTTGTCTAGGTCAACAAGAGCATCATACATTCGCATGCTTAGCTCTTATGACCAGTTTTGTAAAGAACATTTTCCATCATCACCTGCATTGCCATCCAACCATATTATGATAGCTCATTTTATCTCATTTTTGTTTATCAAAAATTACCAACCATCAACAATAGCCTCATACGTATCAGCTAGCAGTTACATGCACAAGATAAACTTCTATTCAGACCCAACATATTCATATTTGGTCAAAAAGGTCATGAAAGGGGCACAGAATTTAAGAGGTTCAGTAGATAACAGGTTACCAATAACAAAACAAATTTTGTCCAGACTTCTGACAGCAGTACCTTCTGTAATTCAAAGTCACTTTAATCAATTTTTGTTAAAAGCTATGATGTCTTTGGCTTTCTATTGTTTTCTTCGAGTCGGCGAAATGGCGCTTAAGTCTGGAAGTGAAAAAGGCAAAGTTCTTCAGGTGCAGGATGTTGTGGTGAATTATGAAAGCATAATATACACAGTGACATGCAGACAAAATCCATATTTATAAAAACAAATCAACAAAATCCACTCTGTCCAGTAAAGGCTATCACAAAGTACCTTACATTATCAAACCACAAAGCGGGCCCACTATTTCAATTTACATGTGGTACACCAGTTTCTTATGCTTTTTTCAGCTCATCACTAAAATCACTGTTGACATTCATTGGTTTAAATACACAAATATACAAAGGTCATAGTTTTAGAATAGGGGCGGCAACGAGTGCTGCAGCTGAAGGCATACCACAAACAGTAATCCAACATATGGGTAGATGGAAATCTAATGCATTTAAAAACTACATCCGTATGAACAATATTTAACAAGGAGGTGTTTACATTTATTTTCTCATAATATCCCTATACATGCCATAGCAATTGGATAGAGGTCAACAAGGCTTGCTCTATCAAAACTTTTATGTCATTTCAAAGTCTACATAGTTTGCGAAAAAGGTCAACAAGGCTTGCTTTGTATTAGATTTTTAGAGGTAATTTGAATTAATGTTTGACTGTTTTTTATTCCGAATTTTTGCTAGAGTTCAACAGGGCTTGCTCTACCAGAAATTTCACTGTACAACTTAATCACGTATATTGTATTGATTAGAGGTCAACAAGGCTTGCTCTAACTTAATTTTCAATGTTATGATTATAAAATATCAATATTGTTTTTAGATTTTTTGTATGGATAACGTATACGGGTTAGCTGTTATTTATTTTCTTCAGTTGTGTTTAAAGGCGCACCTTACGAACGATAGGTTAAAGCAAAATGTCTGTTTTGTGTTTTTTTCCTCCAACGATTCCTCGGGTGGGGGTCTTTCGGTCATGGCGGTTTTTAACCCCACCTTTGCAAAATAATTGTCATTTATTCAATGATCTTTTATTATTTACTCTGTTGTTTTTCATTTTAAAACAATACAAATGTAATTCATTGAATAAACGACCTTTAATGCAATAACTTGTTCAATTTTCTTTTCAAATAAACTTGGACTCATTGGATTATAATAATGTACAGGTTTTTCTGGTGTATGGTGGATTTCCTTTACTGGAAAAATTTGGTTGTCAAAAAGTAATATTTTCTGACGAAAGGCAAGTTGTTATTGGTGAAAATCACAGAGGTATGTCTGGAGAAAGGCAAACGAAGCGTATCTACCTCAGTGCATGTGCCCCCTTCTCCCCCCCCCCCCCCCATCGTAAGGGTCGAGTTGCAGTTATGGTGTGGGGATGCATAACTTCTAATGGTGCTGGGACTTTGTGTCTTGTTGATGGCAACAAAACTGCTCAAAAGTATATTGACATACTTGACGAACACTTGTGGCCAGTTATAGCGAGGCATTTTTCTGATAAACCTTACCTTTTCCAAGATGACAGGGCACCAGTGCACAGAGGATTACTTGTAAATATAAGGTTAATAACAACATTCCTTCAATCACATGGCTGGCACAGTCCCCGGACGTTAATAAAATTAAAAACATTTGGTTGAAAATAAAGCGCTCACTCCAAAACATTGCCAGAGACAACACTACCCAGGATGAACTTTTTAATCTTTTACTTGACATTTTGCAAAACATCGCCCCTGAATACGTTAAAAGCACGTATTAAGGCATATGATATGTGGCATGTTTCTGCTAGGTATAAGGGACACTACCCAACATATGCAGTAGCCAAATCAAGATTATACACAGAGTTTGCACTTTGCTTTTAATCTGCGTACTATCAATATTATGCATTTATCGTATGATTGTGAGGGAGATATAAAGATTTATTCAACCAGGGAAAATCATATTTCCCGAGGGCAACGCCCAAGGGAAAGATGAATTTTCTGGGGGGGGGGGATTAATCTTCATATCTTCCGAACGTTCATGCAATAAATTGTTTATTATACCGAGTGACAGGTGATAATTTTTATACATTGGGTTCTAATCGGTTTTTAGCTATTGCAAAGTAATAACGTAGTGAATGTTGACTGGTTTCTTTATGTTGGTTTTCTGATATAATAGAGATTTGAAACGATTTTTTTTTGTAGAATTAATCATTTGATTTCATCTATGCTCATCCTCGGGATTTTTCTTATGAATGAAATGAAAAAAAAAACATGTTGCTTTCGAAACGGTGGGATATATGATAAATATAGAGATGACAGGGAAATATGAAGTTTTATTGCCCTGACATGAGATTCTCTAGAACCAATTACGTAACGCATTAGATGAAATTATTTTAATGAGGTATAATAATATATGTGGGTATCAATAAAATATACAGTGAAAAAATAGTTATCTTCACTTTTGCCACACTTAATCATTAATTCCAATATTATCACCTTTTAACTGAAAATGTAAATGCTAATAAATATGAAGAAATGTTTGAAGCCATATAAGAAATTGTATATTTTTCGACCTTTTACAGAAATCAGATGTTTATGTAACTTTGCCTTAAAGTGTTCAGAGGTTGGAGTTTATTTCCATGGTGATGATGACAAAATAGCAGACAGAGGTACGATAAAATATTTTTTTTTAGATTATTGTTTAATTCATGCAATCCTTGCAAGATTTGATTTAGATGTTTGGATTGAATCCTTATTTAATTTCTGTATAATTTAACATTTATTTTTATATTAAATATTCAAGTTCCTCCACACACCTTGATAAATGTTATCAACGCAACACAAACTAATGTATAATGTAAAGATAGAATTCATTCTAATGATGCATACAACTTAATGATGAAAGACAAAAAAAAATCCAGTTTTTGGAAAAATGTGAAATTTAAAAACTTACTGTCTTTGCACAAGTCAATGAAAATAATAGATCCTGCTGGACTAGAACCCAATACCTGGGGGTCCTGAGGGTCAGCATTCGGATGACTAACCTCAGTAACCTTCTGAACTACGAAGTAATACAATTGAATCAATCGATATTTTAGCTTGAATAATATGTTAAATTTGCATGTTGTAATGCATTTTCTAAAAAAGTACAGGTCACGGGGTGGAGGAACCTTAAAGATATTAAATTAAATTTCTTTAAACAATTTCTACAGAAAGTTCTCTCATCATTGCAAATATTAAAAATACATATGTCATATGTAGCATTGTTATACTTGTACGGTAATGTAACTGCTTGTGATTAATGACTTTTTAATATATTTTTAGAATGCCTAAGTTCTACCCCTACTTGCTGTGCTCCAAAACAACATCATATAACAGATATAGAAGGAGCATGCAGACTTCATCAAGGGAAGACTCCGTATGGATGTTTCTGCTTGCTGTGTAGGAAGCGTCGTCATATGTGTGAAATAAAATCCACAAGAGATTATTTGCAACAGCCCTGAGCCAAGCAAAATACATGTACAAAAACCATTATCAACGCAGAGTATGAAGAGTCCTATTTTAGTAACACTGTCTATTCCAAGTTCCTCTACAAATCATGCTTACTGTGTAATCTGTAAAAAAAAACAGGACCAAAGCTGGTTGTCGAGTCGGTGAATGGCAGGCTCAATTAACATGGAGTTATTTGAGCATGACCATCCCCAGTTCACAGATACCACATATTGGAGATTATGTCCGCATAGTACGTGCAATCTGCAACAAGTTTAGACCAGACTTCAGCACTGGAATTGAGGAGAAAGATGTTGCCATGGCTGCAAAACTGCGATTTCTTGCAAATGGGGTAAATGAGTTAAAGGATATGAGTATAAAGGAAAGTGACTCATCAGTCAGTAAATGCATAATAATGTAAAAAAAAATTGTCTAACATTTATCTCTCTATATGAAACTTCTAGTACAGGACTACAGGCATTGTGAAATGAAATGATCAGCCTTTGTGTTCTTTTTGTGATTGATCTACAGTGTATTGGTCTGTTATTAAGTTTATTTTATTAAACCATTTTTTAAGTTTGAGTTATGTACAGTAAAAAAACAAATCCATATTATTAAAATAAATGTGTACAACATGTTAGATATGTGAATTTTCAATTTTTTAGATTGTTGTTCCATGAACAATGAACATTGACAACATTTATATGAGACCATATATGTGTAAATTAAAATATATATATTTTAAAATTAAATATTTTCAAAACAATTCATATCAATATTACCTATTTTGTGCATTGTACCACTGTATTTGAGATCAAATTGTAAAAATAAACAATGGGTTATACTTAAAAAAAAATTTCATTAAACATCCATGGATTCCAGAACAATAATTTATTTTGTTGTTTTTATTATTGTGGTTAAAATCATTGCATGTATTAATTAAAACCAATACTTCACAGCAACGTTTATTGAAAATTATTGACAAATGTTAAGTAATAGGACATTTTGTATTTAAGTGCATAAAGGTCAAATATGATGTGTTATACATTATAGGTTAGGGTATCAAGCTGATATACTAGTATTTCTTTTTTTAATTTAACAATTAATATACATATGTATATAAGGTCGTTGATACAAATACAAAATAATTCATGGGATTCTTTTATAAATGCAAAAATAAGCCAACTCATCAAATAGAGGTTAATACATTGATCTGTCCGTATAAAATGCGCCATAGATTTGATGAGGACTTCAGCAGACATTAGCATCTAAGGAAGATGGCAAAATTTGCAAACAAATGTAATTTATATATACAAATTGAATCATATAAAAAAACAAATATTTTGAGTTTTTAAAAGTCAAAGTAATCATTTGACAACTCTTGAATACGGTCTACTTTTACCCCCACCCCCACCCCTTCACTTTGGACTCGGTGAATAATTAACTCCTCGGGTAGCCAAATGAAAACATGTACAGTTGTATATTGTAGCAAAAACTGCATAATTGTATAATGTGCAGCCAGGTATCAATTTTAAAAAAAAAGGGTTTTATTTATTTCGTTGAATATTTAAGAAGAGAGCTAATTTTCTTGATATTTAGAGTATTAACGTTTAATAACGTCATAATTTTGCATGTCACCTTTCTTTCCGTATATCTCAAAAATTATTAGTGATACAAGGATAATATTACTATATATAAAAAGCCCATGTCCTAGAGAGTATTTGGGCCAAAATTTGTTAACCTCTGAAAATAGGCCAAATATGACCCTAAGTGTACCTTGTTCTTTGCTGCAGATCACTAGGAGTTGTAAATAAGTTGAATTTTGACCTAAAACGCCTTAGAGCCATGTAAATTCCTTGTGCTTTTCTAATAATGGTACTGTACCAGTAATCGGCTAAGACCAGTTATCGGCTAAACTAAGAGTTCGGGTTTATAGCACGCGACAATCCAAGATTTTTTAATTCAGTCGTCTTTTTCGAATAAAGAAAAGTAAGTTTGCTTGAAAACTTTTTTGAATATTTTTTTTACATGAGCTTAAACGATTATTGTTTACCGCTGATTTTACATCTTTGCACTTTCAGCTTATTAAGTGACGTAATAAGTTAAAAATAGAATATTACCTCTTTGTGATACGTTATTATATCCCTTCTTTGATTTGACATATAAAATCAATACATTTAACATGTATAAACAAAAGGAAATCACGAATTTCCGAGAAATTCGTATAGCGCAATTGAACGCCTGATTGCACAATCATGTATTGAATAGTATACGATTTGGTGTATTACCGTATGATAATAAACGAATTATTGTGTTTTTAGTTTTGTTTATAATGTATCATGACCCCGAATACTTTAGTCTGACCTAGCAAAGGGGCATAATTCAAACTAAATTTAGCAGAGTATAAAATCAACATGAAGACGGATTTTTACTATGTTATTATCAAGAAGCCGATAACTGGTACAGTAAATCGTAAAATCTCGGCAAATTCGGGGAGTGCTTAAAAGCACAAAACAAGATGTTTTGGATTCTAAATAATGATATAAACTAACAGATTGATAAATAAGGAGTTCACTTTTTAAAGTATGTCAAGTTTTATCCAAAAATATCAAGAAATAAGGAATTACGAAAAGAAAACGTTAAATTTTAGCCGATAACTGGTACAGTGCCAGTATGTCTGTAAGTAACATAGCAAAACAGCTAGGCTTGTTTAGGTTAACATTAAGTTCTATGGGAAATGAATTGGTAGTACACTCTTTTCCCATATGAAATTCCTTGTTCCTAAAATCATTAATAGTTTACATTAATTTTTCATTTCCACTGCATAAAGATGTGACTAATATGAAATATTGGTTAATTTTGATTTACTATCACGATAAAATGCTGGTAATTGTACATGTCTTGTGCGATAGATTAACGTATATGGGGAACTAAATGAATTCTTACTTAGAACTAAATTTACTTGCTTATGAAAAGGCACGAAGCGATTAACACGATAGGATAAAGGAAAACAGTTCAACGATAACCCTGATAGGATTATCGTCTAATAGAACCGTATACACGCACGATACGATAGGATTGATACACAATACAATAGGATAGGATTGCAGAAATAACGTTGCGCGTACTGTACTATTGCACTGACGAATATTTAGTTCACTCTTTAGAAATCATCTCCACAATGAGAATATTATCTTCATCGTTAATCAGTATTTTGTTCTGCTTTAAAAGAAAGTGTTCTCTCTGAATAAATCTCGTGTTTGTTTATATTTTCAGCGCGTGTATTGTAGAAAAACTGTGTTTAACTTCCATGATTTTGTATTGTAACCATATTATTAACAAATCTTCAGTACTATGTCCTCTTTACTATGAAACAGGGAGGCATTTAACGTATTCTTAGCAAGAACATTCATTGTCATCTGAGCGACGGCCAATATACAGCTAGCGACTCTACTATCGGTCGGTTACCTATAAGTAAGTCTCGTAAAGCATCTGAATATTGAGAGGGGCACAGTTTTGAAACAAACAATTAAAATAAAGTAAAAGAGGTTCATTTTTATGAAATGAATATGAACTTATCAATAACAAAAGGCCCATTGGCCACATTGCTCACCTGAGGAACAATAGGATTGATAAAAATTAGAGCTAAATAGAGTCATAATACAAACTATCTGGACAATGGAGTATAATACATGTAGATCCTGTGTAGTAATTAAAAAAAAACATTTCCCCCTGGATACTCTTATGTTTATAACCATTAGTCCTTTTTCTAACAGGATGTATTATAGCCATATTACACGTTGAGCATTTCAATTCTCAAAAAAGTCCTAAACAATTGTTTTTGTTTTCCCTTGGACTGAAATGTCACATTTTCATTGGTTTAAACATAGCACGTGATTGCCTCATATATCTCTATATTTGTTCTGTGAGAAATAATATTAGGCAATATGGCCATCCTTGGTCGACGTTTCGCTTACTCATTTCGACATTTCATAGTATTTTATACATAAACTGCATGCCGTAAGTTCTTTAAGTATTTGGAGTAGTTGCCCTTTGAAATTCTTTAAAATTAGAGTAGTTGCCCTTAGAATATTGACGTCACATTGTTTTGTCTGGAGCAGAACAAAATGGCAGCGTCGAAATTTGCTCAAATCTCTACAGAGGAAAGGGAGCAAACATTTAAAATTGAATAGCAACAAAACATTGTAAGTAAACAAGGGTGAAGCAAAGATTTTGAAAGTCTAGAGTATTTGAAAGGTGAGATTGAAAATTTTGAAGAGTTTAAATGAGTTAAATTGGACGAGTTGTAAGGCATCTTGTACATGGCTTTGCGTAGATCATCGCTATTTGTGAATAAATATGTCGCTTGAAAGTCCTCGAGAAAACAAAACACTTATTAGGTTAGTTACTGACTCACTACGGAAATATATTGGGTTGATCAATCTCATAGATGGCAAGGCGAAGCCGAGCCTAATAAGTAATAATATACATGTACATGTATGAGATATAAACTTATATCTAACCCCGAACCCCTTGTGAGGCCCAAGAATCGTCCAGGGGCCAAAGTCTAAACAATTTTTAAAAATCAGAAACATTTCTAAATGCTTACATATAAGTAAAAATAAGTATCTTATCACTTCAGCTTTTGAGAATACTTAAAATGTCTCCCTTTGTAAAATTTGATCCTGCTCTATAAGATTTTGATTTGAACAATTTTGAAAAAAAAACAAACAAAAAACATTGTCTGAGGTTGCTTTCACTAATGTTACAGCTTTTCTAGGCAAATAGTATTTTTTGAAGACAATTTTAAAAGATTTTCCATATATATTTTCGTTTGAAAATTTTACCCCCCCCCCGTTTTGACACTATCTTACCCCCGGGGATCATCATTTGAACAAACTTGAATCTACCTTCCATGAGGATAATTCCACCCAAGTTCGAAGAAAATTTTTAAAGATGGGGTCATGATTTTCAGAACTTTGAACCTACACACTACCTGTGAATGCTTCTAAGCTGAGCGGACAAGATGTCCCTGTGATGTAACTAAAATTTGTAGTGTGGCTTAACAGATACGAAGTCAAGATTTGTATAACGTAATATTTGACCTTTATTTTAGCTGAACTGAAAATTTGAAAATATATATAAGCTAAGTGATTATCCTTTAAAGAACCAGAACATTTAAACTCACATATTTGAAATACTACTAGAATGCATGGAGTTGCATAAGGTGTTTGGAAATTTCATGCAATCTCATGAGTCTCGAATGTTTATTTTGTGCTGTACATTGTACAAAACATACAACAGAAATGTAGTTGCATAAGATGCTCTGAATTAAGATATGTTTACCGTCTAGAAAAAGAAAAGGAAACAATATTATACATGTACATGAACTTAAATTATGCATATTTTCATGTAATTTAACGAAGACGTAGTACATCTACCAGTAGCATTTTTATTCAGCAATAACTAGAGGGTAAAAGTTTTATCAAGCTTGAAGGCGAAAAAATCCGAAACAATCTATAGTCTGTCCCATGTTATTGTTTCCACCACTTTTTGTTGATTTTTAATAAAAATACACATACCTGTGAAAGAAATTCAGTTGAAAACAATGAAAGGGAAAATATTCAAGATATCTTCATTGAACAATTATCATTTTTCACTCATAAAAGTTCACAGGAACGAATACAAATTTCTTACGGAGATTTATAATGGGAAATGTTTACATCTTTTCTCCATTCGGAAGTACTCCGGATACCTCACGCAATTTTTCAACGTTATCATCCGGGCTTATTAATGACTGAATCAAATCCCCATAGACTTTTTATTTTGGGATGTGTATTGAAACCTGAAGCGGTAGAGGGGGCGTTTCAAAACAGATAATCTGGACATTTTTCATATTAGTGGATAAACGTTGTTTGAGCACAAAGGTATTTATGGTTATCGAAATATCAAAAACTTGGGACAGAGTATAGGCTGTAATGAATTTGTTAACTTTTACAAACACTTGTATGAGCTGCGTGATGCAAAACAATGAGTTATGTGTAAATATAGTATTTCTTCTACCAATTTCCAGACTATAACGGCAAAACACATCACGTCAAAAATCATATCTATTGTAAGTCAAGTAATGCTGTTTATGTGGTGTTTTGTAAAAAATGTAACAAAATTGTATATGTTGGGGAAACGGGGGTGACTTTATATTTATCACTGATTTAGAAAGGAACCAATGTCTCTGTAGCAATGCATTTTTAAACAGATTCACATCCTGTTGATGATTATTTTATATCTGTAATAGGAATTGAAAAATTGTACAACGATGATATTTACAAAATATTCAGAGAAAATTTGTGGAGGAAAAAATCAAATACTTATATGCCTTTTCGTATCAACAAAAGAGAACATTATTGTCCTTAGACTAAATTTTGACTCTTAAAATCCCTTATTAAGTAACACGAGAAATAGTACACAGAATTGGTGATAAGCTGCAATATGAACTGGCAAGTGCCTTTTTCACCTGACACAAACAGCTTTTGTATGCTGAAAGGAAAACATTTCAAATTTTCAACAAACATTATTTGAATTTATTAGAATAGACTTTGACCCGTGCGTGCACGGGTTGACATAGAAAGAGTAATCTTACCGTGACCAGGCTACGCTTAGGTCACAGTAAGAATTCGTCCCATTTACTTGCACTTGCAATCGTTTTGATTTCGTTTCGTTTTGTTTCGGTAGGTTTCGTTTCGATTCGGTATATTTCGTTTTGTTTCATTTCGTTTCTATTTCGTTTCGCACTTTACAGGTACCTGCATTTGTTGTAAAGTCCACAAAAATCCATTTAATAGGTCGTACAAAGTCATATTGTCAATAGTTTGCCAGCCATTTTGTAGGAAATCCACTTGGAATGTCTCGGATTTACTCATTAATTTGGCGACCGTTAACAGCGAATTTTCAAACGTGATGTTAGAAGTGACAGTGATTTTGTTGCAAAAACAGTTATTGTGGTAAAATTGGATTATAAAAGAGCATCATTGTAGGTATTTGAAACCAATCATATGAGAATTTAAGCGAGATACAGCGCGATATATTTTTTATTTGCTACGAAGCGAGTATATGGGACGAATTTTATTTTTAAACAGGGTCCGTTGGACATCTGCCATTTTAACTATAAAAACATTCTATCTAGGGCTGACATTGCATATGATATCATATATTATTGAAATAGATACATCGACACCCCGTATCTTTGACATTTACAGAACCAGGCATTAATGCTATTAATTTCAATACACTCTGCTTAGTTAGAATAATCTAACTGTGTCTCGGAAAAGGCCTTCACCACAGTTAAAATGCCTCCCATATATCCGTACTGTAGCAGAAAATTGCAGATTCGCCCCGATTCGATTTTAGAGAAAACTGTTGAAATTGCATTGAAAATAACAGTCAAATTATTAATAACAAACCATGTAAATACCTTTCATCTTATAATTTAATTTAATTTTTTGAAGAATTCAACACTTTTTCACCAACGGTTTTTTTACTCGCTTCAAATTTACACACCGTGTTTACATTCGGAACTCTCGGGATTTTTCATAGTAAATGTGTAAGAGTTACCTCCCGTTTTTCATTTGATGAACAGAATATATAGCAAATTTCAAATGAAAATTTACACGTATTTGTATTATCGCTTCTGAGTTTATGCATGTAAATGTGATATTATATAAAACATAAACTATAAAGCCTCCCGTGATTTAGCGTGAATGCAATGCGCATGCACAAGATTGTAAAATCCTCAAAATCCAGATGATTTCCGGATTTTTTTTTTTTATATTAATTTTCGTTGATTATTGATTGGCAAAGCTTGATTGAGGAAAAATTAATTGGTAATCTTCAAGTACCAATAATATTTAAAATGTATAAAACAAAAGACAGAACTCTTCCGATTCGTCGGTATCAAAGGCCAAAAATCCGAGTCTATTATTTTCACATTTTTGTATAGATAAATAAGGATGTCATATGATTCTACGTGGTCACACCTGGAAAAAAATGAAAAGATTTCAGATCATACCGGAACTATAGTCTTTCAAAATGAAATGTTGTGCCGTTTTTTTTATTTCGCCTCTCTTTGACAGAGTGAAATAAAACATAAGAAAGGCGTCTCTTTTTTTCTTTCATTTGAGTAATTGTTGATATAATTTAGAACCCTATTTTGATAAATAACCACCTGGGATAGATATACGAGATGGGTGAGATTTATCTAGAAGGCTTTTGGTATGTTACACAAACAGCATTCTTAAGATTTTATGCTTTAGAGCAGAAAGATGAATTCGCTGATATCAATGATAAAGGATATCATGAAGGGTTATTCTTTTATTTACTTTGAAAGACGACAAAATCCTTTTCAGAGTCAAGAATGCGTTAAAAATGTGTACCATATGTTATGTAAGATTCAGTTGAAAAAAGTAAAAAAATGTAAAACCAAAAAAACACCACTCATCTTTGGAATTTCACAGTTGTATTCTCTGTAAAATGAATAAACTTCATCGTTTTATTTGGATTAGAAAAAACATGAAACTCAAATTCATTGTTTTCTTCTATTTACACAATTTCTGGTATTGTTCAGTTTGATTTCGTCATTTCAGTTACGAAATTGAAACAATTGTTTTAACTTGTCGTTAATTATCTTACGAAAAGTCTTTGATGGCGACACAAAAACCGTTTTACTCGTAAGGTTTAATCATTTCGTGAAACAAGAAAACGCCGGGTATTTGAGATCAATAACTCAACAAATAGTGCGACAGAGAAATAACTGTTGCTTCTTTTAAGTACCTTGTGATGGAGATTTCTAAGACGTATCTAAAGACTAAAGACACCATATTTCCAAAAGGGATCCACCGTGCAAAAAATAAAAAAAGATAAGGTTGTTATTTGAAGAATGGTTGCATACTATCTTTCGTAAGTATAGGTACCTATGAAACACAAGACCCCGATCCAGTTGTCATGTTTTACCTCATTTTCATGAAGGATTCTTTGATAGTCTTAACTATACACTTAGTTTGCCTTCAAGATGATTGGTAGTTAAAATATTACATGATTAACAAGAGCTTTATAGATTTTTGTAAATGTTTGAAAATACGACAAGATGACATAACCATGCCGTGTACATGTAGGTACATTTTTGCAAAATGTTGTCGTATTCAGTTTTTTCAAACTTAATTAGAATAGAGATAAAATGTCTAATACTTACTTTATTTCTTACTTAAGGAGGCCGATTTGGGTTTTTTTGCGGAAAAACTACAATAGCATAACTCTTTATTGTTTAACCATATGTAATTTAAACCAACTCTAGTTTATTTGCGAAGGTTCATGAAAATCGTGAAAATCGACCGTCTGGTTCTTTTTAGGGACCATCTCAAAATAGAGGTACCTTAACTATAGGAATATATAGGAATATATAGGAAACTGTCATTTTCCGCACATCAAAGCAGTTTAAAAAAATACTACAATAGCTTTTTTTCTCAAATTGTTATATATGATTAGTAATATAATTTCCTACCTTATATGTAAAAAACACAAAAGTCTACCATCTGGGTTTTTAGTGGGGACCATCTCAAAATATTAAAATGCACCAAATTTTGCTATATATTTGGATCATCACGAATGATGATTGGTATAATGGATTCATTCCAAAAATAGGGAAAATGTCGTCGAGGATAGCATTATTCTGTATATAAAATTTCAACAGCGTACAATTTTTACTTTTTCTTAATTGTTATTTTTTATAACGTACTCCTAGAAAGCTTCATTTTATCATAACGTCATAAAAGCGCAATGGCAATGCTCCCCTACCGCACAACGTAAAAATCGTGTTAAAAATAAAAATTTCCTTAAAAAATCTAAATATTTTTATCTGTTTTTTGTTTATTGTGTTCGATTTTATAAAAATATCGAAAAAAAATCATAAGAAGTATAAATCAACAGTATTATATTAGAATGCGCAAAATCATGTGCAATGCAAACTAAAGTCGGCCTCCTTAAGTTGAACCCATATAGGTCTCCTAATTGTATATGCATACTGTTCACGATACACCATTTAACCTGTTAAAAGCAGTGTTATGTATAGAAACCTTGTGGCCTACGACGGTATTCTTACATATAGTTAAGACTAACACGTCGTTCATTTCGATTGACAACGAAAATATGACTTATTTTAAATTTGACGACTTAGGGAGCAAGAGTATCTCTCTCTTAAATATATCATTGCCTAAAGGGGAATGCATAGCCATCATGTACATTTGAGGTTCATAATGTAAATATTTTTTGAACTTGTATGTTTTTGTTCTAAACTGACCAAAACCGTTATCAAAAGATAAAATTAAAATAGGAACAAATATGAGTTTTTAAATGTTGTTTTGTATACAAATTACGCATACGAGAACCGAAAATGTCTTTTTATTCGCGAAGAACTCCGCAGCTTCAGACTTTATCTCATAATTTAAAAGGACTTAAAGGGGCATGGTCACGATTTTAGTCAAATTCTATTTTTCTGTTTTATTATTCTTAAGGAATGTATATCTAGTTATGAAATGAAATTTGAAAGCCAGTCGTAGAGATAAAAGCGAGAACAGGGCTTACAATCCCTTGTCATGTAAACACGGCTCATGTCCTGTTTTTGTTTACATAGGTTTAATATACCAGGAAAAAAATCTTCATTTAGCCGATTAGTCTATCTCCTTTTACATTTCAAGCATATTAAATAAACATTTCCTTACTTTTAACTCATTCATTTTAGGTCTAAAACTGGAGTTTTTACCTCAACATTCAAAATGTAAACAAACACTTTGTTTACATAGAAAAGAATCATAAGCTCTGAAAATCGGTTACAACTCAACGAATGACACTCAAACCTTGGTTCCCTGTTCAAGATGCTTTAGTAAAGCATGTAAACATTAAAGTCGAATTTTTTTTTTTTACCAAAATCGTGAGTTGGCTCCTTCAATAAATGTCCATTTTACGAATTTTGGGCACTTACCCTCTTTCCAAAATCAAAAATACTTCAATTTTACTTATAGAATTAAAAACAATTAATTTGGGAATGGCATACATTTATGCCTGTCTCTTTCAACAGATTGTTTTGAACGGACATATTTTTTATATGAAAATATAAAATTAAAGTGAAGGAGCCCTATTTTGAGTTATAGCATTAATGTGCAAGATTCCAACTTTTTCCCAACAAATGGTAGAGAGGGCACCAATGAATCCCTTTTATTTTTTCAGATTTTTAAAGGGGCATAGTCACGATTTTGGTCAAGTTTTATTTGTCTGTTTTTATCTAAAATGCTTTAGAAATGCATTTCTAATAATAAAATGAAACTTGGGTGCCAGTTTATAAGCTTTAACCAAGATACAGGGCCTACAATTCTTCGTCATGTAAACAAGGCTCGTACCCTGTTTTTTGTTTACATAGGTTCAGTATACCAGCAACAATCTTTTTCAAGCTGATTTGTCTATCCTCTTATTCATTTTAAGCATACATAAACAGTGCATATGGATTAACACATTCATTCTAGGTCTAAAACAGGAATTTTCACTTCAACACTCAAAATGTAAACAAAAGATTTGTTTACATAGCGAAGAATCGTAAGCTCTGTAACTCACTTATAACTCAATTTATACATATATCAAGAGCAAATCAAAGTATGTTGAACAATTTATTAAACCTACACATGAAAATACTTTACAATTATTAAACAACAAATAAATCTACTGACAAAGCATAGATTAAAAATCACACAAAATACAACATATTTGGCCTTCTCGGGGGCTACTCACATATAAAAACTGAAAAACTCCTGGGTTGACACCATCAGGAAATTATTAGCTGTAACTTAAGAAACCCTGGTTGACACCGTCGGGTAAATAATGGTTCCCGGGTTGACACCATCGGGATTTAAAGAGTATTTCACGGGTTGACACCATCGGGATTTAAGGAATGGTTCCCGGGTTGACACCATCGGAATTTAAGGGATGGAACCTGGGTTGACACCATCAGGTTTAAATGCAGGGACCCGGGTTGACACCAGCGGGTAGATATAACTAATTACATAATGCATAGAAATTTCTCTGAATTGGGGGTAACCAGGCCCAGGCCAGTTTAAAAAAAAAGAAACGAAAAAAAAAAATTTAAAATTTTTTACAATTAATTGTGAGAGCCCCAACGACTGCATTGAGAACAAATTAAAATACAAATGTCTTATCTAAAGCATACAAAAGGTGAAGCATGGGGATGGTGGGTGGGATAATTAAAACACAATGCGTCTGCTTAGCTAGAGTCCGGACAAAGGAATGATGCTACAAGTAGTTACTGAAACTTAATACTGCTAAGATAAGAGAATCACGTGGTGGCTGACCACCAGAGATGTAGCTGCCCATTATGCAATGCATTACCTAATTTGGACATGGAATTTAGGTATCTGCAATAATTAGGGACCCACTGCCTGGTCTAAAAATAACTACTACAGAGTGACCAAGCTTGTTTGCATATAAAGTATAAAACAAATCCTACATTGTTGACTATAAAATAATATCCAGCAAATGACTGTTTAAACCTACATACATGTAGACCACACATTACATGAAGAATGAAAATATACACATGAAAATTATTGTTTTATATGTATAAACAAAATTTTTTATACATAAAAAATAACATCAAATGACACTAAAATTTTGGTTGCCTATTAAAAATGCCTCACTGAAGCATTGTAAACATTAAAGAGCAAAAAATGATTTTTGACCAAAATCGTGACCATGCCCCTCTAAATATTCAAAATCAGTTTGCAGCTGCGTAGTTGTATATCCGTTGCTAGTGATAAAAAAGACATTGTTCTGTTCTTACATGCGTAATCTGCAAACAAATAACATGTAAATCCTCATATTTTTTGACAACAACGTCTGTTCGTGTTCAGCAGAAACAAGCCAGTTCAAAAGAAGTTTACATTTCGATCCTCAAAAAGATGGCCGCACATCCCCCTGAAACAACTATTTGATCACTTAAAGCTGAACAGTGCCTGCTAAATGCATTGTCCGCCATATAACTCTCTCATCGCCGCTATCTTTACAACCCCTATATAAGCCGCAGACCTAACGTGCGTTATTCGTTCGCAATGGATTAAATGATCAAATCTTACTCACTTATTCCAAGTCATGAGAATACTAACCTAATATTATATAAAGAAATAAAAGTCAAATAATATATTATTTACTAACAGAAAATGCCTATGAGACAACAAATAGATAAAGTTCTTTTTAAAAAATTAAAAAATATGAACACGAAAAAAATGCTGCACATCGGTCATGAGTTTCAATGTGCAATAGGTTGTAATGAAATTGAAGGATTTATACAACTGAGTTACGTTGCCTTTAAATGGGTGGTGTTCAGATTTAAATAACTCAGCAAAAATTCTGAACACGATCTATTCACAACACACGACGGCCGACGCAAGAAAAAAACTTAGTGCCCAGGGAAAGGCACTTAACAAATTTGACCTTCAAACAAGACAAAACGCAGATCTGAGTTTTAAATAGATACTTTAAGATTAATGTGACAAACCACGTGATAATTCCTCAGGTATGCTATTTAAACAGAAAAAAGGGAGTATATTCCAGCTAGGGAGGAACTGTCAGCGTCGGAGTGTATAATTTTATCACTTGCATGCAAAGGTACAGTTGTGCGTAATGTTTATTTGCAGTGTTTGCTTATAATTGTTGCTAGAAATGTTAAGTGATTTAGCAGATGTTATATAATTTGTGAAGTATTTAGGATAATTTACGGACTCTTTGTGCTCAAGAGGAGATCTGTAGAAAGTAAATGAAGTGAAATAATTTATTCAAATGTATTTTATTTTTTTAAGGTTACATATATCTTAGACAAAATGGTGTTATCGAGATTGTGTTTTATATTAGGTATGGTTCGTAAATATGTGTCTATGTTAGAAATGTCGGGCAGATGACCATGAGGTTTGGTGCCGAACAATGCAATACAATGGTTTTACTTTTTAATGATAGAACTAAAAACAAAAAATGTTGAAGATAAGGATAAAATCAAACATTTGCATTTCATCTTTATAAAGACAAATTCAAAAAGACAGTTAAGATTTGTTAATTATTATTTATTTCCATTTTTTCTTGCGTAAAATTTAAAAGGTAATAATTTGGTTGGATTTTTTTCTTAATGTAAACTAACATACGTATTGCTGTGCAATTAAGCGCTTGTGTGATTTTCTGTATCAAGGTGCGGTAAAGGCGTTTCCTATTAATCTTATACTTGACTTTGACCCATGCGTGCACGGGTTGACATTGCAAATGATATCGCACATTTACGAAATAGAAACATCGACACACCGTATTGTTGACATTTACATAACCAAGCTTTAAGCCTACAATTATGCTATTAATTTGACTATACTCTGCTTAGTTTAGTCTAATTGTGTTTAGGGACAGGCTTCACCACAGTTAAAATGCCTCCCATAGCCTATAACCATAATCTAGCAGAAAATTGCAGAATCGCTCCGAAACGATTTTTAGAGAAATTAATGAAGTTGCATTGAAAATAACAGTCAAGTCATTCATAACCAACCATTTTGAGGCTGTAAATACCTTTCATCTAAAAATTTAATTCATATAATGGTAGAATTCAACATTTTTCAATAACGTTTGTTACTCGCTTCTAATAAAACACTATGTTGACAATCGGAACTCCCGAGACTTTACATAATAAATACACTGTTAGAGTTATCTTCCGTATTTCCTTTGATGAACAGAAATGTATATAGCATATAGGTAATTTCTACTGAAAATTTACACATATTTGTATTCTCGTTTCTGAGTTTAGCCATGCAAATGTGATATTGTGGAAATATTAGTTAAAGAAACTCCCGTGATCTAGCGTAAATGTAATGCACATGCGCAAGATAGTAAAATCCAAAATATCCAGATGATTTCCGAAATTTTTAAGGGATTTTCGTGAAGGTTGATTGAGAAAAAAATAAGAACAAATATTCAAGTACCAATGATGCTTAAAATATATGAAACAAAAGACAGTACTCTTCCGATTTATCGGTATTATAGACCAAAAATTCAAGTCTATTATTTTAATATAGTAGTATAGATTGTAACGGTCAAAATGACCGTTACCCTGTCGATTTTAGGATCTGGAGGTTGAATATTAAAAAATATATTTTAATTTGATTTTCCTCTCTAATATAATTGCTGATTATAATTGACCAAATGGATAAATCATAAAACTCATGGTCGGCTTTAATTGAAACCTAACAGAAAAGAAAATGACACAAGTGTCAAAAGAATGACCAAAAACCTTTTGAATGAAAAAAAAAATGACAAACATATAGACAAAGTTGTGTGTACTTTTCAAATGATATAAAGCTGCTTAATACGAATTTATATCAAATATTGTGCACGTTCCCTTTTTTAAAACATGCCAATGATGCATCAGTTTTTTTTTTAGTGTTCCCATTAAAAAATATATTTATACATACACACAAATGCTTTGAAAATAATTTGATACTTATATAGTTGCCAAAAAATCGAACAATGCAATTTCATGTCTCGTGTTTGATCAAATTCTATTTTTTTTTTTTTTTTGGTTATTTACAACCCTGAAGTAATGCACTATTATTATTAATTAGAGCCCCGCTCTGCGGGCGCCCTATAGTGATCAGTTTGCCCTTCCGTCCATCCATACGTCTGTCATTCCGAGATCTCTTGTCCGGAGCATATTTTCTCTCTCCTTGGCCCAATCTGGCTCTGTTTCTAGATCGAAGATGAAGGTCATGGCAAAATTATATGAAAAATCCTTGTCCGGAGCATATCTTCCCTCCTTTAGACCAGATTGGCTCTTAAATCACTCACAGAATGCCTATGGCTAAAACGAAAAGGTTTGCAGTGTCCTTCACTTAACCCTATTTGGCTCATACTTCACACATGCAGATCTTTTGAGTAAAGGGTGTGCAGTGACCTTGAATCACGTTATAATGTCAAATGTGAAGGCCATAACAGAATTATGTGAAAAAGCCATGGCCTTGAATGATGTTTGTAGGTCAAGTGTCAAGGTCGTCTTTGATCAGGCAAAATAAAGTTTTGGAGTATATATATTTACTCTCCTCTTGGTTTTAATTGGCTCCTATCTCATATTAACAGAGCTTTTGGGTTAATGGTGTTCAGTGACTTTATAAGTTAAACCTACTCAATGTAACAGTCATAGCGGATCTCTTTATAATCAGTTTTAGAAAGTAGATTATATCCCATATCCTGCTCAGGTTGAATGAAAATGCCTGTATGTAAGGGGTAGTATGATTGATTTAAAAGTTTTATGCCAGCTGGAACATTTCAAAGTTAAAGGACAAGGTCAAAGAAAAATTCTCTGAAATGCTTTTCATCCTTTTGTCCATTATTTAAGCGGAGCCCTTTGAGATAGTAACCATCTTACTGTTGTCTAGTGATCGACTTAAATTTGAGAGTCAGCTCTAGAGTTATACGTAAGATACCACTTCTTTTTTATGCAAACAAGGCTAGCGTCTTGTTTTTGTTAACATTAGTTCAATATACTGGTAAAAGTTCTTTAAATCTGATTTTCTCTGTCTGTTCATTCGTTTTGAACATAAATGAACAGTTGCTAGCGTTTTTTCACATTCAATTTAGGCCTAAACCTGCATTTTTCATTCAACATTCAAAATGTAAACAAAAACATAACTACATAACAAATAATTGTTAATTATGTAACTCATCGACTTATATACAAATTTTTGTTGACTATTTTGAAATGCCATACCAAAACACTGTCAACATTAAGAACGAAAAATTAAGAAAATGACCAAAATTGTGACCATTGTCATTAACGTAACGTCATGATGTCATGCTTATCTAATCTTTGAAAGTTGCCTCTTCAGTGCATACAATGGGAACAAGAAATATCAAGATTTTCCATTAAAAAGATTCACCGATGCATGTTGATGTGTCAGCATTCACAATTAATGAAAATGTTATAGGGAATTTAATGGACAACAATGAGCCAAAGTTTTCAAGTAAAAGGGTTGTTCACCATGCACGTGTGTAATCCTGATTTTAAAATCAATTTACCATATATGAACGGTTGAAAGGGAGGGTGGGGGATATCATCGCAACAAGTTGTGACATATTTTCTATTACGGTACAATGTAAGTATCAATTGGTGTTGGATTATCATCATTACCAACGAATTATTAGTTTAAAAAAAACAAAAATACATGTATATCTACACTAAATCAACAAAGCGAGGTATGACCCGAATTTCCGAATATATTGGGCGATTTTATTCACCTTGAAAAAGGGCACATAAATGTCGTGTCTTACTAATTGTACATTAAACAATTATTTGTCAAGTAGTGTGTTAATTTTATAGACTTCTTCCTAAACATTTGATTCAAATTATGATGAATGTAGATGTTATAAAACAAATTTATATCAAAAAATATATTTGACTTCCTCCCCATGGATCTATGCCTTCAAACCTCAGCCGTCGCGTGAATAGTAGAGGAGGACCTCAGGCCAACATTATCGACACAATATATGTGTCTTATTCATAGTGTTTGCCTGCCGATCAGTGGATCGTGTGCAAATTGGGATCGTGTGAATACTCAAGGGCACACCATGTGTAAACATCACAGACAAGTAGCATTCGAGGGTGTGGCTGCCTCCCACCACTTTTTTTCCTATGATAATCTGAGTTAATGAAATTCATTTGATATCCATGTACACGTTCTAGATCGAAAAAAAGACGGACATTTCTTCTTAAATCTGCACGCCCCATTTACGAATTTATGATCAGCAGCGAGAATTCAAATTTAGATTCTTATAATATACTTAAAGTTAGCCTAATTGATACATGCATGCTTCCATTTAATAATTTTGTTTAATCAGGCATTGAGGTGTTTGGAAAGCTATTATATATCAAATAACCGACGGCTTTCTAGCGGCCGGTAATAAAACCCCGAGATTAACTCTGGTTAAAGCCTTATTAAGGCGTAGTGATTACTCGGGCACGCCCTAGCTTACAGAAGTGGTCAACCCTAGCAGAGATAGTCAGTGTGTTAACGCCTTATGCTGGGCAGACAATGTTCTACCTCTAATCAAATTATATGAGTTTCAGCGACAACAAAGTTAGAACAACTTATAATCTAATAAAAAAATAACCAACAACAAATGGTGTGTTATTAAATACGACTCGTCTTACAATTATTTATGTGACAAGCCTTCGTTTTAAGGCAATCCACCTTTCAAATCGTACCTTTAATCTAAAATTCCTTACTTCTGTAAACTGCTAATGAAAATCAACACAGCGGCTATAATTTTCATGTGTACCCTTTGTAGGTAAGGTATCGATCTCTGCAATTATACAAACACGGCCATTAAAGGCCTTTTCGAATAATTGAATAACATTCAATAACATGACATCATTACAAGATTGCATACATGTACTCATTCGATAAAGTATACATATAGATTTAAGGATTTAGGAGTAACACACAAGCGAGAAAAAAGAGTAGTAGATTGTATACTTACAATGAACATTATTCACTTTGTGATACTTTCTGATTTTTTTTTGCAACATTAAAATTATATGTCAGTATTTATACGTATTACTCTAATCTATACTACTACATTAAAATAATAGACTCGAATTTTTGGTCTTTAATACCCAGAAATAAGAAGAACACTGTCTTTTATTTTATATATTTTAAACATCATTGGTACTTGAAGATTACCAATTTGTTTTTATTTTTTCTCAGTTAAGGTTCGCTAATTAATAATCAACGAAAATTCCTCAAAAAATCCCGGAAATCACCCGAATTTTTTGAATTTTACAATCTTGCGCTTGCGCAATACATTCACGTTAATGGGATCTTTAATTTATGTTTCCACAATATCTCATCTGTATGGTGGCATATCTCTGCCCCTTGTGTGCAAGTTATTTTTCTATCAAAAATGTCGACATGCAAGATAAATATGTTGACATGCAAGATAGTTATGTCAACATGCAAGATAACTATGTTGACATGCAAGAAAACTGCAATCAAAAAAGAGTTATAAAAAATCTCAAATATCGCCAACATGTGACATCCAAGATGCTAGATACGCTACCTATTGATGTTAACATGCAACTTATTTATGTTAACATGCAACTTCTTTATGTCGACATGCAACTTATTTATGTCAACATGCAATTTAGTTATGTTAACATGCAAGATAAATATGTTGACATGCAACATATCTATGTCAACATGCAACTTAGTTATGTTGACATGCAACTTATAAGTTGCATGTCAACATATTTATCTCGCATGTAAACATAACTAAGTTGCATGTTGACATATTCATCTCGCATGTCGACATAAATAAGTTGCATATCGACATAAATAAGTTGCATGTTGACATAAATAAGTTGCATGTCAGCATATTTATCTTGCATGTTAACATAAATAAGTTGCATGTCGACATAGAAAGATAACATCTAGCATCTTGGATGTCACAGACGGGCGATTTTTTGAGATTTTGTATAATTCATATCAGATTGCAATTTCTTGCATGTCAACATAGTTATGTTGCATGTTGACATAACTATCTTGCATGTCAACATATTTATCTTGCATGTCAACATAATTAAGAGAAAAATAACTTGCACACAGGAGGCAGAGATATGCCACCATACATCTGCAGGAATAAACTTAGAAATAATAATACAAATACGGGTAAATTTTCATTAGACTTTTGCTATATAATCTGTTCATATATATTAAATAAATGATTTCTTATGAGAGAAAGTATGAAATAACAAATATTCATTTCAACTAAGTACTTACTTTTGTCTTCGTGATGACAAAAAATATTTGATTACATGCAAAAGAGTTACATTATATTTGTTAGGAGAGTGAAGATAAAATATGTTTTATCGTAAAAATGAATAATGTCCTACGGACCCAGTTTTACAAAGACAATACGTGAACGTTGGTGAAAAGTTGTTGAAATCTTCCATTCTATGGATTAAATTCTTAGTTGAAAGGTATTAGCAGTCTGAAAAAGGTTTGTTGTGATGAATTTGACTGTTATTTTCAAGGCAACTTCATTAACTTTCTCTAAAATCGTTCCGAAGCGATTCTGCAATTTTCTTCCACATTACGGGTATAAGGGAGGCATTCTACAAGTGACTGTGGACAGGGCCTTTCCTGAGACACAGTTAGTTTATTCAAACTAAGGAAAGTGTAGTGAAAAAAATAGCATTATTGTAGGCTTAAAGCTTTGTTATGTAAATGTCAATAATAAGGTGTCGATGTATTTATTTCGTAGATGTCCGATATGCAATGTCAACCCTTGCACGCACGGGTCTCAGTCTAGTAACTTTGAAACATGTTGTGAAGAAAGCATTCATGAGCGGATAAAATAAATCCAGACTCTCAACAGACCTAACATACCGAAACCCATTCACTAAAGTTAACAAAATGACCGACATTGGACCCTTTTAATAAACATTGTAAGTTTAAGACTTAACTTTAATTTAAGTTACGGTCAAACTTCAAAACTTGATGCGTATTTGCGTTTTATTTAGATCAAGATATAAAAATATTCACGACAACGCCGCACTGCACATGTGCAAGATAAATCTTTCATTAATATAGATAATTTTTTGCATTCAATACCTGCGAAAAATTCGCTCACGAAAGATATTCGTTTACATTGTGAATAATAAAAAATATTCAACATGTATATATATTTATACACTGTATATGGAAATTGAACACTTAGATACAGTAACCATTTTAATTCTAAGCAGCATAATTGTTTTTCGAAAAGGAATCACGAGCTGGTCCCTAAATCTTATTGTTTCAATTTTTGCAAGAGTAAGGAAAATTTTGTTATGAATTGAAGAACAAATAGAAATTATTTTTATTTTTTTAGATTTAAGGAAAGGAAGAGGGGGGGGGGGGGGGCTCTAATAAACAAGGGATGAAAAGGGGTATACTATAATTCTCAGAAACGATTGGAAATTTGTTTAACATTTTCTTAAATAAAAAATTGTCTTAAAATGTAGCACTTTTTCAAAATGACTAAAATATTGTTTCGTGGATTGATATTAAAGGTATATGTGGCGTATTTTTCATGCTAAGAAATATTTGATTGATTGATTTATTTAAATATGTTATATGAAGTTAGATCTTCACAATAAATTTCGCAGTTTATATCAATCGGGTTAAAAAGATAGAGAATATAATAAATATTTTTTATTATTATTGTGGGTGGAGTCCACAATAAATAGCATTTGAATGAACCCCGCATTAAATCGGTCACGTGATACATGCTCAGTCTATTACAACAACAATGGCGACGACGAAAAAGATAGGTATACCGTTAAGTTTGACAGATCTGGCAATAAAAGAAAAAAGAGACAGACTGGAACGAAGGGAAGATTGTCCTCTGGGGCCGTGTAGGAATAGGAATTAAAGCCGAATTATACTGAAGTTTTTATCATGAAGTTATAGGGGTTTTGCAATCAAGTTCGTAAGTGTTCCATGTCTTTAATTTATAAGTTATAAACCACAAGTAGATTTTCGTTTAGAGGAATTTTTGAATAAAGAATAAATAAACACTTTCAGTACATGCATCACTCAGGGAGTTCGAGATAGGATATCTACTCATTTTACCGTGTCGTTGATGTTAAAATCATGTTTCATCTTTATTACACATAATTAGCAATTTATATCGTTCTACATTAATAATTTACGGTATAATAATGCTTCGGGTATCATCTGATTATTTATTAGTTTGTAAACAAACTGTTCTTCCATCGTGTTTTCAATACTAGATTTTCCCGCACTCATGCGCAGTGGCGTTTCAAATGGCAGATCACATTAATATTCATCAGACGTGTAGCAAAGTTTAGAGACAAGAACATGTTTTACGGGCCTAGAGTTTGTGAAACGTCTAATTATAAGAAGCATGATGTTTATTTTTACTCAAACTCATGTCAAAAATTTTACTCCAAATACGCCACATATAATTTAACTTTAAAGATCTTAACCTAAAACACGGTCGCCTTAATGGGGACTTTTATCAACAATTTGAAGAACCGCATCAAGTTTTTACCTTTCCTCAACATATGCTCTACACGCGATTCTGCAAAAACTGCTTGAACAATCATGGCTATTGTTTTACAAATCATTGGACGGGATTTGCTCAAAAGTGATGACGCCACTACCGGTTTAAATTTATAGCTGATTTTGTAATGATTACGACCAATATTGTGCAGAACGGAACCCGAAACCTGACAGAGATTTAAGATATGAAATTTTAAGAATAGATAGACAATAGTTTGAATTTGTTAACCATGCAATTTCTTTACCCCAGTGGCGACATTCGTACGAGCTTTCTGTGGCACGATAATGAACACGAATTTTTAGGTCACACAAGTCACTTAGGTGACCTATTGCTATTGATCCCCGTCCGTTGGCGTGCATCGTCCGTGAACAATACATTTTACTTTTTTAAAACCTTTTCTTGAAAACTAGAGGAGCAATTGTGCAAATTTCCGTTTGAAGCATCACTATTTTAAGAGAAAATAAAATGGTGAAAATTATGGTTTCATCGCCTTGGGACCTTAGGCAGGGCCAAATATGCAAAGTGGCTCAATCTTAAAACATCTTCTAAACAGCAAAATGTATGGTAAATGAAGTCCACGATGTCCTCTATCAAATTTATGGCTCCTCAGTTAAGGGGGTTTAAACCATAGGACGAAGCCAATATAGTCATATAGTAAAAAGTTACTAAATCGTAGAAAATTAGTTTTCTTCTCAACGCCCATATTCACATATCTGAGAAAAAATAATTGTATGACTATGATGTCCATGAGGCCCTCTGCCTAAGTTATGGAAATCATGATCGCTGGGTCAAGGGTTCAGACCCTACGACTTTTAATTTAACTACCGTATTTGCTAATCTATTAAAAAAAATAAGTTTTGACATCTTCTAAACTATTTCGTAAATTGTCACTTGACAATATTGAATAATATATGTGTTCTATTTTAGGAAATGTACTTTATAATCAGGACTATGCATTATTTGGATTTTGACCATTTCTGCAATTTACACTATTAAATTTCAGCTTTTCGAGAGGTCTAGATGGTTTGTGACCTTGAGGTGTTATTATTACTTCCCAGTGTAAGGGATTACTTAGTACTTGATTCATGTGATTTATGGGTGCATGTTATTCTCATGTAGATAAAATCATACTTTGTAAAAAAGAAAAAGGCAGAATTTAATTGTACAAGCCACACAAGAAATTCTTTATATAAAGGGTACATTCATAACATCAGCACGACTGTGGGTATTGATAGACTGCAAGAAAGTTGTAAGAAGAAATATAAAGAATTTGGATTTTACATTTTTGCGCTTGCGCAATACATTCACGCTAAGGGGATCTTTAGTTAAACTTTGTTTCCACAATATCACATCTGCATGAATAAACTCAGAAATGATAATACGCTTGTACAAAGACGGGTACATTTTCATAAGACTTTTGCTATAGATTCTGTTCATATATATTAATGATTTCTTATGAGAGAAAGTAAAACAAAAACAAATATACAACTAAGTACTTACTTTTGTCTTTAATTTGTGATGACAAAAATATTTGATTACATCCAAAAAAGTCACATTATATTTGTTAGGAGAGTGAAGATAAAATATGTTTTATCGTAAAAATGAATAATGTCCTACGGACCCAGTTTTACAAAGACAATATTCATGTACGTTGGGGATAAGGTGTTGAATTCTTCCATTCTATGGATTAAAATATTTAGTTGAAAGGTATTTGCAGTCTCAAAAAGGTTTGTTGTGATGAATTTGATTGTTATTTTCAAGGCAACTTCGTTATTTTCAAGGCAACTTCATTAACTTTCTCCAAAATCGTTCCTGAGCGATTCTGCAATTTCCTGCTACATTACGGGTATAAGGGAGGCATTCTTACTATGGTGAGGGCCTTTCCCGAGACACAGCTATGTTATTCAAACTAAGGAAAGATTAGTGAAATTAATAGCATTATTGTAGGCTTATAGCTTTGTTATGTAAATGTCAATACTAAGGTGTGTAGATGTACCTATTTCGTAAATGTTCGATACGCAATGTCAACCCGTGCACGCACTGGTCAAAGGCTAGTGAATAATTAAAATTCGGACGTTTCATTTTTGTTTTAACATTCCTTCGTTTCAATCTCAAATTTACGTTACGGTATCCCACTAGCTCCTCACGTTTTGATTTCATTGCGCAGATGATCATTATATTTAAAATGAATATGATTTTATTTATCCAATCATCACAGAAAGATTATTATTTTAAAAGTACACAACATTCGTAAACACAATCCATTTCAAGAAACTAGTCTTTTCGTGTGGAAGTTTTCTTTTTAGACGAAAATGACATAAAGATGCAATTTTATGAATTTTCAATATACTCTTCTTTTCAGTATATTTTATTAATTATTTACATTTTTAACGTTTGATAAGTCTGTGACATGTTCTATAGGTCCTGTGTGACATGTACAAAATTAAACCTTGAGAGAGTAATAGACGTTTCACATAAAACCATGCAAATATATATAAAATGTCTGAATTTGTTTAAGCCAAATTTTTTCAAGAATTTTGCCTTTGAAGCCATATATCTAAAAAAAAAATATCACTGACCCCCGTGTTTTATTATGTCAAACTATATTGAGTACATATCTAGGCAAACTGGATAAATCTTATAAAATTTTTGATATTCAATACGACGTTTTTATTCCAAATGAAATTGTAACTATAATAGAAGAAATTGTCTATTTTAAGTAAAACAAAAAGGTCACAAAAAAGTTTATGCAGCTTCGTACATAATTTTTTCGTAATCCCTCTATTCGGTGTGACCATTGTGCATAATTAAAACAATAGTTGAAGAAATAAGTTTGCATAATCAAAAATAGTGACAACAAATCCTAATCAGGCTGAAATTGCATTTTAGTTGCAAAAAGATCAAATTGAATGAACCATAACTCAGAGGGATTAATACTAACATCCCCACCCCCACCTCCCATTGTTTTAGTATATTTTAAGTATGTTTTGTCTACAGATTTTAATGATCTAATTTCAAAGAAATTCTTGATATAACAACATTAAGGAGTGAGATACCTTAAATGTGCTCAATGGTCGTGATCATTTAAAAACTAACTGGCCTCCTTTTTAGAAGAAATATATTATTGAAAAAGTCGAAGTAGGAAATTATTTATTTTTAAACAAATCATTGTGGAGGAAAAACATGGCTTATGTAATATGTTATCAAATTTTAAATAGCAGAATGAATATGAAACATATAGATGCAAATGACAGCGAACAATAATCTTTTTATGGAAAGATTTAGTTTTTGATATACAAAAAGTTGCATTTGGTTGGTATTGATGTCCTAATTTTAAATGTTTTGTTCACCAAATCTAATAACAAAGGACTTACATAGAACATCAACCACATATGCATTCCAGCTGCTCGTCAAGCCTTTTGAAACTAGAGGTAATGTGAGCAGGCTCACGATTGATTACCCTCCCCCCCCCCCCCCCCCCCCCCCGGCTAAGAAAAAAATCATTACACCGCTGACAAGTCGTAGTTCTTGAATATAATAGAAAAATTCGATGTAATGTATGCTGAAGCATTGTTTTTTTTTTTTCAAGGAAACCTTGAAAATAGTGAGATTTTATATAATACGAACAATTTAGATATTTATGTAGTCTCATGTGTTCCTACGCCAGAGTGTAATAGAGTCTCGTTCAACCAAAAGCTCGGCTGTCTCCGTAAATGCTTGTCGGAGATAACCGGAGACAGCTGAGCATCTGGTTGAACGAGACTGGAGTTCAATATCAATAGTGCTAGGATCCATACAATTTTTAGAATTGTTTCGATTACTAATACATAGTTTGAAATCTATCTTTAAATATTACACAACATGATTCACATGGGGTTTCTCTAAATTCTTGTCTGAAAAGTCTGATTTAAATTAATATTATGAAAAATTGCGTAATTTAAATACTGACTAGAAACTAATTGCCACGCAAGATAAGTTGGTTTTAAAATAAATGATAATCGATAAAATCAGCCCCCGTCAGTACTTCAATACTTTGATTTAAAACTGTTAATGGTTAATATGAATACACAAACGAATTTCTATTCTTTAAATTCCATTTTATTTCAAGTTAACTGTTAATGCATGAGGACGTTTGCATCCTTATGTTAACAAACATAACTCGAATCAATCGAAAATCCACATATCAAGCAGCCATTCAATATAAACATTTTGAAATATTGGTATACTGAGCCCGATTTTTTTCCGAAATATTTTTTCCACACATTTTTTTCAAAAATAAATAATACATGGGGCAGGCCATTTTCAGAGAGACGGGGATGATAATCTAAAATATAATTTTATGTGGCCTGAGATAAGCAAGCTGTGTGTAAAATTTTAATTTCTAATTATTTCCATTAATACAAGACATGACACAGAAAGGAATTAAGCATTTTTTAAAACAATGACCTTGAACTTCCTCGATTGACCTTGGGCCAAGGTCATGACACACCCAGAGGTTATATGCAATATTTATGTGAATTATAAACTTCCAATATTTGTCCATAAGAAAGATATGGACCGGACATGAATTTCGCACTTTTCTGCTAGTGACCTTAACCATGCCCGAAATACCTTGTGTCAATGTCATGACACACCCTTAGGTCATAAGCAATGCTTCTCCATAAGAAAGATATGGACCAGACACGAATTTTGCACTTTTTCTGCCTGTGAATTTCACTTTGCCCAAATGACCAAGGATCAAGGTCATGACACACCCTTCGGTCATAAGCAATCTTTGTCTTTACTAAAGTAAAAATTTCCAATGTTTCTCAATAAGAAAGATATGGACTGGACACAAACTTTGCACTTTTTCTGCAAGTGAACTTGACCTTGCCCATATGACCTTGGGTCAAGGTCAGGACACATCCATAGGTCAAAAGCAATCTTTGTGTGAAGTAGGAACTTCCAATGTTTCTCCATAAGAAAGACATGGACCGGACACGAATTTTGCACAAACAGACAGACGGACGGACGGACAAAGTGATTCCTATATAACCCCCCCCCCCCCCAACTTCATTTTTGAGGGGTAAAAATAACAATTCAATTTCTTTGTCGAAAATTAAACAAAGTTACAATTGGCTAGGAATTCCTAATTGCTGAATAAAGGATAATTCTTTTTAGACGATATTATTAATTTCTGCATTGCATTCTAAACGCATGTAACTGATTTTATGCAACCGTGTAAACAGATAGCCATGCTATGACCTTTGAATTGTTAATGTTACAACTTGGTCACAATAATACTGAATTCTGATAATGATAACTAACAGAATAAACTCTGTGATTCTTGTAGCACTGCGTAGTATTCCTAAATTATGTTGTACAACCAGGTGCAGAATGCGGACACAATAATTACCAAATTGGGAGTCTATGAATAAATTGTCTTATTTGGCGATTCTGTGTCTGCACCGATAGCTCTCGTACTTTTTATTGAGTCACGTATTGCATATTCTATATAACCTTTTAAACCACGAACTCATTATACTTTTAAATAAGACACTTTAATATTGTACGCAAGAGATGCGTCATACTCAGGCGGGAGACTCATACAAAGCCTGCATCCCGGCAATCTATGTATTAAAAGACGTTAATTAATCAGGTACAGTAAAATCCAACAAGTTATCAGAAATTGTCATTCATTTATTATTCCTCTATTTAAAGCCTGTCTCACACAGAACACACGGCTTATACGGTTGGCCACTCGTGTAAACCGTGCATACAACCGAACCAACCGTGGCCTTATCCGACTTACACTCGGGCCATTCGAGTGTATCCGTGAAAGCCGTGTATGATTTTTTAAACTTTTAAAAAAACTGGCACGGGTGCCATGTCCGTGTATGATCATATTAGCGATCGTACAAGACCGTGTGAGACCGTACGAGACCGTATATACAACCGCACATGAAGTCCATTCCACGAGTGAGCTCAACCGTGTCAATATCGTATATAAATCGTATGGAATCGTGTGAAACCGTTCCCAAGTCCTACATCCAACACCCGGATTAACACTCGAATGTCACACGATCACCGTACGATTCACACGAGTGTACACACGGTTTTATACGACCAATACGGTTTCATACGATCGCCATACGACCAATACGGTTCAAGCACGAATTATACATGGTCAAGTACGACCAGATACGGTCTCTACGTCTGTACAAATCTCGTGTATTTATAGGAAGTAGTTCTTTTATAACGGAGAGTTTTCTTTGAAATAAGATTGGCTTTATTATAAATGCACTGCTTATTAAATATTTTATTATTATCACTTTGCAAAAATGAAATTAAAGGTTCCCATAGAAAAAATAAGATGTACTTTTATAAGCGAGCAGTGGTTATTTTCTTAGATATTTTCTTTTGAATAACATTTGCTCCCTTATAAAGGCACATCTTATTATTCATTTTTCCCTTTGAAGAAATAACTACTTTGTCCCTTGGTCCAAAAATTAAGTCACCAGTTAGGAAGCTGTACTCTTATCAAAACCACTTTGAGCTCAAAAGTGCTATTACACTTTCCAAACACGATATCTAGCAAATGTAACTGTGTATAAAGAAGCAAAAACATCAAACTGACTGCATATACAAATATTTTATCCCAAGATTACGCGTTGCTTTTTCAAAGTTTAATCTGGGGCTTACATATTTGTAATCATGCCTATAGACGACATTGGCAGTGAAAGAATTAAACCATATGATGGCAATCATAGAACTTTTGGATTGTTCTTGGCAGGATTATATTTTGTACTGGAAAAAAGTTTAATTTTATTTATTGTACAACGTTTAAAGCAATTCAAACTACTTAACTCTTTTGACACTAATTTATTAAAATCTCTTCGAAGACTTCTTGAAAAAAAAACCTGCTAAACTTTCAAATCATGATATCTAGCAAATTAAATATGATTGTATGTATAATAAGTCCGAGCATTTAGATTCCAATATAAATTCATCAAATGATATACAAAGGTTACTAGTCTATATCAACTGCAAAAGTGACTAGTCTATTATATCATCTGTTCTTGCCATGGAACCGAACCAGCTTCCGACATGAAGTAATCCCTGAGGTATATTCTTTGTTGCTTTCCAAGGTTGTGGTCTTACGTTGCAGCCAGCATGTCATCCTGTGTCCACTAGTTGACTGACTCTCGCCATACCCCGGGTACTAGGGCATGGTTTTGGTCCGCCACTGATACCCATATAAACTTGTAGTCGGCATCTGCCAATGCCAGAAGGATCATGGATAAGAAGCCCTTGTAGTTGTGGTAGAGTGATTATTTGTGGCCCGACACGTCTCACAAACTCCTGAAACAAGTCAGCATCAACACGGAGGAAGTTCTTGTAACCTGGTGTCCTCTCTGTTTAGTTCATGTAACAGAGTATCATATTGACCAAACATGACCCTTCTGTTGAGCCATTCTCTTGTCCAAACTTGCCTCCTTCTTCTTCTCCTTCTGTTGGCTTGTTCTTGTCTCCCCTCGCGCCTTCTGGCGAAAATAATCTCAATGTCTATCAGTCCTATCATGATTTCTAATTCCCTTATTCTGTCATCTGCCATTTCTATAACTTCTCTGTTGAAAATTCGAAAATTTATGAAGCCAAGCCATCAAAACGAGTCAATTTATATCAAAACATACACAAATGTGTGATAATTCGAGCATAACTCGAACAAAAGTCGGTGGGACCGTATGTAAATCCTGTAAATGTCCAGTTAATCGAGTGAAAGTAGTGTTTCATTGTACTAGGCCGTAACAGACCGTACTAGACCGTACTTGGAACCGTACAACAATCGTATGAAAATCGTTTGCAAATCGTGTTCAAACCGTGAAAAACCTTTCTTGACCGAGCACATCCGTGCTTTGTTCGTACATACTCGTGCTACATTCGAGTCTAAATCGTACCAACTCATTCCCAGGCACGGTTGGAGCTCAATACTCGTACCAGTCAACCCGTGTATAACCGAGTATACCGTATTGGAACCGTGTGCCCAACCGTGTTCTGAGTGAGACAGGCTTAAATTTTGTAACCTTTAAGCCATGTATGAATGAATGTTTTATGCGTAAGCGGTATCTCATACCACCCCCCCCCCCGGGGGGGGGGGAGGTATAGAGGGATGATATAAATATATCACTCTATATATCTCTCTGAAATTCGAACAGTAAATGTTCACTCATGATCATAGTGGGCCGAATTGGTCAGAACTGTCAGTCATAAGTAAAATGTTAAATATATCCATGTAAAATGATTTTAAGCAGATCTTGACTATTTAGGCTTAAAATTTTTATTTAGGATTTTTATTTCGGGTCTTGATTCAGCTTATAGCGATCTTTGATTTGGGCTGCTTTTAGTCGACGTAATTTTGGGTATACGATCACGCTTTAATAAACTGCTGATGAAAGAACTACTGGACTTGATGACTACTAAGTTTGAGCTGACCCTCAAGTGGATCCATAATACGGAAGGGTTACAATCGTCAGTATTTGTTTTTGTCATTGTTGGTAATTAAATTCGAAATACCGTAATATTTTATCTTAATCTTGTCATAAATTTCATGGTAAACTAACAACAAAACTTTATAATAAACGTGATGACTTCAAATTTTCTAAAGTCAACTTTCCTTACTTATGTAGCAATATACCTTCATCACCTGCATATGGTGTTTTTGTCTCTCAGCTAATTCAATACACAAGGGCTTGCTCTTCGTACGAACAGTTTCTTGGACGAGACAAGCTACTGTCAAACAAGTTGATAAAAGAGGACTATCAGCTGTCTCGTTTGAAGTCATCTTTTCGTGAGTTTTATGGTCGATACAACGATCTTGGCAGCATTTACAATCTTTCACTGGGTCGCATGCTGACTGACGTTTTTAATACTTATTGTTAGACAATAATCACTTAATTGTCTACGGACTTTACCGTTGTTCTCGATTGCAAAGAGCACACGACGGGTGTGACCGCTCTGCAGAGGATGCTTACTCCTGCTAGGCACATAACCCTACCTCCTCGTTGATTTTAATTATCAGTACAGGTATTCGAATTTCAAATGCTGTGCTAGCAAGACGTTATGATAGAGAACTTGCAATAATAAATTACAAGAACATTCTAGCTGAAATGTTCCCTATTTGTACACGTATATTTACATATCTTTTGTAAGTGATGAAATTTAAGAAATATTACATAAGTATCAAACAAATCAAAACAAATAATTGCTATTTAATCATAATATTATGCGTTTCATTTCATTTTTCCTCAAAGATTTCAGCAAATCTTGACGTTGTCATTTTAATCTGCCCCAGACACAACAATGTGACTCTAATTCAAATGTCAACTACTTTAATTTATAGGTAATCTCAAAGGGTAACTACTCTTTATATTGTAAGAACTGACGGTACGCGCTTTCTGTATTAAATATTATGAAAATCTGAGATGATTAGGTGAACTGTCGGCCGTATTAACAAATATAAAATCTCGCCAAACGGACAAAAGCATATATTTGACAGTCAGGTGTCGTGTTAAGATCATTGAGAACGTGACATTTCAGTCCAAGGTAAAATAACTGGTTGTAGTTTTCTGATCGAATACATATATACACAATATATCTACTATACGTATTTGATAAATCATTAAACAATTGCTATAATTAAGATTACCAGCTGCAATTGTAAATTGCAGCATCTAACAAGCATGTTTGGGACTCGCATACATCATACATATTACTCAAATTCTTCGTATATTTTTGTACATTTATACATTAGTAGATACATAAATGAGTGAATGGTTATATTTTTCTTAATACGTACATTATATTTTTTTTTCGAATCGACTGTATCTTTCATTAAACTGATGTTTTGGTATATTTTCAAGAATATGCAAAAACAAATAAAGCTGAGCATATACATATGTATTATGATGTCATATTTCATTACCCCTTCATTAGCATATTATACGAATGTATGACCTTATCTGTCTTATTCTTGAAATATTTTCTACTTATAAGCCTGTTGTCAACCCCCCAAAAAGATGTTGATGCTTTATATTATCGTCTCTGTCAGTTTTTCTACTACTGTAAGTATTACACTTTGCTTTAATTTATCTCATTATCTGCTAATGTTTGGCAACAAAGTGTATGTTTTTGTGCCATGTTGCAGTTATTGGCGTTTAAAATGTGTCCCGAGTCAATTCCAACTGTTTCCATCGTGAATCGTTGTCCAGCCAATGCCACAGATTGGGTATCAGCGGCTAAAAGGAAAAGCTGTCAAGACCTTGGACAACTCCAAAGTTGTACAACAACAGATGACTTTGTGTATCACTGTGTCCTAAACAAGGATGCAACAATGTTATTAGAAGTTTGTGCACCAACACATTTAATGTCAGGCAAGTACAACACAATTTTAAGGAAGGAGTCCTCTCGTTATCGAACATACTTCTTATAATAAGAACCATGCAATTTTGACACAGTCAAACGGATCATATTACCAAATGATTCTATCAGTTTAATCAAATTTGACCTTTTTGTTTTTGCATAAAAGTCAGGTCAAGCTAACTACCTTTACCCTCAACGTAAAGGAAGATAAAAATAAGTGTAGCTCTTTGTAATTCTGTGGACATTCTAGCTGAAATTATCCCTTGGAAGATTCTATTCTTCAATGAAATGATAAAATATCAGAATGTCTATCAGTTAAATAGGAATAAATATTTATACTAAAATTGATATTGCTTAGCCCGGATTTCCTCTAGTTTTCTTAAATTTTGAAGAAATTTGGTTATTTTTTTATGCTTCCAATAATGAAATATTTCTAATTTTTATGTATTATGAAAGACTTTTATATAAGAATATAAATTGACAGAAAAGCTAATATATTGACCATCTAATAGGAGAGAAAAACTTATTTTAGTGATTTTTTCACACAATCAATGTATAGAATGGACGCTTTAAAAAACTTATATAAATGTAAATTGATAGGTAAATCATATTATAAAAACATATTCTAAAACCCAAGTATCATATCATTAGTTCACGTCATTAAAAAAAAATCCAACATTAATGTTATTGTTTTTAAAATGCTAAAACAGACTCATTAATTTGCAGCAATTCTGAATTGCGTAACACGTGATATTTTCCTACGCCAATATTGCGCCAAAAATATAATATATAAACATTGATTACTTTTTCTATGCCAAATTGTATGATAGTAAAAAAGAAAGAAAAATATACTATTTTAATTTCTTTTCATCCTTATTTAATGAACAATTAATCAAATACTAGTATTTTTTTCGATTTCATTGTTGCATTTCCATTCGGATTTCTTCGATATTTGTTTTTTTTAAGTTTATTCAGTTTAAATCTTTTAAAATTTTAAATATAGATAACTACAAACATTACAAATGGTTATGAAGTACATGTCAAGTCTATACTGTCAGACAATGTTTTTTCTCACAATTCCTAGAACTGATTTGCGTATGATGTTTATGATATGTGATTGTGAATAGCGATTGCTTTTATCGACTAGCTCTGATGAACTGTGTATCAATCATAAATTACATGATATGAGACGATTTCAAAGAAACCACACGCTCAGTAACTGATATATTAGTATTCTCAACTAAAAATAATCCAAGTTTTGAATATTGGTTCTTTGAAATAAACTATTCACGATTCTGAGACAAATGTTTACTATTTAGGGTACTGTGCTCGTTTTAGCGAGGTAGAGAAAAGAATTATTATTGACACAGGACTGGACTGTACAACTTTTGATCCTCCTTGTTTGGTCAGTTTTTTGTCCAATGAATCGTACAAGTGTAAGTGATAAGCTATGTGGCACATCAGTTTGTAATAAACATCTTAAGCTCAGTGTCTTCATTATTGTGACTGGGTTTTTTTATTTTTCACAACTCACGACGTAATGAAAAAATGTATCTAATTTTAGACCAAATGTGCTACAGAAATGCTGGTATACACCCCAAGTCCTCTGGTGTATCTCAAGAGAAGTATGATATTTTTGCAAGCACGTTAAATTTTAAATAATACATATTCCGAGTTTCTGTATAACAACATTTGCTAGGTCATTGTTTCACAAAAGCAACCCTGTGTTTTGTAGAAACGCACACGTGTCAACAGCCTCAGTAATATTTGCAATTATCATACTATTCATATTGATTATTATCGGTGTTGGATACAAGTTGAGGATAATCGAGTTCGCTTGCAGAAAACACAGTAGAAATCAGACAAGCATTAAAGGTAAGGCAGTAACAGTAAACCTAATCGCTAAAATATAATACCTTACCTCCTCTAGATCGTTTAGATAAAGATTGCTAGTTTAGTTAGTATTGTATCTTTAAAAAAATCTCATCTTTATCCATATATCAATTAAAGAGAAAAAAGTGGCTCGCAAGATATTCCTGCAATTTTTTAAATATGAAAATCGTGCAAAACTTATGGATCATTAAGTCAGATGTAGTTTTTGAATGTGATTTCATGAAAATTGTATCATTATTTTTTGCACGTTCTCAGGCTATTAAGTTATTTGTGTCAAATTAAAAAAAAAATCATGCAAAATTCACATGACAATTATACATGTAATACACATTTGAAAAATAAATAACAAAGCAAAACAAAACTTTTTTATTTTTAAATAGATAAAATTCCACATACATGTATTTGTCCTAATCCTAATCAATAAAATTAATAATCACATTTACGCATAAAAAATTATTTCATTATCAATTTGATTTAAACAAGGGCACCGCAAAGCGAAGCATCCCCTCGCAAAATAAAAATATTTTGCAGAATAATGCATTATTTAGAAATAAAAATGTAATTGAAGAAACCAAATTTTTAACTTGTTAAAAATCACTTTGAATTAAAATATTTTGTTTATTCCTATCCACGTGCACGCTCTGGGGTGTATCCATGGGGGATGGGTGCATTTACGTTGTTGTGCAATGCCTCCCACTACTAGTAAAAACACACCAAAAACGTGTTAAACTTTAGCAATAGAGTTTTATAGATTTTCTTTATATAGTGACATACATTACGCATTTAGACAATTAGTGTTGGCAAATGTAAGTTTCAATTAAAAATGAAACGTAGCTAAGATCTGGCAATTTACAGTCTGCTTTTTGAGAAAATCGAGCAAACCTGTAGTAATTTTAACCCCAATATTTAGATAATATAAAGAGTAACGTATCTTCAGCAATTTACATGAAATGAATTCCCGGTTAATCATATTGACGACATTCGTCAATATTCGTCAAGTCCCTTCAATTCTGAATTTTAAATCGTTCTTCTCTAATTCATTTGTAAAACGTAGCTCGAAATTCGGCTTAGACGGCTGCTTGGTTCAGTATTTCACGTTGGACATCCTTCAAACTCCCCATTTCTCAAAAACGTTTGCTTCTTACCTTTACAGGGCCTACATCCAACAAAATATCATGTTGATTTGAACATGTAGAAATGTTTACTTTGAAAAATCGGAAGTCATACATAAGATTTCAATGTGTTGTAATTTTAACGATATTTAAAATATTTATATATGACAATTCCTTGAAAATAACAGGGTTTGTCCTCTAAATATGCTTATGAAATGTACGAAGTTTGATAAACATTCATGCGAGGGTTTCTTTGAATCTAAAAAGACTTGCTTAAAAGGCTGAAATGGACACAAATACATATATACATACATACACACACACGCACAGTAGTGATGCTATATCCACTTTGCAACAAGTTACGTGAGGGGATTATAAATAGTTTAAATATATATAATCTGATATTTACTCATGTTTACTGAATCAGTCATTGTGTATATATATATATATATATATATATATATATATATATATATATATATATATATATATATATATATATATATATAAGACAAATGTATACACTTAAAATTGAATAATAAAATAAATTAAAATTAACAAATAATTAAAATTGTATCATTATCTTAATCTTGACATTAGCAAACATAGATGTAAATCGAATGTACATAGAAAAACATAATGATGTGGAAATCAATGTCATTGATCTAATTCTGTACACAGTTATTTCATACATATTATCTAAAACACATGCGATCTTTCAATTCTTTTTTCAGTGCAAAATTTATGTTAAATCTATATACTAGATCTACATATTCTGCAAAAATGAATAAATCATAAAAACGTTAGTCAAAATGTTTTAATCTTGCATTTGCAAAACTGAATTTGTTTAATAAATAAACAACATTTACCTTGTGTTTCCAAAACTAATTTTCACTTCTTTCGTCTCTTGCTAAACACTTACATTCAAAACCCTATTTTCCAAATGACTTCTCTCCAACAATCATGCACTAACCTTTAAATTTTTCATGTATTTGAAACAAGATATAAATATAGCCATATAATGAAGGCTGAAAGACATTCTATGTAATGCGCCTGAAGCTATATTTTGTGATAGTTCTCCCAATCTATTGTTCTTGGACTGTCACATATTCTTCAAAGAATGATGCCACATGAGGAAGTTCTATTCAAATATGAGCGCACGGGGTCCGACGGAAAAGATATTATGTTTCCGTGGCCTAAAAAGAAAAAATTAACAATCTTTTTTAGCTGATTGAGAAATTTTGGAGGTTGATGAGGTTTGACTACGTTATAAACTAAATACTTCTATATTCGGTTATTAAGTAAACTGAATCAGCTTATACAATTTTTGAAGTTTTTTGTTTATGGGATGAGGAACGACTTAAAATATATTTTGATTTTATAGATAAAAAGGAGAATGAAAAACGAAATCCGCCAAATACTACGCCTACGCAAGGTAATTTATATTGATATCCACTATTTACACTATTTTTAGCTTTCAACTAAAAATTAATGTTTAACATGTTTGAAAGAAACGTCGTAAAAGTTTAGTCGTAAATGGCGTTCTTTTCTGGGTCATAAACTCAACGAAAAGGGATAAATTATTTATATGTATGTAATACATGCAGTTTTAATCGAATTTATATTGACCAAGCATGTTTGAGTAAATAAAATCGATATCATTTTCATACTAAGTATTTTTAATGCTTTTTTGACTGAAGAAATCATCGTGGAAACAACTGAACTTCTGGACAGGTAATATATATTACTTTCTAGCTATTTATCTTATATTCTGTTCTTTTCGTTCCTTAAAAACAAAGAGTTGTAAAAGGAAAATCCAATTAAAGCGCGAGAATTATCAACACATTTCTTAATTAGAGAATAGTTATAACGAAGTACTGTTTTAATAAATTACAGTGATTCAAGTGCAGGCACCGAAGATCGATTACTATTAAGTAATCTCTCAGGAGATGTAACAGTATCCTGCTCTTTAGAGGTACATGTATTTTACATCTCATATTTTTGCCATGTGCACTTAGAGAAAAAAAAAAACAACTGCAGATATAACGCAACATACACACACGTAATAATCAAAAGTTATGTGCAATATAAGTTTCATAAGGCGTACGCACGCGCTTTACTAAACTTGTATACACACCATTGCACCATTTTAGACTATAACTTTCGAAAAACAAGATGTCTGTGAGCTAATGCTCACTAGTGATACCCCTGCTCTGATGTGAATATGCAAAATAAGCAAAGTCGACATTTAACAGAAAGCTGGCATCCGATTGGTACAGAAATATATCCAACGATATGGCATGCCTATACAAATATTGTGTAAAAATTTCAAGCATCTGCGATAAATAGTTGCTGAGAAATCTTTGACGAAAATTTGTTTGAAAATTTTGGTTAAAAAATTAACAAAGTCGTCATTTAAAAGGGAGTTGACGTCCGATTGGTACAAAAATATATCCCATGATATGACATGCCTATACAAATATTGTGTAAAAATTTCAAGCATCTGCGATAAATAGTTGCTGAGAAATCTTTAAAGAAAATTTGTTTGAAAATTTTGGTTAAAAAATAAGCAAATTTTTCATTTAACAGAAAGTTGACGTTTGATTAGTACAAAAATATATCCCAAGATAAGACATGCCTTAACAAACACTGTGTAGAAATTTCAAGCATCTGCGATATATAGTTGCTGAGAAATCTTTGACGGAAATTTGTTTGAAAATTTTGGCTAAAAATAAACAAAGTCGTCATTTAACAGGAAGTTGACGTCCGAGTGGTACAAAAAATATATCCCACAATATGGCATGCCTATACAAATATTGTGTAAAAATTTCAAGCATCTGCGATAAATAGTTGCTGAGAAATCTTTGACGAAAATTTGTTTGAAAATTTTGGTTAAAAAATTAACAAAGTCGTTATTTAACATGAAGTTTACGTCCGATTGGTACAAAAATATATCCCACGATATGGCATGCCTTAACAAACACTGTGTAAAAATTTCAAGTATCTACGATAAATAGTTGCTGAGATAAATGCGACAGAATTTTTTGTTACGGACAGACAGACAGTCGGACGGACAGACAGACAGACACAAGGGTAAAACAGTATACCCCCTCTCCTTCGGAGCGGGGGTATAATAATGATGCAATGCTTCAATGGACAATAATTATTGTTTGACACTGATAGAAATTTTATGGGTGGCCTAAGTGTCGAGTGGATAGCACACCTTTCGCTTATTGCTAAGAAAGTGGATTTCGCAAGTCTATAGTTTCACTGGAGATGAGGCTCGAATATGATAACAAGCTGTATTAATTGTATTGGTTTTACATAATGCGTATGCCTTGTCTGAATTAACTAAGATATTTGAATACATACTTTAAAGATACGGAGTAGCTGAATTATCTTCATTAAGATTTTGTTCTTTAGACAAAATTTTACATGTATCGAAGTGTATGTCTATCACGCAGTTGGTCTTGCTGTAAAACAATGTTAGAACGAAAGTGTACAAATATGGGTAGCGTTGTTTCTCGAAGTGAGTAAAGTTTTTTATACGTATTTCTGCACTCAAAATGTAAAAAGCTTCAAAACAATTTTATACTTTATGGTCAAAAACTAGCTGAATTACATATATTTTATGTATTATTTTTGCCATATAATTTGGAGCAGTCTGATTAAAAGCACCACCTCTCCTTATAATCGCCAAGGCCTATCGATAGGAGGTCATATTTACACAACCTTTCCTTCTGACTAATCAGGAAAGGGCTTTCGCAGCTTTAGAAAATCTATTGGAACTCTAAAATGAGATAGAAAAATGAAAGATACTTGTTTTTAGTGTTTCCTTCAGTATTTAAAAGAAACATATCTCATAAATCGAATACAAGTACATACGTAATTGGCATGGTTGATATGTTCAGATTGAATGCAAACTGAAGATGACCTTTTTCCGTTACCTGTTAGTCCCAATTAACGGGAGACAAAGATAAAATAAAATAAAATTAAGTAGAATTAAGTTTTTGTTACATGCACGTATTCTCGTTTAAAAAATGAAGAGGGGTCAATGAAGAACTGAGGTTTTTTTTTCTATGGATGAATATAAACAAGAGATGTTTGTAAAACATGTCCCCGTCCTTTTAAAACACGTGTGAAGAAACTGAATGTAAACTGCAAATAATTGAAACATCTGCAAAGAAAATGAACAGAAACTGCAAATAATTGGAATATTTCTACGTCCAAGGGGAATAACTCTGTATAAAATTGCTTGATCGTACCCAAAATTAAATTGGCCTAGATATGAACTTACTTAAATATTATTATGATAAGCCTGTATACCAAATTTCATTTTAATATGTTCATCCTCTGTGAAAAAAATGAACGGAAACTGTTGGTGGACCGACCGACCGACATGCATACCGACCCACCGACCGACAGACAGTAGCAAAGCAATATGCCCTCTCTTCTTCGAAGGGGAACATAAAAAGTAATTTTTAATAAAAAGGAGGCGCCGCACACAACCCTATTATAATCCTGACATTTTTTAAGTGTTCGGGTCAGACACCGAATCTTTGAACACAAGCCTTGTAAATGTTGTTAAGTTGATAGAGATGAACTTCATTAAGCACAACGCCTTTTGTCTTTGTCGGTCGTAAATACCCCTCCATAAATTCCCAACGAAACAAATCGTATACACTGCTGATCTTCAAGTATCTAGTTCATTGGGATCCAAAGACTGACAGTTCAATTTGTTATGACTATTTTTACTGTTTTATAAGTTTTGATCCACTAAATTTCATGCCAAAAGACATTTTAAGACCTTGAAATTGAAATGACGATTACTGAGTGAATTAAGTTCAAACCACACAGAATGAAAGTCCCTGTCTCTGAAGAAATAAGATAGTTATGTACATGTATGTCCACCTTTCAGGTGAAAGACCTCTTTAATTTCTTATGTTTTACAGTGCTGCTATCGTGAAAGTTGACAAAACTATCCTATCCTATTTCCCGTATCCTGCATCCTATCCTGCAAATAAGCTCTATCCTATCCTATACTATCCCATACCTTCAAAATATAGGAATGCAAGTTAAATGAAACGAAATTTAAGAATGAAATGATTTTACCAATTAATGTAGTACATAAAATGAATATTAAAATCTTAAAACCGAATATTCTTCGAGCAGGATAACATACTTACCTGTGCTACGGTAAAATTAAATCGTACGCGGGATGGACACAATAACGTAAACAAGCAGGTAAGCGATTCAATTTTTGATTTTATTACATTAATGCATAAAAAACAGATAAATAACTTCGATGCACTTATTGAGGAACTGTTTAGCCACATTTTTTTTAATTTATTTTCTTATCACGTATAACTGAGCGTAATTATCATTATTCGAGCGATTCGTACGGCGATAAATGTAAACACGATCTGGAAATAATTCCTTTAGGAAGTTTATATTGTTTATAGTTAAACCACTTGGAATTATTTTTAAAGTATAAATTCTTAAGCATTTATAGCTAGCTAACATTTATTTATTCGATATGTTCAGGTTAAAATCGGACAGAAATATGCGTCCCTGTTATTGGACATCGAAGAAATTATATGAAAAGTGAAGCAATGTCTGTTTCTTGTATACATGTTTATCTTTTAAAATGCCGAATTGATCGTTTATAAATTCAAGCTTTTATTACTTTGCAAACTTTAAATGAAGTGAATACAGAAATATATTTACGACGTTGTCAAATGTTGCATAGACTTCTCGCAGTAACCCCGTACTTGCGTACGAATTGACAAAGATGCAGCGCCGACATTTTAGCGCGCATCAATGTTATGTACCGCGTCCTTCATATAATAATTATTCTTAAATGGTTTAACTTGTAAAACGTGTTAAATTGACATTGAAAATAAATTGTTAAGCCAATTTCGGTTTCGCAAAATAACTCTGAAATTTATACTCGAATCTGATTGGCTGCAGGATAGGATAGGATAGGATAGGATAGAACTTAACTTTTATATTTCTATCATGTATCGTGCATCCTGCATCCTATCCTATCCTTGTCAACTTTCAGGATAGCAGCACTGTATGTACATAAGATAGTTATGTACATGTATGTCCACCTTTCAGGTGAAAGACCTCTTTTATTTCTTATGTTTTAGGTCTTTCCACCTTCGAGGTGAACGACCTTTTGTGTTTATTAGGTCTTTCCCCCTTTCATCTGAAAGACCTTTAAAAAAATCATCGGGTTTTCCACCTTTCAGGTGAAAGATCTTTGTATTCTTTATATTTTTGTCCCCCGCTGCAACGCGGAGCGGGGACATAGAAATAAATGCCGGGCGTCCGTCCGTGGGTCCGTGCGTCCGTGTGTCCGTGCGTCCGTCACACTTTTTTGCAAGCGCTCTCATGCCTACAAATTTAGACTGATTTTCATTAAATTTATACCAAATGTTTATATCACTATTACCTTGGTCAAGTTTCAAAATCAGCATTGGTCGATACTTTTTGTTGGAGTTATAGGACTTTGACCACAATAATGACTCCGTTTTATCCAAAAATTGACCTTGTAAGCGCTCTCATGCCTAAAACGTTTGACGGATTTACATGAAATTTATACCAAATGTTTATACCACTAATACCTTTATAAAGTACCTAAATCAGCCTTGGTCGATTCTAGTATACTGCTTGACCGGCGGGGGGCCAAGGAATTCTATTCTTGTTCTTATTAGGACTTACATTACAGCGCAAATATCTTTTGATATTGTTTTGCTTTTTATTATTCTTCTTCCGTAACAGCAATTTTTGTTTCACGCCTTATCGAAAAGCTTTAATATTCACCGCAATACATACGAATAATCATTGGGTCAATCAACCCTACGTCTCGGAAACACGACATATTTCGCAACCACTAACGTGTTCGCCTGATAGTTTGTTATCGCTACTCCTACGAAACTGTAACGTTGTGGAATTTTACTGAAGGCATCAATGTGTATGAAGAGTTTCTATCACTCGCTGATTGACTTGACCATGAAAATACGCTATAACAAAGTTGTTATTGTGCCGTAGAGCATTCCTATACATTTTTAATATTCGTAATTATCATGGATTCTTGGCATTTTTAAAGGCTTTCAAAATTCAGTACATAAGAATACATATCGAAAAAGGTTTAAAAATTTAAAATAATGTTTAAACATTATTTTTGACTCCTATGACTTATTAGCTCTTTAATAATCTACAGCACTGTAATGTTCCAATCATAAGACTAATCATTCAAATGTTCCGTGTAGCAAAGGATGTAAAGAGATTTGGTTTGCGCTGTTTATCGAAACGAGAGAAGTGAGGTAATTTGATAATGCATGTAGAATGTCATTTAGCTGAGGGAAATAACATAAACAACTAGTAGACTAAATGTTCTCGAACACTCAGTGTTCTTTACACCTTATAATTATACCCGCACTTTCTAATGAAAGTTCGGGTATATTGTTGTTACCCTGTTCCGTCCGTCCGTCCGTCTGTCACGTTTTACTTTTTCAAACTGCTCTTACATCTTATAAACCAGCATACTGAACTCGTGGAGTTTGATTTGGGGTATCATGTTGTTTTGTGAAAAGGTTTGAAAAATTCTCTGTTAGTCCTGGGGTCAAATAATTGGTAAAAAATGACGTTTTTTCACAAAAAAACCTTCTTCCTCGAACTCCTCCTTCATTTTCGACAGTAGACAAATCATCTTTTGGAATATGTTTTAGGGTATCCTATAGATGCACAATAAGGCTTCAGAATTTTCAATTTTGTCCTGGGGGTCATTTAATGGCTGAAAAATGACGTGTTTTTTTTTTAACAAAAAAAACTGGTTTCAAAAACGTCATTTTCTTGGGCAGTAGCCAAATGATCTTCTAGAATATGATTGGGGGTGTCATATTGAGGTGTGGTCAGGTTCCAGAATTTTTTTGTTTCTATTAAGGGGTTCAGTGGGCAACAAAAATGACGTTTTTTTTTCAAAAAAGTATGGTTCCCAAAACTTCTTTTACAACAGTTGGAGTAGCTACGTCATCTCTTGGGATATAATTGGGGCTGTCCTATAGATGTGCAATAAGGTTTTTAAAAATTTAAATTTCATCCAGGGAGTCAAATAGTAGCACAAAAAAACCCCCATAGATCCAAGAGCTCCTCTTATGATTTAATGGATAAACACATCATATCTAGGGATATGATAGGGACTGTTCTATAGATGTGCAGTAAGGTTTTAAAAATTTAAATTTCATCCAGGGAGTCAAAAAGAAGCCGAATATTGACGTTTATCACTTCAAAAAAACATATATCCTAGAACTCCTTTTATGATTTAATGGATAGACACATCATATCTTGGAATATGATAGGAACTGTTCCACAGATGTGCATTACGGTTTTGAAAAATTAAATTTAACCATGAGGCCCATTACCTACATACCTTTTGATGCCCTTTAAGGATCAAGAATACATATGGTTTAGGGATGGGGATCTCAACCGTTTTCGAGATATTCGTGCACTTCCTGTTCGAGGGGGGTCATGACCTACATACCGTTTGATGCCCCTTGACACAAGGAACAAGAATATATATGGTTTAAGGGAGGGGGTCTCAACTGTTTTTTGGAGATATTAAGGCACTTGCTGTTTGAGGGGGTCAGGACCACCCACAGGGCCCATAACTTACATAACATTTGATGCCCCTTGACATCAGAAACATGAATATATATGGTTTAAGGGTCATGATTATAGCAGTTTCTGAGATATATGGTTATTTCAAATTCCTGGGGGTGGGTGGGGATGACCCCAGGGGTCAGATCTAATAAACCCTATTTATTGCCAGTAACAGTCAATATATGATTATGAAAACCCTATATTATTATCTTTGTCCATTTCAAGTTACCATTTACAATGGAGTCTACGATTCTTCCTACTAGGTCCAAATTTAGACCCCACACCCTTTTGACACCCCCACCCGAAAAGTGGTTGTCTAAGCAAAAATGAGAAAAATCAAACCAGGGTGCACAACTATATATGCAGGCCTATAATATACTAGAGTTTTGTATGAATCTGTTTAACCATCTCTGAGAAACAAGTTCAGAGCGGGAAAGAAGAAAAAGAAGAAGACGAAAAATAATAATACATGTATGTATTTTAAAAGAACCGTACAAAAACAATAAGTCTCCAAATTTCATTCGGGAGACTTAATAATAAAGATTAAATAGAGATAGGATCATCAAACATCAATAATTTAAAGATAATTGACAATTTCTGATTCTAAGAAGGTCAGGATGACCCCTTAGAGTCATGACTCATATGCCATAATGATCTGATGCGCCATGACCTAAGGAGGAATATCGTTGGATTAAGGTGGGGATCTCAATGGTTTTTATGATATTTGATAATTTCAGGAAGAGCACTTGGGATCATGACCTACATACCATCTGAAATGCCTTGAACAAAGGAAACAATAATATAATATGTACATGATATATGATTCAATTTAGGAACCAAGATATAGATCAATCATCTATGATTTGTAATACTTCCTATGTATATATACATGTAATAGTTTGTGTTTTGTTCTATACTATTCATGTTCATGATTGTAGTATGGCTTAGTCTTATTTCAAATTACATTAAAGAATTGTCATATATGACTTTGAACCCCCACCCCACAAAAAAACTCAAATATAAACTGCCCCCCCCCCCCTTAGTTTTCGAATGATCTATTAAAATCATCTGATGCACATTAACATTTTGAAAATTGCTTAATTCAATTTTTAAGATTTATAAACAAAATGTTATATGAATATTTGGGGCAATTGTAAAGTCTCCTAAACAAAGCAGTGACATCATTAGGCTAGGAATTACCCACATGGATCAAACACTACTGTAACATATGAATAAGATAACATACTTTATTATTTCTAGTTCTAGAATGTCAGGGTGTCTCCAAGGGGGCATAATCTATATACAATTTTACGTGCAATGACACAAAGAGCAAAAATAAATTATATGTTTTAGGGATGAGGATCTCAGATCTCAGAAGTTAACAAAATATACAGTGTATCATCATTTCCTATTTCATAAAGGTGGGGGGGGGGGGGTTAAAGACAACACCTGGGGGTCATTAATGTACTTTACACCATTTAAAATTGGTGCATCATAATGACATTAGAAGATATTTTGTATTTTCCCGTTTTGTGGGGTCAGAACAGTCTACACCTACTTACATGTAATACACAAATTTAATAAGATAATGTTTATACAGGGTCAATATGGGGTCAACTCAATAGTGCAAGTCTAACAAATGAAAAAAACCCTTTTGCAACTAAAATGACAGAAACTTTACAAATGCGATAGGATAGGTAACGATGATAAGCTTATCTAAATATCGAAAGATGATGATACGGTATGCTGTCAAAGGGAGATCACATTTAGAAAGCGGCACGTCTTTTAACCCCAAGGAACCCCAAGGAAACCCCAAGGAAACCCCAAGGATACCCCAATGACAGAAATGAATAACTATTGATACCCAAGGGGGTCTCATTAGAGTGAAAGAGTCACCCCTTACCCTTGGTACCCCAATTCTACCCCAAGGAACCCCAAAGATAACCTAATAATACAGATTTATAACTCCTGATACACCATAGAACCCCAAAGAACCTCAAAGATACCCTAATAATACAAATTTTAAACTCTTGGTACCCCTGGGGACTCACTGGTATTCCAGATACACCTCTAAGAACCACAGGGAACCCCAGGGATATCCCAAGGAACTCCAAGAATACCCTAATAATACAGAATCATAACTCTTGATACTCCATAGAACCCCAAGGATACCCTAATAATACAAATTTAAAACTCTTGATAACCCTGGGGACTCATTGGTATTCCAGATACACCTCTAAGAATCCCAGGGAACCCCAGGGATATCCCAAGGAACTCCAAGAACACCCTAATAATACAGAATCATAACTCTTAATACTCCATAGAACCCCAAGGACACCCTAATACATTGTAATACAAATTTAAAACTCTTGATAACCCTGGGGACTCATTGGTATTCCAGATACACCTCTAAGAATCCCAGGGAACCCCAGGGATATCCCAAGGAACTCCAAGAATACCCTACAAATACAGATTCATAACTCTTGATACACCACAGAACCCCAAGAATACCTCAAGGAACTTAAAGGATAACATAATAATACAAATTTAAATTCTTGATACCTGTAGGGACTCATTGGTATCTCAGACAAAACCACGGATACCCCAAGGAACTCTAGGGATACTCTTATACATGTATTGGTTATATAAATTTTATAACTCTTGATATCCTATGGAACTCCAAGGATACACTATATCTCTTGATACTTTTTTGGTCTCTTTGATATCCTTGACAAATCACAAGGTATCCCAGGGAACCCCATGGGTACCCCAAGAAACCTAAAGGATACCCCAATAGTACTCTAATAGTAATAATACAGATACCCCATTGTTATCCCGGACACACCCTATGGATACCTCAAGGAACTCCAAGGATACCCAGTAATATAACTTTTGATACCCAAATGAACCCCAAGGATACCCTAATAACACAATTTTATATCTCTGGATACACCCTCGGGGCTTTTTGATATCCCAGACACCATTAGGTATCCCATGGAACCCCATGGATACCCCAAGGAACTTAAAGGATACCCTTATAATACAGATTCATAAAACTTAATACCCCATAGAACCCAATGGAACCCCAAGGGTATAGCCTAATAATTCAAATTAAAAATTCTTGATACCACTGGGGACTCATTTGTATCCCAAACACGCCTCTAAAAACCTCTATAAACCCTAGGGAACCCCACAGAAATCCCAAAGAACTCCAAAAGATACCCTAATCATACAGATTTATAACTCTTGATACACCATACAACCCCAAGGATACCCTAATATGTAATACTTTAAAACACATTTGGTCTAGCCGAAAAAATTTTGTCTATAAATTTGTTTCGGACTTGATATTGCATCACATTCTAAAATATAATGAAATTCATCGGCTATACGTTTTTTTTTAAAACAGAGAGGACAAAATCTTTCATTTAATGGGAAACCTTCCCATCTTCCCACTTCAACTGGTAGATGGTGATTTGAAGTACGAAAGAACTATATATATGATATGATTTAAATTTGGCCCCCATTATTCGCAATTTTTTAAAGTGTTTCAGGTACAATAATATGTTATGTTATATTTTAGAAGAGTTGATGTAAAATTTATTTTTCACATATTTTTTTGATTTTTTTGCACTCACTGGCAGAAAATGACGTTTCTATATTTCAATCAAAATCAGTCAAAAATTGACATTTTTCTTATCTTTTTATGAATGGGAAATATAGAGGGCATGCTTGAACAGGGAAAATTTTTTTGTCACTTATTAGCCTTGGCTAGATACATCTCTGATTAAAATATTTTGTTTGTTCAAGCATGCTCTCTATTTTTTCTGAAAGAAAAACTGCTTGAAAACAAGCTGTTTTATGCTAAAAATGCAAAAATGGCAGGAAAAGGTTGTCTTTACGATGTCATATTTCTAAATTCTGGGCAGTTGAATCAAAATGAACATTATGTAAAAACATCACATATATATATGTACAAAGAAAAATGATGATGTTCATTTTAGGGGGCCATTTTAGGCCCATATCATATATATCATATATATAGTCCTTTTACAAGAATTTTTCTGAATTTCAGGGGTAAAATATTGAATTAGTTCCATCAGTCTGAAAATGTAGTCCTAAATGTACATGCATGTTGTTGAGCATTTAATTCTTTTATATCATAACCACTATAGCCAAATTGTATGATGTACGTGATAATTCCTCTGCATTTCTTATAAAATTAACATTTATAGTTTTTTTCATTATTAAAATCAACAGCCCAAAACTTGAACCATATAATGTTTATTTTTTCAAGGTTCTTGATAAGGGACATAGAAGGGGTAGTAATGTCATAGTTTTCCTTCTCCTCAAAAGAGTGAATATTGAGTAATTTTACATGAAATAAAAATTAGCTTGTACGATCAATCATGATAGAACAAACCCTTTTTAATTATCAAAATTTACTTCTATTATAAGTATCTAATTAATTTTTTTAACTTTATTTTAAACATAATCTCAAAAAACTGCCTGTTATTTTTTTTTTATTAAAAATTTGCTTAAGGTCAATAATTGAACAGACTATAATTTACCCTTACCTGAGCACCATTCCCACTTAGCTAAAATCAGTCACCCATAAAAATTTCAGAATTATAGCAAAGTGGGAAGACACCCAAAATTCACAAGGGTTGTCTACCAATAAACAAGGAGATGTAGGTGTAGGTAAATATATTGCAACAGTGATGGTGAAGCCATTGTGTATACATGTAAAGGGTTATGTTGGCCCTTTAATCCCTGTCCAAGAGCTACCACCAATATACAACGGGTGTCTACCTGCAATTAACAGGTATTTTGGTGCCTCTCAGGTGAACATTCTGCATGCATAATGGGTCAATCCATTGTGTTGTACCCACGAAGGGGAGATAGCCCCACTCCACACTTCCATGATCCCTTCTTGTCTTTTCTCAAAAGTACTCCAATAAGGGTAACACCCCCTATGTCAATAGTAAAACAAGTTTGGGTCTTTGTAACTGAACAATATCTTTCTCCACTTCATTTGAAAATTTCACCGAAGAAACATTGTCATATTAAGTGTTCATATGAATGGTTCACCGGAAGAATTGCAGACTTCCTTGTGGTGACATAAAATTTAGTGCCCTATTTTCATGAATTTGGTATAATTTGTTACTGATATCAATTTTTATAATTGGGGTATCCTTGGGGTATCAGGAGTGACCCTTTGATTTTTAATGAGACCGGCCTTGGTCATCAAATTTACTTTCCACCATTGAGGTCTCTATGGGGTTCTCAAGGGTATCCTTGGGGTTCTCATTGGTATACTTGAGATTCATTTGGGTTCTTTGGGGTACTTATCACTTTAAATACATATGTATAACAGTAATATATTTACAAATTAATGTATCTGATATTTTTTTTTATTTAATTGTTTTAATGAAAAACCAACAAAATGACAATAATCCCACCCTTTGCAGTAAATGGAAATACCGGTAGCCAAGCAATGCTCTTCTGTTGATAAAACTTTGAATATCTTTCTAATAACAGTCTTAACAGATGCAGTTAGTTGTTTCAAATTTTCCTCAATTTCTGCTATGGTACAATGGAACTCCATATCAGAAAATTGATCCCATAGGACTTTATATATGATTTTCTTTGACAGGCTTGTTAAATTTAATAAACTCCCAAAACATTACCATAATTACCATACTATGTTAAAATATGTAAGAAAGAAAATGAATATTACAAACAATTTTAAAATTGCAGAAACACTACAATCATATCAGTAATTTTAAATCTATAATTTAAATAAAATTCCCTATAGGGTCACTTCATCAATTTACTTGCATGACTAATAAATTTAAACAACTTCTAAAAATAGTTCACTTCTTTATTTTAATAATGTTATTATTTATTTCCTTTTAAATTAGCCCCAAAGCCACTGCCCATTTTACAGATTATCAATTTTCCATACACACATGCTCCATCTAAACCATGGCTCAGATAATGGCCCCCTTGGGACAAATGAATTCAGCCAGCTCCTAAGAATTTATTTAATAATTCTGCATTGTCAGTTGATAGAATACTTATAAAAGATAAATTTAGTTAACGCATAAAGACAAAAAACCTCCATTTGAATGTATTTATATAAATATATTTTAGGGTATTTTAATGCTATAAATTAATCAATAAAATCTGTAAGGATTACCTCCCTTACTTTTCAACATCAGTGAACAATATATAGAATGAGGAAAATGAAAACTGCCATAAAATCATAAATCTTGTCTGATCCTAAAAAAATTACAGGTGCACATCTTCAGATGGTGATCAACATATGTACAAATTTTCAGACTGTTCCATGCAGTAGTAAAAAATTCTATAGGGGGGACAAAGTTGCATCTACAGAGAGACGGACGGACACTAAGTCGGACAGGGTGAAACCAATATACCCCCATAAACTTCATTTGTGGGGGTATAGGGGTATAATGAGACTCCTGGGGTATCACTAGTTACTAATTTCTATTATTGGGGTTACTTGGGGTTCTAATGAGTATACTTGGGGTTCCTTGGGGTATCCTTGGGGTACTACGAGGTGACCCTTGGATTCAAATGAGACCCGTTGGGTATAAATAGTTATTAATTTCTATCACTGGAGTACCTTGGGGTGAGCCTTTGATTCGAATGAGACCCCTGGGGTATCACTGGTTAATAACTTTATCATTTGGGTTCCATGGGGTTCTTACAGGTTTCCTTGGGGTTCCTTGGGGTACCCTTGGGGTACTAAGAGGTGACCCTTGAAGTCCAATAAGACCCCTTGGGTATTAAAATTTATTAATTTTTGTCATTGGGGTTCCTTGGGGTATCCTTGAGGTTCCTTGGGGTTTCCTTGGGGTTCCTTGGGGTTTCCTTGGGGTTCCTTGGGGTTAAAAGACGCACCCTTTAGAAAGTGAAAGTAGAACCTATGTATGCTGGCATCTCATTATACTTTGCTAGCTACTGCTACTACATGTATTATGCTTACCTATATTGGTCAACATCATAATGATAATCCAATTAAAACACAATAATGAATTCCCTTAGCTGATCTTAACTAGTCCTTGTCTGCTTATGGAAAACACAGACATGTATGTATATACGATAATACGTGAACCCCGAAGAGCTGGGTAAAACTAGTACCCGCTAATGAGACCTGCAGACCTGTGTTGTGTACGTAACTTCAGACAAAGATCAGTTATTTGTAACATGCATGTGTTTTTATGACCTATTCTTCAAATCCAATTGCACAATTTTATTAGGTAAATAACAGCTTTAAGGTGGTGCAGGACACCTGCATATTGTGATGAATACTTCCTATTGAGATAAACAATAAAGTATATTAAATATTAATTAAATATTTACCCCCAAATAATGTTACCTAACATTGAAGCGCAATGGGTTAGAGCGTTTACATGTCTGTAAGAGCATTGGGGTCCAAGGTGTATTTTTGGTAATTTTACAATTGATATAAATGAATTCTCAAGGGGGGGGGGGGGGGGTCTGGACCCCTCACTACCACCCCTTCTCTAAATCTGTGCACACGATAATGTACATGTAGACACGCAGAAGCAAATCTAAAACAGACAACCGTCACGGGGAGGTGACATAATTCAATTTTTGATTTTGTTTGTGATAATTATATAGACCATTATACTTTCTATGACATAAAATTTTAAGATTATTGATTAACTGAAAATTCACTGCAAACAGTTCAACCCCAAATTGGACATAAAGTGCTGCTCATGTGTATTATCATATGGGAAGGGATCTCCTCCTTCAGATATGAAAATTATAATTTTTAAATGTATTACCATAGCTTGCATGTGGCCTTCATTTTTAATAAAACTGGTACAAAACTGTGTTATTTACGGGCAAACACTTGGTGCGGGTATTACTGTCTAATGAGAGCATCTAGTTTTTAAATGTAAAGCATTTATGTTTCAAAAGAATCGATCAAATGCTTTCCTTGAGTCACTTGGAGAAAAAATGAAGTTAAAATATTTAGTGGGTTTTTTCCTTGACCCTGACCTTTATGCTATTTTGATTGGCCAAGGTCAATTTTAAGTGGTCCGATGTGCCTGCCATGTATGGTTCAAAAGTTGCATGTATTTTTTAACAAAATTAAGAAACTTTCAGGGGCAATAACTGCTTTTAGGAGACATCAGATCTATTTGGTATGAACAGACTGAAAGATCTTTTAAGTCAACTAAAGACATGGGTACAAGTTTCCAACCACTATCTCTTACGGTTTAAGAGGAGCTGCAATAACAATCATCTTGTAAAATAAGAGTAATTAATACTAATTATGTTATAATTATTTGAATATGGGGGTTGGAGGGTTACTATTTAAAATATCTTTAGAAATCCGTCAACATTAATGGAAAAGGTTTTGTTTTTCATACAACCCTGAACAAGAGATACATGTATGAGAACTCATTAATATAAAGATTTTCAGTTGGCCTTTGACTTTCATGTCATTTAATTGGCAAGGGTAGACCTTTTAATTCCAAGTGGTCCAATGTCTCATCGACGTAAATGAAGAATGTTGTAAAAGCTCCTAACACGTTATGAGCGTTCGGGGAATACTTAGCGAGAGCGCAGTCAATCACCAAGTAGAACTCTGTAGAAATTTAGCTACAGGGCGCGGGAGCTCTATAAAAACGCCACGGTGGCCGTCAGAACGCCATGACATCTCCTCTTGTAAAATTTTGAAACAAATTGTTCATTTTTTCTGAATTCTCGATGTGATTCCCAGGGCGATTCCATGTATTTTACAACGCCGTGAACACGCAATTTGGTGTGACAGGGCCTTAAAGCTCCCATTAAGATGCCAATGCGTTGTTTTGTGCGCTTTAAGAGACTCTACTGCGTTTACCTTGGCGTTTAACAATTTTTAAGGATCGCCGTGAGGATGCAGCACCGATGTGGCAGGGGTTTAACAGCATTTGTCTTTAAATCTATAACACGTGGTTAATAAACCTGACGTACATAAAATAAACTTCATATAAAATTATCAATATATGATACTGTTTTAAATCTATAACAAATCTATACGTGTTAATCAATCCTTTTATAAATTGACATACTTCCCAAATATAGAGTTAAAAATATAAGTATCATATATAAAACAGTTAACCACTTAGATTCGATAAAAAAAACAAGAGGCCCATAGGGCCACATCGCTCACCTGAGCAACGATGGGTGTTCAAAAGATATTGTGCCATGTGGCCCTCGGTAGAATAACAAAAAAATAAATATTGTAAAGTATTCGAATTTTACACTTATTTTTGCATACACGTAATCTTTGACATTGTACCTTCATGAAATACTGTTTTTACACAGAATAAGAAAGTTCTATGCAAGATATAGAACTAAATATTTGGTAGGGGTACACTATTATTTAACTTCTAATTCCCTGTATTTTCCCCCACTCAATAAAGCGATCAAAATATATGAGAGCATATAGGTACATTTTCTTCCTCAACTACTTACTAGTTATTGTATTTTTTTTTAAATATAATAGTTATTCTATTTTATCAAACAAATCCTACAGGTATATATGTGAAGAAGAAAATTGCACCTCAATGCGCTCAATTTCTCAAATATAAAATACTCAACAATTTAATTTGTCTTCTCCATTATAATTAAATGACTGTTGTTTACCTCGCGCAAACTCGTGACTTTTATAACTTTACTCACACTTGATTGATGAATACACTGGAATGAAAAATGTTGTCACGTGACATGTTAAAGAGCTATAAAAATCAATGTTACTGTATTGACAGACACATCACTCTAATTTACTATGGCCCACCCATTATTTTTATTTTTATTCAAAAATAACAAATGGCTACAAACCAGGATAATTTTCCGCTGTAATATTTTCTTAGGAATAGCGATAATTTTTTTAATTCCCGCAACAGAAATGTGTCAGAACTATGGAAACTGTTTTAACGATGTCGTTTTTATTTACTCACATTTCACATTATTCATTGTATAAAGAGGGGCCCCAGAGAGTAGTTATGTACATCATATCATTCTTTATTTTTTTCTGTGTACAAGTATTAACATACTGTAATTCATATAGAATTTCTAATGATCAACCAAAATAATTCATATAGAATTTCTAATGATCAACCAAAATTCTAGCGTCAATCGTAGAATTATAAGCAAGATGAGCTCAAACTTTTTGCTAGGTTTGAGTCATATTTTGTTCACATGAGTTTATTAATACATTCAGCTTAAGATTTTTTACTTGGTATTTCCTATTCGGCATTTAAAATGGAAAAAAATGAATGGCCTCAGATCTGTGTACAAACATAGAATTGAGAGCAAATCTCTGTATCTTGCTTATAATACGAAGCTTAACACTCAAATATCAGGTAAGTAAATAGAAATTGTAAATAATTAAACACAAGAAACATGCACTATAACAAATGAAAAACACAATTTATTTTTCAAAATGAATCATATACATGTATATACCTACACATTTCCGTCAGCGATATTAAACTCTATTTAAACTGAATAAACTCGAGAAAATGCCGAGCATCTCAACAAAACATATTGCATTATTCTACCATTACGCAAAAGATGATACCGAATTACCGATAGCCTGAATGAATTCCATTTTAGTTCTTTCTTAATACATCAGATGTTGCTTAATTTGCGCAGGTAAACAGTAAACTGTTTAATTTACCGAAGTCTCTGTGTGATTTGATACGTAAAAATCATGAAATACAAGCGACAGTTCCCAGGTTAACGCAGAGCATAAATGAAAACGAAACGAAAATCACAACCAGCTTACACCACCGTCATATGTGAAAACTGTCAATGCATTGAAATATTTAGCCTCATTTTACTTCACAAAATCGGCACCAATGTATTTTGCATGTTTCAAAGAATCCCTTCGTACACGAACTGTTGCACAACAACCAAATTCATCATTGTCAGATCGACCCGTTTATCATATAGTGTCATGGCTGCTTTAAACAAAGAACCTCGTTTTAGAATTATGGAATACGAGTCTTGGTAAAATGGGTAAGCAAACCCGAGCCGGGGCAAAATAAAAGCCGGGGCAGATCGGCAATCGTCAATTCCAATTACGCATTATTTTGCAGCAATATTTACAGCAAATACAAATATACTGGTCAGTAAATATCTTGAAATGTTAATGAGATTGGCAGATTAATAACGGTCAGTCTTTTGTTTTGCCCTGGTCCGGTCATGCCTACCCATTTTACCAAGACTCATGGATGCTATAAATTGCTTGAAACACGCCTTTTCTTTCTTATTATTTTCGTAATAACTCAGATTTGAAACAGAATTAGCCCATACTTTTTGCAATTTATATTTTCCTTCCCATAAGGATTATTCATGCTAAATTACGTTGAATTTGCCTCAGTAGTTCTTGAGAAGAAGATTTTTTAAAATGCACCCCTTTTTTTTTTTTTTTACAGTTTTGAGGTTTTCTCCGCTTTCCATAAGAATGCTTTGAATCAAATTTGGTTGAATTTGGTTAAGCGGTTTTAGAAAAGAAGTTTAAAATGTGAACAGTTTACAGACGGACAGACGGACGACGGACAAAATGTGATCAGAATAGCTCACTTGAGCTTTCAGCTCAGGTGAGCTAAAAACCAGTCATGCATTTTTACATTTGAAAAAACGATGGAAATCCACTGCATCATATAGATAGCACAAAAACAAATATAAGAAATATTAATGTAAACATGAAACACATCGTTTAAATAAAAGTCTAGTTTCAGAAAACCCATACAATAAAAACAAAATAAACAAACAAAACAAAACAAAAACAAACAAATAAAAAACTCTAACAAAGAATTTAGAAATCAAGACGTACTTGATAGAATAAGATTGTCTTTTTTTTTATTTAGGAGAGCTAATTAATTAATCTGAATAAGATATTGAAAGTTTGTCTTATTTACTAGAAATTTTACGAACAATGAATGTCTTGGTATAATCAAAACGAAGGGTTATTTGCAGAGGGATTTTTTAAATTCTAATTTTATTTGTGATGTTGTACAGCATGGTAGCCTATTAGTTAAACTTATATTCTTATTCATTCTGTTAAAAAGATACTACTGTGTTTACATAATTCTGTCTGTTCTGATATAGGGACTCAAGACAATTAGTGCTCTGAGAGATAAGCTTGCCATCAAGCTTGGAAAACCACGCGGGATTCTTTTTCTTGTTGATAAGGAAAACGGACAAATATTTGCAGATGATTCTGAAATAAGAAAACCAATAAGACTGATGATAGGAAACCAGAACAGAATGAAATGTCATATTCAGGACGATGAATATAATGATAACGATGATGGAGATGATATTAAAGTCGATGTCATAAGCAACAAACGGATACCTTCTAAAGGAAATAAAATGAGCTGTGGTCACTTTACAGGTACAAATTGACATGTTTTGCATGTACACTTCAAAAGAATTGTCATGATATAAGATAACATTAAGGTAGTCCATCCATAACTAAGGCAAATTAACAATTTGCATTGATCTATACTACATCAAATACATATTTTAAAGTCATTATGAGGGTGACATAAACCAAATTCGGGAATATGTATGAAGTCACTTCAAATAACTTTTTGCACTAAAAACTTTTTAAAGAGCTGTCCACCCTTTAGGAAAACTTTAAAAATTCATTTTCTGAAAATATATTATGGTAAGTAATGATTTATTTTCGCATATTCGATGAAAGATAAAGGTTCTGCAACTTTTTACCACGAGAAATGTGAGAAAATTACTTGTACTAAAAATTATAATTGAAAATTCATATGGTAAAAATCAAATTCTAAAGAAAATTGTTATTATAGTATGTCCCAATTTATTGCTTCCATTACTTTTTAATGATTTTTAAGAAGAATACACATACCTCTTGAAATCGATAAAAGGGAAATTTTCAAGATATTTTCATTGAAAAATTATCATTTTTCACTCTTAAAAGTTCAAAGGATCAAAAACAAATTTCTTACGGATATTTGTAATGGGAAATGTTTACATATTTTCTCCATTCGGAAGTATTCGTGACACCTCGCATAATGTTTCAACGTTATCATTCGGACTTTCTGATGGCTGATGCAATGCAAAATCCCCGTAGACTCTCTATTTTGGGATGTGTGTTGAAGCATGAAGCAGTAGAGGGGGCGTTTCAAAACATGTAATCTTGACATTTTTAGTCCCCTACTGGTTTTCACCGCAGTGGACTATAGGTTTTCTCTGCGTTCGTCAGTCCGTCTGTCCGTCCGTCTGTCTGACCCACTTCACTTTTCCAAACTTTTTTTTTATGCGTTTGAGGAATAATATGAAATTTGCTGAACAGCTTCAAAATGCCAAACTACAGATCATGTTTACACTTTTGTTGAGTCAAGTTGACATATTTTCGAGAAAATTGGTTTTTTTTATATTACAATTTTTTTATGTTCGGGTTCATTATCGGGTTCGGTGTGTATTGAATAAACGAGGAAAGTATGAAGTCAGTAATAATATCGTGCATAACTTGGACCATTCCTTTTATTGTTAACGTTTCTAACAAACAAATAAGTTCTGTAAAATAGTGTCAAGCATTGTGTTGTAAATTTAATCGACAGGGTTTGTGTATTATTACAATCGGGTTCGTTATCGGGTTGGTCTGTTGATTGGGGGTACAGAAGACGGTAAGAAATGATATTCTGCATTGTTTTCACAAATTTCTACAAACTGGTAGGGGACGTGTATTGCCTATGCAATACTCTCAGAATGCTTGTTCATATTAGTGGATGGACGTAGTTTGAACTCCAATGTACATATGTTTTTATGAATATCTAAATATCAAGGAGAAAGTCTCGGGACAGAGTATAACAGTATTTTGTTCACTGTTTTTATTCGCTCCTCAACATTATTGTTAACGTGGTTATTCTGACGATATTGAAGAGTTTCCTTTTCTCATTAAAATGCTTACTCACCAATTTTCTAACAGTTTATTATATCACCAAATCAAATAACCCTTGATATTTTACTGTTGTAAATGTCATCATCTTTTCAGCACCTATGACGTTAGGATTCGTCACAAAAAATTGCGAAATAGCATACACATTGGACTTATACATTTAGAGATAAAGTAATTCAAATGAATATGCTTACAGTCATTTGATGCATATCTTTTACAATTAAAATGCTATGCTATGGTATGCGATTTTAATGATATGCTATGAGATTTGTATGCTATGCTATGAGATTTGTATGCTATGCTATGAGAAATTGAAATGAAGGGCTTAATGATATGGTATGCTATGCTATAGTATGATATGAGATTTGAACAAAAACCGCCTCCATACACAGAAGAGTTCCACACATTTCGAAGTGAAATAATAAGAAGCCAAAGTTTACAAAAAATCTATTATGTAAACATTTATTTTTTCAAATAAAAACATTCAAAACCGAGTTAAAATAATGTTGTATGCTATGCTATGCTATGCTATGATATGACGAATGCGATTCTATGAGATTGTATGCTATGGTATGAGATTCCAATGCTATGCTATGAGATTCCAATGCTTTGCTATGCGATTCCAATGCTATGCTATGAGATTTCAATGTTATGCTATGCTATGGTGTCTGTTGTAAAAGATATGTTTGAACTAACTGTAACTAGTAACAACCTGTTGGAAATTTAAAATTATCTGGCTTGAAATAAGTATCTCATGCTGGGCGCTCAATGAAATCAAAATTTTAACGCACTGAAGAAGATTACACAACTATAAGATAATTGATAAGTATTAACCGTCAGGAACATTTTCTCTTTGCATGATTTTCATCATAAGTACCAGAAGAATATAAAAAACTGAATACATTGAGCTAATTTATACAAATAAATAAATCTTAGAAAATGTAATATGATTGAAAACAATAATTTTCGTCGTTTTTATTGTCTGAAGTATATGAACTCCATTTGGCAATTGTCTCCCTCTAATATAGACGCATAGCCTTGATTGCTGCCAATATTTGTAAGTGCAGACTTTAATCACCGCTCTCGAACATATATAAGGACTCAACGTTACGCAGGCAGGGATGGCCGCACACCTACGCAACTCAACAGGTACCACCGTTTACGCAAGCAGGGATGACCGCACACTTGTGCCAACAACGCAACCTTACGCTAGCAGGGAGTGCCGCACACTTGCGCTAGAAAGGCCGAAACACTAGCAGGGATGACCACACACTAGTGTTCCGCCTCAACCACCACCAATACAAGCAGGGATGACCGCACACCTGTATCAATGCGACACAGAGCAGAGATGACCACCCACTCTGTATCGAAGGTTAAATAGAACAGGGATGTCCACACCCTTTATCTAGCCGTACCTGTTCAAGTTTGACCCCAAACAGTCGTTCTTCTACACAAAATTGAAACTGTCCATATATATGTGCCGGCCTAAAATAATTTGAAGTATCTAAAAATAGGAAATAAAAAATAAACACACAAATCCAACCAAATCTAAAACTACTTATGCACAACACCTTATTTACATATACTATTCATTATTGTATAAAAAAAATCATCACAATAATTGGTTAATACTGGATACATTAATCAAATAATCAAGATTCACTAAATCCAGGGCAATATCTCAATACAGTATAATAAAAATATATACCAATGAAAAATTGCTGCCTGCTTCATTAACCCCACCCCAGCTTTATTCGTCCCCGCATAAGAATGTTACTGCACAAACATAGACTAACAGTCTTTGTGAAAAAAAATATCAGTCTTGGCCTGGAGTTTTACATTCTTCGTCAGTGTACCAAGAGTCCTCATTGGTCTCTTTCCCTATTACGGTGGACCCTTCTTCGTGGGGACGTCTGAATGCCGCATCCACACAGCTCCGGTTGTTCCGTATGCGTATCATTTTCCCGTCGCTTCCGGACGAGGGGTCGCTTGAAGAGGCCGTAGATATTTTTAATACCTTCTTTAGAGGGACAACCTCTGGCAGTTCGACTTTCTTCTTCTTAGGGGCTCCGGCTTGGCTCCTTCAGTCCTATTAATTCAAAAAGATCCTAAGGGACTTTTACAAGATCCGTTGAATTCCTCGGGCTTTCTTTTTGGCCGAGTTGTGCGTTTTCGAGTAACGCGTCCAGTCCCCTTCGCGTCATCCCCGACACTGCATTGATGGTGGTGTTTGCAGTATGCACGCGTTTAAGCAAACTTATAACACATAATCATCATGATGATACCAAGCTACAGTGGCAGAAGTTTGCAAAGGGCGACGCTGTGTATATCTATTTTCCCTAGCGCAAAGTGGGTCATTCCTCGAAGCTGACGACGTACTGGAGAGGGCCTTATTCAATCTTAAAACCAATCTCCGATCTCCTGTAAGAAGTAAACTGTGGGAAGCGAGGAAGAGTACAATAAATTCATACATATCGAATTCGCCCACAGCTTCCCCAGAATTTATATGATGAAGCCGAAGACACACATTCATTGTCTGCGGATAAGTACATGCCATTAAATGCGGAAAGTTTTAATGAGAATCGCCGATTGGTACTTCAGATGATCTGAATAATCAGAATGAGAAGTACCCTATTACTCACAATGAAAAAAGGCTGGCCATAGCACTTAAGCGCCGTGCTGGCATGATGGTAGCGTTTCTGACGACGCATTTCCCAATCTACATAATCTCGCACTGCAGGATGTGCCTCCTGCATCCTTTCTTTTAATTCCCATGCCCATTTATGCTGAGGAATGCCTGTGATACTGCTTGGCGTTTCGTACATAATGTCTAACAGGGTCGCAACTTCACGTCCTTGCATAAGCAGATTCGGCGTACATTCAGTTGTCTCATGTTCGGCAGATCGATATGCCATCATCATGTACGGAAGGTGAGTACATGTATCCCGCTGATGATTGTCAACAGATGCGCGCAGCATACTGGCAAATGTCTTTTTGAATCTTTCCACCATGTCATCCGACTGGGGTGGTAAAGCTGACTCTCGTTACTGGGCACCCTGGTCTGAGTGAATTACGTATAGTACTTCCAAGTGAGTGATGACTTTTTCCACGATGATGCGTGCCACTGTCTCAATGTTACGCATAGGAAAACACTCCGTCCACTTGTAGAAATAATCAGAGATGAGAAGTATATACTTGTTACCCTTGGCTGTCATTGCCAAGGATATCAGTGGCTATGCGCTCCATAGGAGCTCCAGCTTTGGAAATCTGCATTGGCGCTCTAGTATGCTTCAATGGTCCATTAGTTCGGCTGCACTGGTCGCATCCTTCTATATATATTCTCACATCCTCCTGCAAACCAGGCCAGTATTACCCTTGTCGAAGTTTTGCCAGTGTTTTACGCACTCCTAAATGTCCCTTAGACCGGTTATTATGACTCAGGAACAGGGCATATCTCTTCTCTGATTAGGGAAGTATTGCTTGCATTATTGACGTTTTGTCAGAATTCTTCCACCTTCGGTACAAAATGCCGTCTTGGACTTCTAGAGACAAGAACTGTGACCACAGAGACTTAAAAAATCGGCCTTCTCCGCTGACTACGTCAAAGTCAGACTTGGCGAGATTTGTCACCCAGTCTTTGACTTGTTTGATTTGCGGGTCTTGGTCTTGTAAGCTACGCAGAGTGTCACCTCCTGATTCGGCTCTTACATGAGCGATGTCCGTGGAGCGCTCCCAATCGCTGATAAAACCACATTGCTTGCACGGAATACGACTGAGCGCATCTGCGTTTTGATGCTGGTTTCCAGGCCGATCCTCAATGTTCCTGTCAAACACACTCAACACTTCCTGCCAGCGCGGGAGTTGCCCCTCCAAAATTTTTGAATCGCATTAGCCAGTGTAGGGATCCATGGTCTGTGCGCACCGTAAATCGCTTACCATACAGATAGTGCTTAAAGTGTTTACAAAAATGCATCACTGCCGAGAATTCCTTCCTCGTTAAACAATATTGTTTTTCGGCCTTTGATAGAGTGCGGCTGGCATAGACAATTAGACGTTTTTTACCATCAATAACCTGTGAAAGCATGGCACCAATGGCAAAGTTGTTTGCATCTGTATCCAGACTAAATGATTTGGTAAAGTCTGGCATAGCTAGAATTGGTGCGTTGCACAATCGACCCTTCAGCTCGGCGAACGCTTCCTGACATTCTTTAAGCCCCTTTCACAATTGGCGCACGTTCAATTTACAACACTGCGATCGAAATTTTTGAGCTTCGCAAGAGCTCTCGCATACGTTGCACGAGCCCTCGCTTACGTTGCACCAGCTCTCGCATTCGTTGCATACGTTTCACTGGTCGCATCAAGTCTCCTTTGATTAGTGGACATGCACACTATTCAGACGCGACTGAACGCGATCCAAATTATCGCAGTGCAACGCAAAAACATTAGTACGAACGTTTTACAACGTTTTGTGTACTCGCAAGAGTGATGCACGAATTTTAAAGGTCGCAAGATGAATATCAGTTGTTTATGCGCGTATTGTGCGACCATGAGACTGTTGCTCAACATGTCTCATGTTATCTTGCAACGTTTTACTATCATTGCATGACTTAGGCCTAAAAAAATACTGTGTGTTTAGGGAAACCCAACATAACCTACAAAAATGCCCCGATCCTACCATTTTTAGATGTCTGTTTTTATCCGATTGTGATTTTCATATTATTTCCATTAAAAACCAGTTTTTAAATATGACACAAACGAACTTTCTGAAGATTTTATATTTGTATCTGTGCCCTTATACAAAAAAAAATTATAAAATAAAAAAAACATCCCTACATACCTAACCTAATATACCCCCGCTCCGAAGGAGAGGGGGTATACTGTTTTAACCTTGTGTGTCTGTCTGTCTGTCTGTCCGTGCGTAACAAAAATTTCTGACGCATTTATCTTAGCAACTATTTATCGCAGATGCTTGAAATTTTTACACAGTGTTTGTTAAGGCATGTCATATCGTGGGATATATTTTTGTACCAATCGGACGTCAACTTCCTGTTAAATGACGACTTAGCTTATTTTTTAATCAAAATTTTCGTCGCAACTATTTATCGCAGATGCTTGAAATTTTTACACAATATTTGTAAAGGCATGCCATATCGTGGGATATATTTTTGTACCAATCGGACGTCAACTTCCTGTTTAATGACGACTTTGTTTATTTTTAGAAAAAAATTTCAAACAAACTTAGGTCAAAGATTTCTCAGCAACTATTTATCGCAGATGCTTGAAATTAAAACACACTATTTGTTATGGCATGCCATATTGTGGGATATATTTTTGTATCAATCGGACGTCAACTTCCTGTTAAATAATGACTATGTTTATTTTTAGCCAAAATTTTCAAACAAATTTTCGTCAAAGATTTCTCAGCAGCTATTTATCGCAGATGCTTGAAATTTTTACAGTGTTTGTTAAGGCATGCCATATTGTGGGATATATTTCTGTACCAATCAGACGTCAACGTCCTGTTAAATGAGTACTTTGTTTATTTTAGCTAAAATTTTCAAACAAATTTTCCTCAAAGATTTCTCAGCAGCTATTTATTGCAGATGCTTGACATTTAAACACACTATTTGTTTAGGCATGCCATATTGTGGGATATATTTCTGTACCAATCGGATGCCAGCTTTCTGTTAAATGTCGACTTCGCTTATTTTGCATATTAACATCAGAGCAGGGGTATCACTATTGAGCATTGGCTCACAGATATCTTGTTTTTTCATCAGTGTTACCCTAAACACACAATTTTTTTTCTTAGGCCTTATCAGTAATATTCCATGCTTTGCCCTAGTATGTATACCATGTATAAGCATCTCTGTTTCAGACCACAGTTCAACAGTATACATTTATTGCATGATGGTGAGGAAAATATGAAGATTAATTTCTCCAAGAAAAATCATATTTCCCGAGGGCATCACCCGAGGGAAAGGACTATGTGCGGTATGGTAAACTATCTGCCCCCGATTTCAACCAATTTTTAAATAGTATCGTATAAAAATAAAATTTTCACAAATCATTGCATAGAGGATGCCTACGACTTTAATCTTGATTTTAGTCATCATTGCTCATTCGCTGTTTATCTATGACGTCACCTAAATGACCTAATTCCCGCAAATTTGCAAATAAATGAAAATATTCTCATTTTTGCTCTATATTTTGCATTCGGAAGTATAGAGCGCAGGTCTGCTCAAAAGCGATTTTAATATATTATTTTCTTCAGATAGATATACACATTAAAATAAAATATGGTACTTGACCAAGCCTGCGCTCGATGTTTCCCAGTCGAAAAAACATCGGAAAACACCCATATTTGGCTACAAAACATCAATTTATCAAAATAATGCAACATTCATGACGTCATTTCTACATTATGACGTAACTGTGGTGATAACCTTTTACACCTTTATTCCCAATATGATTTTAACTATCTTTCACCTTATTTTTAAAGCGCTTTCTAAAACTTTGATTTTGGGGGCAAAAAATGCATAAAACCGCACATAGTCCTTTGTTTTTCTGGGGTAATAAATCTTCATATTCCCTGAACATTAATGCAAAAAACGTTTTATTATACCTAACAACATATGATTATACAAAATACGTTGATTTCTAAAAATTGTTTGACTTTTCAAAGGCAATAACGCCGTGATTGTTTGATTTCCTCTGTTACTGTATCTCTTTTCTTTCAATATTTCAAATCATAGAAGTTAAGTTGGTTTTGTGATATATATAGAATCATAACGATTAAATATTTTTTATTTAAACATACTTGTCTACATCATATGCTGCGAACTTGTCTATGAATCTCCGATATATCCGCATATACCGAGAAACGAACGGACCCCCGTCACGTTACAAGGTTCTGGCTAGTCTTTGACCGCTCGCACCTTCTCTGGATCAGTGGAGATACCATGCTCTGTGATTACATGGCCATGATATAGGACTTTGCGGGAAAACAGAACGCATTTCTTCGGCCTGAGTTTTAGGCTTGTAGCTACGACGCGGTCGATACCCTTGTAAGGTTTCCGATCATGTGTTCAAACGTTTTACCAACTACTATGACATCGTCCAAGTATATTAAACATATCTCCCATTGTAATCTTGCCATAACTCCATTAATCGTTGGAAAGTCGCTGGCGCGCAACTGAGTCCAAATGGCTTCTTCCTGAATTGAAAAGACCTTTGCGGGTAACGAAGGCGGTCTTTGGACGGTCCTCTTCTTTAACGGATACTTCCCAGTACGCGGAACACAGATCTAAAGTTAAAAACCAAGCATTCTCAGAAAGTTTGTCGAGGGACTCGTCGATGCGCGGCAGAGGGTATGCATCTTATATAGTCGCACTGTTTATTTTCCTATAGTGCACACAAAAGCGAGTGCTCCCGTCCTTTTTCTTCACGAGCACTACTACCGCTGCCCATGGACTAGATGAGGGTTCATCACCCCGTCTGGAAGCATTCCCTCTACATGTTTGTTCATTTCTTCAGCTGCATGGAATGTCGTAATGGTTCTTTGATAGGGTGAGTTACAACCGCCGCTGTGACCCGGGTTGAATTAAGACCCCGATCCGTTGAAAATTGACCCGCATCGTGGAATTTTGATCATGAAACCGGTTCAAAATTCGACAGGAAATAAGCAGAAACTAACTTAATAAAATCTATAACTTCAATTTATTTAGCATTTTATTCATTTTATTCTTTAGATTTACATGGTTTAGCAGTCGGACGAAAAAAATAAACAATTTAATGATTATTCTTCGAATTTACATATTATCCCTTCAAATATGTATTAACTATTTTATTCGTAGTTTAATATTCGCGTATCACAGCTGTTTTGTGTGGTATCTATGTTTCAAAGACATTGTTTTAAAAAGAATATTGATATATTTGGTTACACGATAGACAAATCAAGTTAACACTTGGTTTTTTTTTTAACATTTGCTGAAAAGGTGTACATGTACAAGAACTGCCAACGCTAACGCCCGGTTCCCGTCTATATTCATTTTAATTCATAATTAAGGTCTTCCGTTTCCAACAGAAGACCTTATTGTTATTGCTTTGTTTCTTTTTCCTAATTATTATTTTTTTTTCTATATTTGTCCACGCGATTTCTCAGAAACAGCTCGGCCGATCTCAATCAAATTTTCGGATGTGATAGATATTAGTCTGAACCTGATTGAAACTTTTTGAATTGAGGACGTCTCATCCGTTTTTGAGATATTGTGATTTTTCTAATTTTCATATGGGTAAAAATTTTGTCTTCTGTTGTTCTCCTAAACTATAAGAGATATTAAGCTCAAATTTCTACGGTTGGTAAAGGAAAGAATGAAGTTTTGCATGATTTGTTTTGCATGAGTAGCAATACTGGCGCTAAAGCTCGCCAGGGCTCGAAAATTGAAATTAAAAAAGCGTCATGAATTTTTGTGCTTTTCTCTCTTTATCTCTTTTCTGGAAAATATTTTATTAAAACATGTAATGTAAAAAAGGTTTATATTTACAATACCTTTCAGCTGATATCAGGAAAAGGGGGCTGGCCCCTCAAACAAGATATCTGTGAGCCAATGTTCACTAGGATACCCCCGCTCTGATGTGAATATGCAAAATAAGCAAAGTCGACATTTAACAGAAAGCTGGCATTTGATTGGTACAGAAATATATCCCACAATATGGCATACCTAAACAAATAGTGTGTTAAAATTTCAAGCATCTGCGATAAATAGCTGCTGAGAAATCTTTGAGGAAAATTTGTTTGAAAATTGTGGCTAAAATAACCAAAGTACTCATTTAACAGGAAGTTGATGTCCGATTGGTACAAAAATATATCCCACGATATGGCATGCCTTAACAAACACTGTGTAAAAATTGCAAGCATCTGCGATAAATAGTTGCTGAGATAAATGCGACAGAATTTTTTGTTACAGACGGACAGACAGACGGACAGACAGACAGACACACCAGGGTTAAACAGTATACCCCCTCTCCTTCGGAGCGGGGGTATAATTAGGGACCTAGAGGGCTCTAAAGTCTTTTTCCTATAGCTCTTTACCAAGGGATATTTTGTAATAGATTCTAGTAGCAAATATGTTTATCTAACAGTTATGAAGCCCAGCAGTATAATGATTTTCTCATGTGTTACGTAATCAAGGGTTTTTAGGGATCAAAAGTCCAGAACTTTGATCACCTATATCTCAAAAAGGAAAAATATTTTCAAATACAGTATAAAAGAAAAGATGCTCAAAATGATGTACTTAACAATATGCAACCTAAAAAAAATTGGCTCAGTGGCCCCTAAAACATTCTTTTTCCGATATCTCAAGAACAGTATCGAATTTCTAAACACTTGTGGAACAAAATGTCTTTATAATCAAACGACCTTTCATTTGATACCATGAAAAAGGGGCTGGCCCCTAATATTAGGGACCTATAGGGCTCAAAAGTCTTTCTCCTATAGCTCTTTACCGAGGGATATCTCGTAATAGATTACAGAAACAAATATGTTTATTTATCAGTTATGTAGCTTAACAGTATAATGGTTTTCTCATGTATTACGTTATTAGGGATTTTTAGGGGTCAATGTCCTAAACTTTGATCACCTATATCTCAAAAAGAAAAAATATTTTGACATGCAGTATAAAAGAAAAGATGCTTAAAATGATGTACTTAACAACATGTAACCTTAAAAATTTGGCTCAGCGGCCCCAATAAGGAGATAAGGGGCTGGCCCCTAAAACATTTTTTCTCCGATATCTCAAGAATGGTAACAAATTTCTAAAAAATTGTTGAGCAAATTGTCTTTAAAATTAAATGACTTTTCATCTGATACCAAGTAAAAGGGCCTGGCCCCTAAATGTAGGGACCTAGAGGGCTCTAAAGTATTTTTCCTAAAGCTTTTTACAGAGGGATATTTTGTAATAGATTATAGAAGCAAATATGTTTGTCTTACATTTATTTAAAGGACAAACACCTTAAACGTTTTCCACATTTGGAATGTATTTTGGTCTGTAAACATATGACCCCCCCGTGAAACAATGGAATAAATATGCTATACAACAATATTTAAACCCTCTCAAAAGGAATTTTTGTTACACGGGGGGGGGGGGGGGATGGAAGATGTTTTATAAAAAAATAAAAAAAATATCCGTTTTCCGTTAGTTTCTATTATGAAATGAGCTATTTTAACCCACAATACATAGTCATCTGTCTTTGTTTTAACAAGCCATTTATATATAATGGAAATATACATTAATGTTTACATTATTATAAAAAAAAATAATTTAATTGGCCAATTATCAAAAAAGACTTTTACTAAGGCGGCTAAACAATGATATCGTTCGCAGTCCTTTAAATTATAAGTACAAATTAACAATACGTCATATTGTTTAATTCTGGTTTTACACTCACCAAGTACATCTGTAAATTTAGATTGTGACATTGTTCATTGTAAATTTTCTTGGTGAGTGTTACAATAGGACATATTGTAAATTTTGTTCTTGCACCTTCTCAGTATGTTTAAACTATGATTATCTTAATTTTGAATGTACACTCGCCCCGTAAATTAATATATGACAATACAATAATCTTCATAGAAGTTTTGTTTAGAGAAAGAAACCCAGCAATAGTCTCTTTGTTTAAAAATTAATTTCCTAACACTTGTAGTTTTAGTATTTCGGAAATGTTCATGCGTACGCTTTACTGAAAGATACTGTATTAACTATATATATGTTAAAGCCGATATTTTTCAGTGTTTTATTTTGCTGTGAAAAATTGCTATTTGTGTATTTGTGAATGTAACTAAAACTTGATGGACATGATTGAAACAAATCTTTATTTTTTCTAGGCATAAACAATTTTGCTAATTGAAATGTATAACAAGTTTGCAACCTACAGAATTTTGTACAGAATGACAATGCTGTAATTTTGCTTGTATAGTTTCTAAATTGCCTGATACAAATACTTAACAGACGTTTATTAACCATAACTGTTCTCGTCAATGAAATGACCATGCGTCGGAGTCGGAGTATGTGGTGGACCTTAATATCACAGGCACCTCTAATATTAATGAAGAGGGTATATATTTTAAATTATGAGAACAATATATAATGTTGGGTCCCTGTGTTTCAAATTTAAACGAACGTTACGGTAGCATGAAATTGAAAACTCAAAACAATAGCGATCAATTGTAATTTAAAAAACAAAGAAGAACTACATGCAGGCATATGCAGAAAGTTGATTGGTGCTTCAAAATAAGTGATCTGGCAAGTTTATGAAAAATTGTCGGTTAAGTTATACGTTAAATAAAACCTGTTGACGACTTGTCACATGAGAACTGTTCATTTATTAATGTCAGGGAAATATCCTGACTTCTCAAATTTAAGCACAGGCACCTGACGTTAAATTATTTCCTCATAATAAAAATGTAGATACAGTATTATTGGTTAGAGGATATATATCTTTTATTATAAAAACAACGTCAGGTGCTTGTGGAAATAAGCTATGTCGATTTATATGAAAAGTAACGTAAACGGCCAGTATTTGTTGGACATATGATAGGCTTATATCAATTAAGGGACAATCATTGTATCCCGAGTAAGGGAAACTTGGGGATTAATGTCAAGTTTGGAGAAAAAAAACCCACTGATTTGATTTGAACATATTTATTATGTAAATATATTACATAAATGAATTAGACAAAAGGCAATGCCTATGTAAACCTTCACCATATGTTACCACAATAACAATTACAAATACAACTAGACACGATCTCGTTGCGAGCAACGAGGAGGTCTTCCGTCTGATTTTAGAAATTGAGATTTATGTTCGATCTTGATTTTGCTATTTAACAGCTATACATGATTTAAAACAGGAAAAGAGGATCTTCATTTTAAGTGCCTGATACTATTTTGTTTCAGGTGTAAGAGTTTTGTTCAACAAGTGTTTAGAAATTCGTCACCGTTCTTGAGATATCTCAGAAAGAATATTTTAGGGGCCGGACCTTATCTCCTTATTGGGGCCGCTGAACAAAAATTGTAAGGTTGCATGTTGTTAGGTATATTATTTTGAGCATCTTTTCTTTTATACTGCATTTCAAAATATTTTTCCTTTTTGAGATATAGGTTATCACATTTTTGGACTTTTGACCCCTAAAAATCCTTAATTACGTAACACATGAGAAAAATCATTATAATGTTAGGCTACACAACTGTTAGATAAACATATTTGCTTCTATAATCTATTACGAAATACCCCTCGGTAAAGAACTATAGGAAAAAGACGTTAGAGCCCTCTAGGTCCCTAATATAAGGGGCTAGCCCCTTTTTCATGGTATCAAATGAAAGGTCATTTTATTATAAAGACATTTTGTTCAACAAGTGTTCAGAATTTCGTTACCATTCTTGAGATATCTCAGAAAGAATATATTAGGGGCCGGTCCCTTATCTCCTTATTGGGGCCACTGAACCAAATGTTTTAGGCTGCATGTTGTTAAGGACATCATTTTGAGCATCTTTTCTTTTATACTGCATTTCAAAATATTTTTCCGTTTTGAGATATAGGTGGTCAAAGTTTTGGACTTCTGACCCCTAAAAATCCCTAATTACGTAACATATGAGAAAATCGTTATAATGCTTGGCTTCATAACTGTAAGATAAACATATTTGCTTCTATAATTTATTACAAAATATCCCTCAGTAAAGAACTATAGGAAAAAGACTTTAGAGCCCTCTAGGTCCCTAATATTAGGGGCCAGCCCCTTTTTCTTGGTATCAAATGAAAGGTCATTTAATTATAAAGACATTTTGTTCAACAAGTGTTCAGAAATTCGTTTCCATTCTTGAGATATCTGAGAAAGAATGTTTTAGGGGCCGGTCCCTTATCTCCTTATTGGGGCCGCTAAACCAAATTTTTTAGGTTGCATGGTGTTAAGTACATCATTTTGAGCATCTTTTCTTTTATACTGCATTTCAAAATATTTTTCCGTTTTGAGATATAGGTGGTCAAAGTTTTGGACTTCTGACCTCTAAAAATCCCTAATTACGTAACATATGAGAAAATCGTTATACTGCTTGGCTTCATATCTGTAAAATAAACATATTTGCTTATATAATATATTACAAAATATCCCTCGGTAAAGAGTTATGGGTAAAAGACTTTAGAGCCTTCTAGGTCCCTAATTTGAGGGGCCAGCCCCTTTTTCGTGATATCAACAGAAAGGTCTTGTAAATATAAACTTTTTTTACATTACATGTTTTAACAAAATATTTCCCAGAAAAGAGATAAAGAGAGAAAAGCACAAAAATTCACGACGCTTTTTTAATGTCAATTTTCGAGCCATAGCGAGCTTTGGCGCCAGTAGTGCTAAACATACAAAACAACAATCATGCAAAACTTCAATCTTTCCTTTACCTACCGTAAAAATTTGAGCTCAATATCTCTTATATTTCAGGAGAACAACAGAAGACAAATTACCCATATAAAAATTAGAAAAATCTCAATATCTCAAAAACGGATGTGACGTCATCAATACAAAAAATTTCCTATCAAGTTCAGACCACTATCTATCACATCCTTAAATTTGATTGAAATCGGCCAAGCCGTTTCTGAGAAATCGGGTGCACAAAAAAAGGCAGAAAAATAATAATAACTAGACACGATCTCGTTGCGAGCAACGAGGAGGTCTTCCGTGCGATTTTTTGAAGGTAATATGACCTTGACTTTGATATGTGACCCTTTATCTCCTTATCGGGGCAAAAAAAAAAATTTATGGTTGAATTTTGTTAGGAACATCATTTTCAGCATTTTATTCTATATTGATTTTCATACTTTTTAAAATATTTGTTCTGTTTGAGGTATGTTATCAACGTTTTGTACTTCTGGCCCCTAAACCCATTAAAAACCCATTAATACGGAACACATGATAAAATAATTATAGTATATTGTTAAATAAATGTGAGATGAACATTATTGCTTCCTAAACATATTACAAAATAATTTTCAGTAAAGTGCTATGGAAGAAAGACTTTAGAGCCCTTTTGGTCCCTAAATTGAAGGGCCAGCCCCTTTTTCTTGGCATAATACAAAAGTTCTTTTGATATTAAACATATTTTGTTCAACAAGTGTTTAGAAATTCTTTGCCATTTTTGAGCTATCTGGGAAATGACGTTTTAGGGGCCCACCCCTAATCTCCTTATTGGGGCCAGATAACGAATCTTTTATGATTGAATATTGTTTAAAACATCATTCTAAGCATCTTTTATTCTATATTGCTTTTCAAAATATTTGTCCTTTTTGAGATATATTCGATCGAAGTTTTGGACTTCTGGCCCCTTGAAACCCTTAATTACGTAATGCATTATACAAATTTTATAATGTATAGTTTAATTAGTAAAAGATGAACATTTTTGCTTCTTAAACATATTACAAAATATTTCTCAGTAAAGTGCTATAGAAGAAAGACTTTAGAGCCCTTTCGGCCCCTAAATTGAAGGGCCAGCCCCTTTTTCTTGGCATCAGACGAAAGTTCTTTTGATATTAAACATATTTTGTTCAACAAGTGTTTAGAAATTCTTTGCCATTTTTGAGCTATCTGGGATATGACGTTTTAGGGGCCGACCCCTAATCTCTTTATTGGGGCCAGATAACGAATCTTTTATGATTGAATATTGTTTAAAACATCATTCTAAGCATCTTTTATTCTATATTGCTTTTCAAAATATTTGTCCTTTTTGAGATATATTCGATCGAAGTTTTGGACTTCTGGCCCCTTGAAACCCTTAATTACGTAATGCATTATACAAATTTTATAATGTATAGTTTAATTAGTAAAAGATGAACATTTGTGCTTCTTAAACATATTACAAAATATTTCTCAGTAAAGTGCTATAGAAGAAAGACTTTAGAGCCCTTTCGGCCCCTAAATTGAAGGGCCAGCCCCTTTTTCTTGGCATCAAACGAAAGTTCTTTTGATATTAAACATATTTTGTTCAACAAGTGTTTAGAAATTCTTTGCCATTTTTGAGCTATCTGGGATATGACGTTTTAGGGGCCGACCCCTAATCTCTTTATTGGGGCCAGATAACGAATCTTTTATGATTGAATATTGTTTAAAACATCATTCTAAGCATCTTTTATTCTATATTGCTTTTCAAAATATTTGTCCTTTTTGAGATATATTCGATCGAAGTTTTGGACTTCTGGCCCCTTGAAACCCTTAATTACGTAATGCATTATACAAATTTTATAATGTATAGTTTAATTAGTAAAAGATGAACATTTTTGCTTCTTAAACATATTACAAAATATTTCTCAGTAAAGTGCTATAGAAGAAAGACTTTAGAGCCCTTTCGGCCCCTAAATTGAAGGGCCAGCCCCTTTTTCTTGGCATCACACGAAAGTTCTTTTGAAATTAAACATATTTTGTTCAACAAGTGTTTAGAAATTCTTTGCCATTTTTGAGCTATCTGGGATATGACGTTTTAGGGGCCGACCCCTAATCTCCTTATTGGGGCCAGATAACGAATCTTTTATGATTGAGTATTGTTTAAAACATCATTCTAAGCATCTTTTATTCTATATTGCTTTTCAAAATATTTGTCCTTTTTGAGATATATTCGATCGAAGTTTTGGACTTCTGGCCCCTTGAAACCCTTAATTACGTAACGCATTATACAAATTTTATAATGTATAGTTTAATTAGTAAAAGATGAACATTTTTGCTTCTTAAACATATTACAAAATATTTCTCAGTAAAGTGCTATAGAAGAAAGACTTTAGAGCCCTTTCGGCCCCTAAATTGAAGGGCCAGCCCCTTTTTCTTGGCATCACACGAAAGTTCTTTTGATATTAAACATATTTTGTTCAACAAGTGTTTAGAAATTCTTTGCCGTTTTAGAACTATCTTGGATATGACATTTTAGGGGCCGACCCCTAATCTCCTTATTGGGGCCAGATAACGAAACTTTTATGATTGAATATTGTTTAAAACATCATTCTAAGCATCTTTTATTCTATATTGCTTTTCAAAATATTTGTCCTTTTTGAGATATATTCGATCGAAGTTTTGGACTTCTGGCCCCTTAAAACCCTTAATTACGTAACGCATAATAAAAATTTGATAATGTATAGTTTTATTAGTGAAAGATAAACATTTTTGCTTCTTAAACATATTACAAAATATTTCTCAGTAAAGTGCTATGGAAGAAAGACTTTAGAGCCCTTTTGGCCCCTAATTTGAGGGACCAGCCCATTTTTTTATGTTATCAAACGAAAGCTCTTGTAAATATTAATTTTATTTGCTCTATATGTTATGGTAAAATATTTTCAGGAAAGGAGATAAAGAACGAAAACCATTAAAAATTACGTCGTTTTTTCAAGCTCGATTTTCGGGTCCAGGCGAGCTTCGACGCCTTTGAAGCCAGACAACCATAAATTCCTTTAAACACATCTACAATCTTTTGTCTACAATCACTGAAAATTTAAATTCAATATCTTTTTTCGTTTAGGAGGAGATAGCCGGACAAAATGACCCTCTAAAATTCACTAAAACGTCAATATCTCCCGACCGGAAATGACGTCATTAAAATAAAAAATTACATATAAGGTTTTTATCAATATCTACAAGATCTGAAATTTTCACGAAAATCGGTCAAGTCGTTTTCAAGAAATCGCTTGTACAAAAAAGCGTAAGAAAAAAAAAAATAATAAAAGGGAACTAGATACGATCTCGTTACGAGTAACGAGTAGGTCTTCCTTGCGATTTCTGTTTTTAATCATACCATGAATAATCGATATAATTTCAGAATTACCCCCCCCCCCCCCCAAACACACACACACACACACTTTCAGATAATGTATACAAATCCCTAATTACGTAATAAATGGGTGTTGCAATGAGCTTTCCAGATAGATATTGCTACAATTAACAACTTTGCTTTTATAATGCATTACGAAATCTTAATCGTTTTTATGTAATTTGTAATAGACTTTACGAGTTTCTTGCCCCCCCCCCCCAAAAAAAAAGGGGGCCAGCCCCTTTTTCTTGATTTCTTTGAAAAGGTCTTAAGAATACTAACATTTATTGTTCTTACACCCATCTAAAATTGTTGATCATTTTGAGACACAAATGATTGAATATTTTAGGGGCCAGCCCTATATATCCTTAATGGGAACAGAAATTCGTGTTTTGATATGTGGAATCGATTTAAATAATTAATTCAAACATTTTCTCTTCTATGATGTCTAACAAAATATTTCTACTTCTCTAGTTATATTGCGTCAAAGTTTAAGTACTTTGGCCCCTAAAAATCCCTAATTACGTAATAAACGGGCGTGGCAATGATTTTTCCTGATAGATATTGGTACGATCAACAACTTTGCTTCTATAATGCATTACAAAATCTTTATCATTTTTAAGTTATTTGTAATAGAGTTTACGAGTGTCTTGGCCCCTAATTTAAGGGGCCAGCCCCTTTTTCTTAAATTCAATCGAAAGGTCTCACAAATTCTAACATTTTTTGTTCTGACATCTATTTAAAATAGTTGTTTATTTTTGAGATACAAATGTTTGAATATTTTAGGGGCCAGCCCTCTAGATCGTTAATGGGGACAGACTTTGGTGTTTTGATTGATGGAATCGATTTAAATCATAAATTCAAACATTTTCTCTTCTATGATGTCTAACAAAATATTTCTACTTCTCTAGTTATATTGCGTCAAAGTTTAAGTCCTCTGGCCCCTAAAAATCCCTAATTACGTAATAAATGGGCGTGACAATGATTTTTTCTAACAGATATTGGTACGATCAACAACTTTGCTTCTATAATGCATTACAAAATCTTTATCGTTTTTAAGATATCTGTAATAGAGTTTACGAGTGTCTTGGCCCCTAATTTAAGGGGCCAGCCCCTTTTTCTTAAATTCAATCGAAAGGTCTCACAAATTCTAACATTTTTTGTTCTGACATCTATTTAAAATTGTTGTTCATTTTTGAGATACAAATGTTTGAATATTTTAGGGGCCAGCCCTCTAAATCCTTAATGGGGACAGAAATTCGTGTTTTGATTGATGGAATCGATTAAAATCATAAATTTAAACATTTTCTCTTCTATGATGTCTAATATAATATGTCTACTTCTCTAGTTATATTGCGTCAAAGTTTAAGTACTCTGGCCCCTAAAAATCCCTAATTACGTAATAAATGGGCGTGGCAATGATTTTTTCTATAGATATTGGGACGATCAACAACTTTGCTTCTATAATGCATTACAAAATCTTTATCGTTTTTAAGTTATTTGTAATAGAGTTTAAGAGTGCCTTGGCCCCTAAATAAAGGGGCCAGCCCCTTTTTCTTGATTTTGTTGGAAAGAACTATTGATTCTCTGCCACATTTGTTATATATATCTTAACAAAATATCAACTGATAAAAAGATACAGATCAAAACGTGTGAAAATTTTGAATGAAAATTCGTACCCAATTTTCGCGCCCAGGCGAGCTCCAAGAAATGGCGCAACAGGCATTAAACAACTACATGCTGCACAACTTCAAACTATCGTCTACCTATCCTGAAAATTTGATATTCATATCTCTTATGGTTTTTGAGTTTATAGCTGCACAAAATTGGTCGTCAAAAATTACAAAATGGCCGACAGTTCGGTACCGGAAGTGACTACGAAAAAATAAAGAAAAATGTATTAAGTTTAGATCACGCCTTTACATCTGTGAAAAAATGGTTGAGATCGGTCGAATAGATTCCGAGAACTCTCGTGCACAAAATTTGGAAAAAAAAAATAATAATAATAACTAGAGCAAAGCTCGTTGCAAAGCAACGAGTGGGTCTTCCGGTAATGTCGGAAGTAAAGCTAGAAGTTCCTGTAAGAAGCAGGGTTTTTAAACTAACATACATAAGAAACTAAGACAAAAAAAATCGAATTATTCTTGGCACGAGTTAACAAAATCCGAATGATACCAAGTACGAATTAACAAACCTTATCGATTTCAAGAACGACATAGCAAATACAAATCCGAATCTGTAAAAGTACGATTTAACAATTATCGATTAATTTTAGGTACGAGTTAATTTAACTCTGAACATAAAACTATTTTCTTAACCAAGAATGTGGAATCAAAACTTCCGGAAAAATCAATTTTTAAAACTCTTTATCTCTGTATTGCATCGTCCGATTTTAAAACGGATTTCAGTTTTGAATTATGAATAATAAGCTCTTATTTCTGCCTTGTGATTAATTACTAATTATCGCTTAAAAAATAAGTTATTATGAAAAGAACTTGTAGCCCTTTTGGCCCCTTATTTGAGGGGCTGGCCCCTTTTTCTTGATATCAAATGAAAGGTCTTGTAAATATAAACATATTTTGTAACACAAGTATTCACGAATTGTTAACCATTCTAGAGATATCCTTACAACTGTGTTTTAGGGGCCGACCCTTAAACTCCTTACCAGGTCCACCAAAAAAATATTTTTAGATCCCATATCGTTTAGAACATTATTTTGAGCAACTTTTCTTCTACAAGGCTTTTCAAAATATTTCTCCTTTTCTAGATATTAATGACCAAATTTTTAGACATCTGGCCCCTTGAAACCCCTAATAACGTATCATATGTCTTAGGTATGGTACCGTATAGATAAACAGATGTACAATGAACATGTTTGGTTATATAATTGATAACAAATTATTTTTCAGTAAAGAGTTATTATAAAAAGACTTTAGAGCCCTCTTGGCCCCTTATTTGAAGGGCCAGCCCTTATTCCTTGATATCAAATAAAAGGTCTTATAAATATAAACACATTTTGCTCAACAAGTGTTCAGAAATTGTTGACCGTTCTAAAGATATCTGAACAATTGTGTTTTAGGGGCTGACCCTTAAAATCCTTACTGGGGCCACCAACAAAAACTATTAAGGTAGCATATTGTTAAGAACATTATTCTAAGCATTTTTTGTTCTATAATGCTTATCAAAATATTTCTCCTTTTCTAGATACTAAAGATCAAAGTTTTGAATTTCTGGCCCCTTGAAACCCCTAATTACGTAACATATGACTTAGGCATGGTACTGTATAAATAAACAGATATACAATGAACATTTTTGGTTCTATAATTGATAACAAATTATTTTTCAGAAAAGAGTTATTGCAAAAAGACTTAAGAGCCATTTTGGCCCCTTATTTGAGGGGCCAGCCCCTTTTTCTTGAAATCAAACGCAAGTCCTAGTTAATCTGAACAACTTTTGCATTACATGTCTTAACAAAATATTTACACATTATAAGCTAGGGCCGAAAATGTGCGAAAATTTCGTGAAAAAAATTGGTTCCTATTTTTGAGCTCGGGCGAGCTTCGCCGCCTTGCGCATTTTTCAAAATATCAAATAAATAGGATCATCTACAGACATTCATCTACTATCCCTGAAAGTTTCACGTTTCTATCGCAAGTAGTTTTTGAGAAGTTACGTGGACAAAATGGTCCTTAAAAATTCACTAAATCCTCAAAATCTCGAACCGGAAGTGACGTCATAAGCCAGAAATTTTAAAATATCAAGTATATTTGATGCTCAATGTGTCCTGTAAATTTCATGCAAATCGGTCATGTAGTTCACGAGAAATAGCGTTCGAAAAAAGCCAGAAAAAAAATAAAAAATAAAATAATAATAAGGAAAAGAAACAATAGAATAACAAGAGGGTCTTCCGTCGGAAACGGAAGACCCTAATAAACTAGAGCAAAGCTCGTTGCAAAGCAACGAGTGGGTCTTCCGGTGGTGTCGAGAGTAAAGATAGAAGCTCCTGTAAGAAGCAGAGTTCTAAAACCAATTACAAAGAAAATAGAAATTTTTTTTTTTAAAAAAATCGAATAATTCTTAGTACGACTTAACAGTGTCTGAATGATTTCAAGAACGAATTAACAAAAACCTTTACAATTTCTAGAACGACTTAATAAAAAAAGTCCCGAATGTCTTCAAGTACGAATTAACAATTTCCGAATTATTTTAGGTATGAGTTAATTTAACTTTTAAAATAACACTATTTTCTTAACCAAGAACGTGGAAACAAAATTTCCGGAAAACTCAATTTTTAAATCCCAATATTTTTGTAATGCATCGTCCGATTTTAAAACGGATTTCAGTTTTAAATTAAGCTTAATAAAAGCTCCTTTGTTGCTTTATGACTTTTATCAAATTGTTGGTCAGAAAAGAGTTATTATAAAAAGACTTAATAGCCCTTCTGGTCCCTAATTTGAGGGGTCAGCCCTTTTTTTTTATATCAAATAAAAGGTCTCGCTAATATAAACATATTTTGTTCTACAAATGTTAACGAATGGTTAACCGTTACCGAGATATCTAAACAACTGTATTTTAGGGGCCGACCCTTTAGCTCTTTACCGGGGCCACTAATAACAACATTTATGGTATCATATTGCTCAGAACATTATTTTGTTCTACATTGCTTTTAAAAGATATTTCTGCTTTTTCAGATATTTTAAAATGATCAAAGTTTTGAACTTCTGGCCCCTTGAAACCCCTAATTACGTAATATATGACTAAGGTATGATACTGTATAGATAAACAATTGTACAATGAACATTTTTGCTTCTATAATTTATTACAAATTATTGTTCAGTAAACAGTTCTTGTAAGAAGATTTAAGACCCCTCTTGACCCCTAATTGGAGGGGCCAGCCCCTTTTTCTTGATATCAAATGAAAGGTCTTGCAAATATAAACATATTTTGTTCAACAAGTGTTCACGAAATGTTAACCCTTCTTAGGATATCTTTACAAATGTGTTTTAGGGGCCGGCCCTTTATCTCCTAAATGGGGTCATGAACAAAAAAATTTAAGGTAGCATATTGTACAGAACATTATTTTAAGCAACTTTTGTTCTACAATGCTTTTCAAAATATTTCTCCTTTTTCAGATATAAATGATCGAAATTTTGAAATTCTGGCCCCTTTAAACCCCTTATTACGTAACATATGACTTAGGTATGGTACTGTATAGATAAACAGCCGAACAATGAACATTTTTGCTTCTATAATTAATAACAAATTATTATTCAGTAAAGAGTTATTGTAAGAAGACTTTACAGCCCTCTTGGCCCCTAATTTGAGGGGCCAGTCCCTATTTCTTGATATCAAACGAAAGCCCGTGTAATTTGAAACAACTTTTGCATTACATCTTATAACAAAATATTTATACATCAAAAGATATCACAGAAAATGTGCAAAAATTTCGTGAAAAAATTTGGTGCCAATTTTCAGGTTCAGGCGAGCTTGAAGGCCTTTAGCAATTTTCATCATTGGAAGCATGGGGGTACATCTACATACATTCATCTACAATCCCTGAAAATTTCAAGCTTCTATCTTGATTAGTTTCGGAGGAGATGCGTGGACAAAATGACCCTAAAAAATTTACAAAATCGTCAATATCTGAAACCGGAAGTGACGTCATCATTTAAAAATTTTATTAAATGTAGCGCCGATCATGCTTTATTTTTCCTGAATATTTTGTGCGAATCGGTTGGATAGTTTTTGAGAAATAACGCTCCAAAAAAGTCAGAAAAAGAAAAAAAAGAATAATAAAGAAAAAGAAACCGTAGAATAACAAGAGGGTCTTCCGTTGGAAACGGAAGACCCTAAAAAGAAACAAAGCAATAACAATAAGGTCTTCCGTTGGAAACGGAAGACCTTAATAATAGGGAAAAAGAAACAAAGCAATAACAATAAGGTCTTCCGTTGGAAACGGAAGACCTTAATTAAAATAATCACAATTTTAAAACTGAAGCTTTCAATTATAAACATTATATTTATATTGGTTAAAGCAAGTTGCAGTTCATTTGATCGAAGTTGGAATCAATTTTCAACGTATCCGGGGTCAATTTTCAACCCGGGTCAATTTTCTTCGTTACACCGCCAACATCAATTTCATGCTCAACGATGCTGGTTGACCCAAGATCCAAATCTTTTAAAGCAAATGCGTGCGTGTATTGACAGAGAAATGTACGCTCTACTAACCGCTGGTCATCCGTCAGATCAACACTACACCTTCTCTGGAGTTCCTCCAATTTTTTGTCGAGTTTAGTATTATGCGCCTGTTCCTTTTCATTCGGCACATGACGACAGAGGGACAATTCAGCCACATGCGTTTCAGTGTATATGGTGCGCTTCTCTGGTCCTATGTTTACTACGCAAATTAGCACAATGCTGTTTCCTTTCACCAAGATTCTTCCAACTAGTGTACCTGAGGCAACAAATTTCTCGTTAGGCGCAACCAAGTAGTCTTGAATCCCAATGTTTTGGCCTTCCTTAATGCATACCTTTCCACCAATAAGCACCTCTTGCTTTGCCGTAATGGTGACTGTGTTCACTGCGACAACATGATAACAACCAAATATTCCCTCTTTCAAGAGACTGTGGGGAAAGCCATCAATGGTTTTCGCTGTATATGGCTTCGCTATATATCTATGCAACAGCTGTGTCGCTCAAAGAAGTCGATGCCTAAGATCCCATTTAGACCTAGATCAGCTACGACAGCTTTAATTCTTGTGTCGAGTGTACTGCATTTGGCTGGGAAGCCGCTACCACAAATGCGAAGGCAGTTACCACCTGCATCAAGAATCTGCCGCTTCATGTCCTTTAACACTAGTTTATCATTATCTGAAACCTTGGACAGTCTGTCAGTAGATATAAGGGTCAACGTTGCTCCAGTATCTACCAATAATTTGGCCATTACACCGCATATATCCATCTTTAGAAACATATCAGCGTCTGAACCCACTGTGTTTGTGCCATTGCCTGTCCCATTAGCCTTGTTGTGCATCTGATTAGAATTTGCCTCAGCTCTTTTCCGTCTCCTCGATTTCCGCTTTCACTACTCATGACAGAATTCTTTCTCGGTCTGTTATCTAAGTCTTTTCGAATATATCGTGGCTTTCTGCAGTAAAAAAACAATTTCTGCTGCTCTTGTACTCTGGGTCTTAACTGTGCATTGTCCCCGCCTTGTCTCTTTTTAGACTTCACCTTTAACTGTACTGAGTCTATCTTTGCGTTAAGAGCATCTATCGTCTTTGCAAACGTATCGTTTTCTGAATCTGGGGCAGTGGGACGAGGATAGCCTTTTCTCTCGGCTTTATTGTATGCCTCTAACTCCACGGCCAGTTGAATCGCATCATTCAGGTGTCTGGGGCGGAACTGTTTTATGCGAATGCGCATCTCTGAGTTTACCAGTGCGTCCACAAATTGATGTTTGGCCAACGTTTCCCGAATCTCAGCAGAGGCGGTAGGGTATGCCAAATAGACGAGCCGCTAAATGATTTGGCCTAGCTCGGGAAGAGTCACCTGCTCTTTGACGTATTTCTCTCCTCTGAACTCTATAGAGCTCGGTTTGGCTTGGCGGCGCAAATCGATCCTCCAAAGCTTGAACGAGGGAATCAAAAAAAGGTTTTGCTTCTCAAAAATTGGCATATTTCCCAAGACTCCCTGCGCATTGTCACGTAAGGAAACTGCCAGGTATAAACCCCTTTAGTGGCATAACTCCAGCCGTTGATGTCGGCGCAGACTTCAAAATGCGCAAAGTAATCAAGCCAAGTGCCACTTCCATCGTATGTAGCTGGCCTGATAGATTGCTTGGCAATGAAATTGCCTGTCTCATTTCATCTTGCAGACCTTTCAAATCTCACCCGCGATCGTCTGCGCGTCACACCGGGTAGGAGCGAGTAGACCTGCTAATTAATATCTGGCTTGTGCGCGGGCCAAGAGCCGCTAGCAAATGACATATGACCGATGTTTCCTCTCTGACTCTTCGTAGACCTCGTAAGAATCAGATAACTGGTCGTTGCTGCGCGGGTACTGTTCTCTTGTTAGAGCGAAGTACGGAATAAGCCCCCGTCTCATACGCAGCAGCAGCATCTTCAAGATGTAAAGCTGTCGTGTGATCAGTACGCTTCTGAGAAGTATCCAAAGCTATGCACATAGTATCATCACCAGAATCTCTGCTTGCAGTGGGTCTTGGTGTTGAGGTTTTCATGATGTCGCTGCACTCGCGCATCTCGGCGATCTTTTCCTCTAAGAAAGATATTTCCTTGTCGACTTCTTCCATTCTTTTCAGCAGCAATTGCAGAGTATCCCACCGGCGCCACCAAATTTTGTGTAACGTGCAAGGAGGTCACTGCCTGTGTTCCCCTTCGGGCCCGTACCCAAGATAGAATCGGATAGCCCTGATTGCTGACAATATTTACAAGTGCAGACTTTAATCACCGTTCCCGCACATATATAGGGACTCAACGTTACGCGGGCAGGGATGACCGCTCACCTACGCAACTCGACCGGTACCAAAGTTAACGCAAGCAGGGATAATTGTACACTTACGCTAGAAAGACCTGAACATCAGCAGGGATGATCACACACTAGTGCTCCGCCGCTACTACCACCAAAAGTATGACCACGAACAGTCGTTACTATTTAAGTAATTGACACTGTCCCTATATATGTGCAAGGCTAAAATAATTTGAAGTATCTAAAATAGGAAATCAAAAATAAACACACTATTCCAACCTAATCTAAAACTACTTATGCACAACACCTTATTTACATATACTATTCATTACAGTATAAAAATAATCATCACAATAATTGGTTAATACTGGATACATTAATCAAATAATCAAGATTCACTAAATCAAGGGCAATAACTGAATACAGTATAATACAAATAGATACAAATGAAAAAAAGGTGCTTGCTACAAGAAATCATATCGTCTTCGCAAGCTCGATCGAAACAACTTTCTATGTCTTTACTCAACGTCAACTGACAGGGGTCTCTATATCAACGTATCGATTTGCCATGATGTCCATACAATTAATGTAATTGTATTGTAGTTGTCAGTGAGCTCAAATATATTTATATTAAGTATGGTAATACGAGGGACGTTTTAAAATTGTCCCCTCATTCAAGAACAATTTCAGTTACAAAATAATGTAATAATTCATGATTTAATTGTCTTTAAAGTTCCAGATACTCTGTTTGACTATACAAAAGACTATCTACAGGCAAGCTTACGTGCAGGACTAGATTGCCCAGGTTGTAGCACTACATGGAGCATCTGTGAACTCGTTGTATACTGCAATATGTCAGAGGATGAAAAACAATTCTTTCTAAGGGTTGCAAACTTAAATGAACGCAATGACAAATTAGCTGAAGAATTTGTTCCACAGGACAGCGCAGAAAACGCAAGCGATGAAAGTGACAATTCAATTAAATCGCTTACCTAAGCAACTATATACATTATTCATTATGAATTATCTATTCTTACCATGAAAATACAAGTGCTAATAGGTTTCATGTATATAGTAGGCTTACAATTTATTTTATTATACTTTATAATACTTTTATTATTATTATACTTTTGCATTATTGTCCTAGAATAAGTATACATATTTTTTTTTAAAACTGAACTTTATTTAACAACTGTTAATAAACAAGTTTTTACATTTTTGTTTTGACGTCAACTTTATCAACTTATTTTGAGATTCTATTCTCTCTATAAACTTATAGTTAATTAGTAATAGCAAACAAATAAATAACGAGATCAAATTTCATTTGCTACCTATTTCAAATGTATATAAAATGGGTTGGAACAGTTTTTGAATCTATACTACTATATTAAAATAATAGACTCGAATTGTTGGGCTTTAATACCGAGAAACCGGAAGAGTACTGTCTTTTGTTTGATATATTTTAAACATCATTGGTACTTGGAGATTACCAATTTATTTTGTTTTTATAATTTAGCTTCGCTAATTAATGATCAATGAAAATTCCTTTCAAAAATCCGGAAATCATCATATTTTTTTGGATTTTACAATCTTGCGCATGCGCATTACATTCACGCTAAAACACGGGAGGCTCTTTAGTTTATGATTCCACAATATCACATTTGCATGCATAGGCGTCGGAACCCCCGAGGGGGGGGGGGGACTAGAGAAGGGTTAACCCCCCACCCCTTTTTTGTGCAAAGTTAGACTTAACCATTAGGAACATAGCATCAGGGAGGGTTCAGTCCCTACCCTCCTCCAACTTTTTCTCGCAGCAAACAAATTGGTTCCTAAATAGAATGAAATATTAAAAGTGATATAGTATAGTGATAGCCCCCCGCCCTCGCGGATTAGGAATTTCATGGATTTGAAAAAAAAAATGGCCGGTAAGATTGGAGTCATAGTTATAGTTATAGGTATAATACCCCCTCCTCCTCCTCCACGGATTAGGAATTTCATGAGGTACGCTTGGTGTTATAGGTATAATCCCCCCCCCCCCACACACACACACACGGATTAGGATTTTCATGATTTTAGGAATTCTTGTCAGGATTTTTCTTATGATTATTGTAGCCCCCCCCCTTTCAATTTCCTTCCGACGCCACTGGCATGGATAAACTCAAAAACGTGAAAATTTTCATTGAGAATTTGTCATATATTCTGTTTATCAAAGGAAATACGGACGATCACTATAACTCAGTGCATTTAGAATGAAAAGTCGATAGAGTTCTGAATGTCAGCATGGTGTATAAATTCGAAGCCAGTAAAAACGTTGGTGAAAAAGTGTTTAATTCTTTATTAAATGAATTAATTTTTAGATAAAAGGTACTCACACCCTCAAAATGGTTTGTTATGTGAATAATTTAACTGCTATTTTTAATGCAGCTTCAATTATTTTCTCCAAAATCGTTTTGGAGCGATTCCGCAATTTTTTGCTACATTACGGGTACATTGGAGCAGAGACATAAATGACCGAGATTGGCAACTTCGCCATTAGCGTGTTTTATAATTGAAAAATGTTACGGGACCATCCTACCTTGAAAACTACATTTTAGTTAACTGAGATAATGGTCTTAAACCAAAATTATATTGTTTTTATTAAAAATGTGCATAGGCTTTAGACATTTTTAAAACAAATAATTGAAAAATACGATAAATATATAGAAAATACATTGGCCAGCTAGAAAACATCGGCGAAATCTCGGACGACAAGTGGCCAACTGCCTCCTAAAACTCCTCTTTTAATATTGTTTATATGACATAAACTCATTTAAATTAATATTTTGAATGTGTTGGTAATATGTTGTATCTGTTTATATAACGATATGATTGTTAATTAGAAAGACATACTGATTTAAACTGGGAACACTTTTCAATAGGGAACGCGATATTTAAATCAGTTGCCAATCTTTGTTATTTTTGTCTCTGATGGGAGACATTTTAAATGTGGTGAAGGTCTGTCCTGAGACACAATTAGATTATTCTAACTAAGCAGAGTGTATTGAAGTTAATATCATTATTGTAGGCTTAAAGCTTGGTTATGTAAATGTCAACAATACGGTGTATCGATGTACCTATTTCGTAAATTTCCTATAGCATATGCAATGTCAACGCGTGCACGCACGGGTCAAAGTCTAGTTTTTATTAAAAGCATTCACCGGCCCATTCAATTTTGTATTCGTTTAACAGAAGAAGCTATTAAATTCAGTTTTTAGATAAAACTCCCCCAAAGAAGTAACCAAATATGAAGACAAAAGACCAAATTATTTTACAAAAGGTGAATGTCTGTAAAGAAATTCGTCCTTGGGTTTTGGATGACCATTTTTGGTTACTTCTAATCTGAAAATTCTCTATAATATATTTATTCTGCTAGTTATATATTTTACAATGCCAAATAAATTTTATTGAATAAAATAGTTGAAAGAAAATTACATATTTACAGGGTTTGATACGTTGAATATTTTGTGGCGGAGGTTTCCGAAAGGATAATAAACATTTTTATAATCCAATAGTTTTAGTATACTGCAACTTTAGCTTCCTATTTTTCAGCGCACCTTACTTCCAGATAAGATGTGCATTGTTTTACCTTCATATTGTTCTGAAAAACTTATTTGAGCATTTTTAAAATATGTTTATGGACATATTTTTTCTTCTTCATATTTAGCCAATAAAATCAATATACTGAAAGTTATTATAAGCTCAAATATTATGTGAAACCAAAGAAAATTCATTAAGATGTGACCCCAACATTTTTTTTACTTCTACATCAAACATTAGATTTATGTCTATTTGTATGCAAAGTTTTGGGAAGATGACATTACTATTAATGTTTTTTTTTTTTTTTTGCGTTATAGTTTGAGTACTCAAACATTTTGTTACAATCAGAATATATGATCTTGCGTTCATTATGTATTGGTATATTAAGCCAAAAGTAAGGCAAGGTTTTTTAAACTGTAACTTAAATGTTACTTTTATATTCACTACGTGTCTTCGACTAAAACTGTATTTAAATCATTATAACATAACATTTCAAACTGATTATTTCAAGGATATCTGCAAAAAATCATTTCCAATGTCAAACAGCAATATTTTTAAGAAAATAATTTTTTTCTATTTGGGTCTCCATATTTAAAAAATGGCATGCAACATGAGTTTCAAATAGAATAAATTAATATTCTAAGCCCCCCCCCCCCCCTCTTTTTTTTTTTTATAGGAAAATGGGTTTCGTTTATAAGCATTACTTGTATTTCAAATGCTAACCTCCTAAAACCCTCTTCGGACCTGTGCACCGGAAATGACAATTTTTACACAAAAGTTTGTTTTCATGTTGACGGAATCTAAATTTCCAAAATTATCGGACCGGACTAATGCTTGGGCTTAAAATCTAACATAGAATCTAACATAGATTCTAAAGTTTAAAGGAAATGTTTTAAAATCTATTTGTCAAAAACAACAATGGTAGATTTTTTTTCTATTTCTCAGAATGCTTAGACTGTTTATTGTTCAAACCCCAAAATTATACTACAAAAAAGTATGCATAATTGGCCTACAAAACAATATGTAAAATCTCAAGTTCATTGTCGTTTTGTATGTTGACAAAAGCAATATTTTAAAATCTGCAAATTTACACGGATACTGATTCCTCGTGTTTAAAGAGACCCCTACAGTAGCTGCATAAATAAGACGAATGGCGATTAACACAATAAAATGAACGAAAAAAACTGGTTTCTAAGATTAGAGCAAAGCCACGAGTAGGTCTTCCGTTGTTGCTGCGGATTAACAAAAAATATGTAATATGGTGTCAAACGATTATAATGACTTAACTTTCAGTTCTGCTTTTGTTATAAAAACGTGTTGTAATTGAAGCCTGTATATAAAACGTGTTTTGAAAAAGAAAGGAAGAAAATGTTTCAGGAAAATTATTTGTCGAACAGTTTGTGTAATCGTTTCAAAAATTCTTTAAAAAATGAGATGTTTAATGGCGAGTTAAATTTTCAAAGGGTAGCAAGCATTGTTATAATATATATGATACGAGTAGACTTGGACATTCAAAAATAATATATAATCGGCTTAAAAAAAAGATCAGTGGGAGAATTTATGCAAAAGCGAGCATCTAAATTTTACACCAGACGGTGCTGTTTCATAGAGACACCGCTATGTAACGTGAATTAAATAACCTTATTTACAGAAATGAATATTACTTCTCTCGACGATGTAATAATGTGCAAAATCCTTATTTTTATGTCAGTGGGTTGACTAATTAAATTTAACTTCAATTGCGCTTGTGTAAATTGGAATTCTGGGAAGGAATTAGACAGTCTGTGTTACAGAAATTCGAAGAAGTTATGAAACTGGTTAGTTTCTAGATCAAACTGCGAATTGATGTATTAAAAGACTATCATGGGTATCGTGCAAATATAAGCGCATATATTTTTGGGAGGCAGATATGTCGCTATATTATAGGCTGCAAGTCGAGTGAACTATCATGGTCTTTCGAAGAAATAAGAAATCTGTCGACACTTGAAGTACTTTGATGATTTCTATGGTGATCGACTGCATTGCATAATGTAGTATTATTTCCCAGGAACAAAATTTCTTTTGACTTCAAACTTTCAATTATAATGTAAATTATTATGAATTATTCTGTTCATAACTATAGAAGTTTAGCGTGTTCAACAGGTTCATTTATTAGCCACATTCTCAGGTTACGATTTCACATCTTTAATGTGAAGATGATTGACTTCGAATAATAGTCTTATTGTTTATAAAAGCACCCTTCCAACTGTTACTCAATTACATATGTTCTGAGTTGTGTGCCTGAAGCGACACACGCTTTTCGGTCGCACGTGGCGATTTAATTAACACAGACTGACCGAATAAACAAACGGGTGGGAAAACACGTTAAGAAGAAAATGTTACACATAAGAAGAAGTCACCAAAAATGATTTTTGACAGATCTGGATATCTTTTCGCCAAGTTAAAAAAAACCCCAGCGCGAGCACTTGTCAGCGGGGCGGGAGGAGGGGGGGGGGGGGCGCAGCAATGAGTTCGCTTCCACACTGAAACGAACAACCATGTAGAAAAACTACAGAGTGATTAATATGTGACCGATAGAATCTTATCTTAAGTTGTTTAAAACTCATTTGAATATTCTTTAAAATAATCATCAAATACTTCAATTCAGAACATTCTACCTACCGCAAACATGTAACATGGAACTTTGATTATAATTTGATTTGATTTTTAAACTACCCTGTACGCTATCGTTTAATAAATCAATGCTTAATCAACTGTACAAGTAAAATAAATTTATCTTTTCATCTTAAACCTATATAATACTTTAAAACATAATAAAATATAGTTCTGTCCGTGCAAAATATGAAACATGAACGCGTGATAAGGTACATGTAGAAGAACACGAGCCGACCGCGGATCACTTGTCCACTCGCGCTGGATCTCCTCGGCCATGTGCGAGGGATGATCATCATTTAATATTAGGGGGAGGGGGGGGGGGGGGGTTAAAAAAAATTAGATATACAAACCAACCATTAATTTATGTCTGGCGATGTTTCCGATTTGGAGTAATATCGTTCATTAATATTCATTTACACTGTTTAATTGAATAAATACGAGATGGACAAACTTTTATAACATAAAATTAAAACAGTTTTTGTATTTACGGTTATATAAACTCAAACACGTTCATATTCATCTAAGTGTGCGTCGCGGTGTGCGAATTTTGTGTATTAGATAACCGCTTACCGCTAGGTAGTGCAGCCGTGGTTGATAGATAACGTAAAGGTACAACGCACAGACACGCACAGCTCAGAACCCAGGACGATTTGAAAAGTTTGCAGTATAATGACCATATTCTATCAAATATAAGTTCTTTATTTTAAACTTAAAACCCACAATTGATCTATGTCTGATATTGCTTTAGATTGAGAATGACATTGCTTTTATTAATTAACTGAACGATTTCTTAATTGACACCCAATCGTTTAGTCTATAAACTTTTATGTGTAATCAAAATTAAAACAATTCTTGAGTTTGCGGCTAAATAAACTCATATATGAGAGACGCAACTCTCGTGTATTAGATAACCGCTGACCGCTAGGTAGTCCAGCCGCGACCATGGTGACCGATTTTCTCGGCCGCGGGCGAGGGAGAGTTTCGTTAACTTGGCCAAATTGCCGCGAGGACTGGTCAACACGTATTACTTTTTACCCTCATATTATGCAATACCCGAACACAAAAAAAGTTTTATGAGTTCAATAAAGTCACAAACAATGTTTTTTTCAGCGACGCCCATATCGAAAAATTTACCGTTTTAGAGTTATGAAGCAAAGATTTTTAAGGAATCTAGACCCCTCATTTTAGGGGCTAGTCCCTTTTTAATGGTATCAAATGAAAGCTCTTAATATTCTGCACAACTTTTGTTCTATATGTGTCTAGAAAAAATTTACAACTAAAGAGTTATTGAGCAAAAATATAAGCAAAATTTAACATTTTTTGAAACATAAATTTCGATGTAATTTTTTAAGAAGTATACGTGGGTTAATCAAACATGTAAAACTAGGAGGACAACGTTCAACATGTCTACATTAAGGATTCCTAAATTAAAACTACTTGCTACGGATCAACTCGGAGCCTTTGCAGGTACACGAGACCCAGTAAAAAAATATTCAAAGAGGAATAACTCAAAACCGGAAGTAGCGATCTCACAATATTTTGTGCTATAGTGAGCTATTGTCATCTACAATAAACCCTGAAAAATTGAATAAAATCTAATGACAAACAAGCGAGATATTACAGTTTAAAGAAACGTCTAGAAGAAAAAGAAGAAAAATAACTAGAGCAAAGCTCGTTGCAAAGCAACGAGTGGGTCTTCCGGTGGTGTCGAGAGTAAAGATAGAAGTTCCTGTAAGAAGCAGAGTTCTAAAACCAACTACAAAGAAAATAAAAAAAATATTTAAATAAAACGAATAATTTTTAGTACGACTTAACAATGTCTGACTGATTTCAAGAACGAATGAACAAAAACCTTTACAATTTCTAGAACGACTTAATAAAAAAAAGTCCCGAATGTCTTCAAGTACGAATTAACAATTTCCGAATTATTTTAGGTACGAGTTAATTTAACTTTTAACATAACAATATTTTCTTAACCAAAAGCGTGGAATCAAAATTTTCGAAAAACTCAATTTTTAAATCCCAATATTTTTTTAATGTATCGTCCGATTTTAAAACGGATTTCAGTTTTTAATTAAGATTAATAAAAGCTCCTTTGTTGCTTTATGATTTATATTAAATTATTGGTCAGAAAAGAGTTATTATAACAAGACTTAAGAGCCCTTCTGGCCCCCTAATTTGAGGGATCAGCCCCTTTTTCTTGATATCAAATAAAAGGTCTCGCTAATATAAACATATTTTGTTCTACAAGTGTTCACGAATGTTTAACCGTTATCGAGTTATCTTAACAACTGTATTTTACGGGCCGACCCTTTAACTCTTAACACTAACAACAAAAGTTATGGTATCATATTGTTCAAAACATAATCTGAACAACTTTTGTTTTACATTGCTTTTAAAAATAATTCTCCTTTTTCAGATATTAATGTTCAAAGTTTTGAATTTCGGCCCCTTGAAACCCCTAATTACGTAATATATGACTTAGGTATGATACTGTATAGATAAACAGCTGTACAATGAACATTTTTGCTTCTATAATTAATAACAAATTATTATTCAGTAAAAAGTTATTGTAAGAAGATTTAAGACCAATCTTGATATCAAATGAAAGGTCTTGCAAATATAAACATATTTTGTTCAACAAGTGTTCACGAAATGTTAACGGTTCTTAGGATATCTTTACAAATGTGTTTTAAGGGCCAGCCTTTTATCTCCCAAATGGGGTCATGAACAAAAAATTTAAGGTGGCATATTTTACAGAACATTATTTTAAACAACTTTTGTTCTACAATGCTTTTCAAAATATTTATCCTTTTTCATATATTAATGATCAAAATTTTGAATTTCTGGCCCCTTGAAACCCCTAATTACGTAACATATGACTTAAGTATGGTACTGTATAGATAAACAACCCAACAATGAACATTTTTGCTTCTATAATTAATAACAAACTATTATTCAGTAAAGAGTTATTGTAAGAAGACTTTACTGCCCTCTTGGCCCCTAATTTGAGGGGCCAGCCCCTTTTTCTTGATATTAAACGAAAGCCCGTGCAATTGGAAACTAGTTTTGCATTACATGTTTTAACAAAATATTTATACATCAAAAGATATCACAGAAAATGTGCAAAAATTTCGTGAAAAAATTTGGTGCCAATTTTCAGGTTCAGGCGAGCTTTGAGGCCTTTACAAATTTTCATCATTGGAAGCATGGGAGTACTTATACATACATTCATCTACAATCCCTGAAAATTTCAAGCTTCTATCTTGATTAATTTTGGAGGAGATGCGTGGACAAAATGACCCTTAAAAATTTACAAAATCGTCAATATCTGAAACCGGAAGTGACGTCATCATTTAAAAATTTTATAATTTGTAGCGCCGATCATGTTTTATCCGTTTTGGAAATTTTGTGCGAATCGGTTGGATAGTTTTTGAGAAATAGCGCTCCAAAAAAGTCATAAGGAAAAAAAAAAAACTAGAGCAAAGCTCGTTGCAAAGCAACGAGTGGGTCTTCCGTTAATGTTGGAAGTAAAGCTGGAAGTTCCTGTAAGAAGCAGAGCTCTTAAACCAATTACAAGAGTAACTAAAATATAAAAGATGAAAAAAATCGAGTTAACAAAATACGAATGATTTTAAGAACGACTTAACAAACATCTTTCCGATTTCAAGAACGACTTAACCAAAAAAATTCGAATGTGTTTAAGCACGACTTAACAATATTTTTGGTACGAGTTAATTTCACTTTAAACATTACGCTATTTTTTAAACCAAGGACGCGGAATCAAATTTCCGGATTTATCAATTTTTAAACCCCGATATCTCTGTAATGCATCGTCCGATTTTAAAACGGGTTTCGGTTTTAAATTAAGCTAGATAAAAGCTTCTTTGCTACTTTATGATTAATATCAAATTATTGGTCAGAAAACAGTTATTATGAAAAGATTTAGTAGCCCTTCTGGCCCCTAATTTGAGGGGTCAGCCCCTTTATCTTGATATCAAATAAAAGGTCTCGCTAATATAAACATATTTTGTCCTACAAGTGTTCATGAATTGTAAACCGTTCTCGATATATCTGTACAAATGCGTTTTCGGGGCCGACCCTTTAACCCCTTACCGGGGCCACTAACAACAAAATGACTGGTATCATATTGTTAGAACATTATTTTGAAGAACTTTTGTTCTACATTGCTTTTAAAAATATTTCTCCTTTTTCAGATATTAATGACCAGAGGTTTGAGTTCTGGCCCCTTGAAACCCCTAATTAGGTAATATATGACTTAGGTATGGTAATGTATAGATGAACAGCTGTACAATGAACATATTTGCTTCTATAATTAATAGCAAAATATTGTTCAGTAAAGAGTTATTGTAAGAAGACATTAGAGCCCTCTTGACCCCTAATTTGAGGGACCAGCCCCTTTTGCTTGACATCAAATAAAAGGTCTTGTAAATATAAACATATTTTGTTTAACAAGTGTTCACAACATGTTTACCGTTCTTGAGATATCTGTACAAACGTGTTTTAGGGGACGACCCTTTAAGTCCTAAATGGGGTCATAAACAAAGACATTTCAGGTAGCATATTGTACAAAACAATATTTTGAACAACATTTGTTCTACATTGCTTTTCAAAATATTTCTCCTTTTTCAGATATTATTGATCAAAGTTTTGAACTTCTGGCCCCTTGAAACCCCTAATTACGTAATATATGACTTAAGTAAGGTACTGTATAGATAAACAGCTGTACAATGAACATTTTTGCTTCTATAATTGATAACAAATTATTGTTCACTAAAAAGTTATTGCAAATAGACTTTAGAGCCCTCTTGGCCCCTAATTTGAGGGGCCAGCCCCTTTTTCTTGATATCAAATAAAAGCCCGTGCAAATTGAAACAGCTTTTGCACTACATGTTTTAACAAAATATTTATACGTCAAAAGATATTACGGAAAATGTGCGAAAATTTTGTGAAAAAATTTGGTGCTAATTTTCAGGTTCAGGCGAGCTTCTAGGCCTTGCGGGCTTTTCGCAATTGGAAGCATGGAGGGAAATCTACAGACATTCATCTACAATCCCTACAAATTTCAAGCTTTTATCATGATTAGTTTCAGAGGAGATGTGTGGACAAAATGACCCTTAAAAATTTACAAAATCGTCCATATCTGAAACCGGAAGTGACGTAATCATTTGAAATTTTAGTAATCAGTAGCGATATTGATGCTTTATAACTCCTAAAAATTTGGTGTAAATCGGTTGAATAGTTTCTGAGAAATAACGCTCCAAAAAAGTCAGAAAAAGAAAAAAAAGTATAACTAGAGCAAAGCTCGTTGCAAAGCAACGAGTGGGTCTTCCGTTAATGTCGGAAGTAAAGCTGGAAGTTCCTGTAAGAAGCAGAGCTCTTAAACTAATAACAAGAGTAACTAAAATAAAAAGATTTTAAAAAATCGAATTATTCCTGGTACGACTTAATAAAATCCGAATGATTTTAAGTACGACTTAACAAAAACCTTTCTGATTTCAAGAACGACTTATCAAAAAAAAATCCGAATGTGATACAGTACGATTTAACAATTATTTTATGTACGAGTTAATTTTACTTTAAACATTACGCTATTTTTTAAACCAAGGACGCGGAAACAAAATTTCCGGAAAAATGAATTTTTTAACACCTATATCTCTGTAATGCATCGTCCGATTTTAAAACGGTTTTCAGTGTTAGATTCAGCTTAATAAGCTCTATAAAACACATATTCATTTTTGATTTGATCAGAAAATTCATTTTTTCGAAAAATTTGTTTCACTTCCGGTTTCGACCGGAAGTGACAAAATACATTTTTTGGTCAAATGCCATAAGTAAATCCGCAGATTTACAATCACAGAAAATTTCAAGTCTTTATAAACAACTGTTTACGAGAAAAGTGCTGGACAAAATCACTTTTTGAAAATTTTTAAAATGACGTAAATAGAAACTGGAAGTGACTTAATGACTAAAAGTTTGAAGGCTTCAAGGGACAAGAAATTAAAATAATCCCTGAAAATTTCTTGCAAATTGGTTGAATAGTTTATGAGATATAAAGCAAAAAAGAAGTCAGAAGGAAAAACAAGAAGAATAATAATAATAAAACTAGAGCAAAGCTCGTTGCAAAGCAACGAGTGGGTCTTCCGTTAATGTCGGAAGTAAAGCTGGGAGTTCCTGTAAGAAGCAGAGCTCTTAAACCAATAACAAATGTAACTAAAATAAAAAGATGAAAAAATCGAATTATTCCTGGTACGACTTAACAAAATACGAATTATTATAAGTACGACTTCACAAAAACCTTTCCGATTTCAAGAACGACTTAACAAAAAAAATCCGAATCTGTTCAAGTACGACTTAGCAATTATTTTTGGTACGAGTTAATTTTACTTTAAACATTACGCTATTTTTTAAACCAAGGACGCGGACTCAAAATTTCCGGAAAAATCAATTTTTAAACCCCAATTACTCTGTAATGCATCGTCCGATTTTCAAACGGATTTCAGTGTTAGATTCAGATTATTAAGCTCTACCAAATACATATATTTTTTTTATTTGATCAAAAAATTTAATTTTTCGAAAAATTTGAATCACTTCCGGTTTCGACCGGAAGTGACAGATTTTCATTTCTTGGCCCTATTACATAAGTAAAATGACAAATGTAAAATCGGAATGAAATGACAAAATGACTTTTTAAATTTTTTTTTTAAATGACGTAACGTAAACACGGAAAGGTCGTTTTCAAAGAAACTTTAGGATCTTATATTAGAGGCATAATAGTTGCACATAATCTCTCAAAGTTTCATTTCAATCGGTTATAAACTTTTTGAGTTATAAAGCCGAAAAGGAGTCAGATACAAAAGATGTCACCTTTGACCTTCCAAACTGTGTGCTTGTTGCACCATCAAATGTCAGAAACTTAGCAATGTAAAGTTTATTATATTTCTGTGAATATATCCTATGTAAAATTACAATGAATAAACATGCTATTCCATCTAACTGTGAAATAGTTTCTATGCTATCTGTCCATGGTGAATAGTCAACGAAAGTATTCACCGGCAGCATTCGATTTCCCTTTTTTAAACTCGGAACACCTCTGGTATAATCCGATCACAGCATTAAATTCAAAGTCCGATAATTCTAATTTGTTTATCATCAAGAAATTCTGCATGGCCAACAAATTAAGTTTTCTTCAGGATAATAATTAATATATCTATATCTATTTACTGACAGAAAGACAGACTAAGACTGTTGTGTTGTGTGAGGATGACAGACAGTTTTTTGTCCCCCTCAACAGCAACTATTTCACTTGGCTTCGCCCATGAAATAGTGGCTGTCTTGGAGGACAATAAACTTGCTATCATCCTCATACCCAGTGAATAGGTATATAATGTCCCATCCACATAAATTTCGAGTTATATAACCTCCCATTTGTAACTTGCAATTTCACAGTGTAAAGTCAACACAACAGTCTTAGCCGCAAGTTTCACCATTCAATTCTCATATACGTATTAAACATTAGGGGTTTTCATATTGCATACCAATTCCAACAAGGGAGATCCCTCTAATGATGATCATTAAAATTCATTTTATGAATCTTAGCAACACTCATAAGCCTTCAAGTACAGCATCTCTTAAGGTGGCTCAAAACACCTTGATATATTTTCTCAAATCAGCAGAAAATTACTTGATTATGATAGATATCATAATTGATAAGAAGTGTTTAAGTCAAAAAGGCAAAAAATGTGCAAATTTGGATGAACAATTACATTTTCAAAAATTTAATTCAATAAACAGTAACAAAAGCTCCAGGCGGACTAAAACTCAAATGGTTTAGAAACCCAATACTTTAACCATTAAGCTATGACGGTATACAACCCAATCGAACGATATTAAGTGTTCAACAAAACATTTAAATCGCCATCTTGTGAAGTAGTGTCTTAAAAAGTATAAGTCTAGGTGTAGTGATGTACCTTAATTTTACAAAAATATTAACGGGTACTTTATCCGAATCGTCCCTTGCTACCTTTAACTTAGTACATTTTATGAACAGATGTCTTTGTCTTAGAATAAGAAAGCTAATGCAATTCTGAGAAAAAAGTATACCACATATTGACAATTCCATTGAGGTTTAATAAACATATGGCCATTTAATTGAACCCACCATTTCCAATTTCTTTTACTCAACACAGGTTTACAGGGTTCTCCATAGTAAAACATCTTTACCTGATCTTTTAGAGGTCAATTGTTGTTCAACCACCTTTAATAAGAAACCTTATTCAATACAACATACATCTACATGATATTATCTTGATAAAAGCTTCACATAACTTAGAAATGCCCTTACATGTATACCCACCCCCTATCTTTTGATTTTCATAAAAAGTCATGGTTTGAAATATTTTGCCTAATTTTCTGAAACTTGTGGCAATTTCTATGAGTCATTTCTCACAAATGTTTGAAAACAATCATCAATGATACTAAAATTTGATCTTTTTATGTTTCTTGAATGATTTGTAGCATTTTAATAAATAAATAGACAAGTATTCCTGCATGTGATTTCTTTTTTCCATGAAAAAAAGTAAGCTAACAATCATATTTATTAAAAATCTAATCTATTCTGGTTTCTTGTCTCTTTTTAACCATGATAAAACAGTAAGATCAACAAGTTCAACATTAGCCTTAAATAAAATTAAATTCAAACACACCCGGGTAGCTGGAAGCGGAGGAGAATTCCATTAAAAATGTTCAAATTTGACATGTTTTTTTCTACTTTTTTTATGCATATATACCTTAAAAGGATGAAAATAGATTGTTTCTTGCTCATTTCATAAGTAATAATCATTGCTGGTGTTATTCAAAAGTCAAATGTACATTTACATATCCTACATGTAATCTTAATGGAGAAAACTGGAAAGAGTTGGGTGATTTTTCAACTATGTAAACACATCTAAATATCTTTATAAAATAAAAAATGAAGGAAATATAATTGCATACTTTTATTGAAAAACAAATTTTCACAACAATTATATTTCTTTAAACAGCCTTAATTTTGTTTTTCATAATTTCTTATCAAACATGAACAAACCACAATAGGACATGATGCTTTCTTAAAGTTCCATTATTGTTCATGCATTATCCGATTTAATTTGAATTACCGGTAGATAGTCTGTAGAACACAGGGAATATGCATGTGGGTAGAGGTGACAGGTTAACCTCAAGAGCTGAAACCACAAGAATCAACAGGTAGAAGCCATGTGGTAACAAGAGTCTGCTTTAAGCTGAAATGAAGAAAAAAAAAATTAGCTGTGTTAACATATATGTACTTGTAATAGCTGTGTTTACATTAACATATACATAATATTTTTGGAAAAAATACACTGACCATGCAGTGTTATAAGTATGACATATCCAAATACCAGTATATGACATTAACATTTAGCCAGTACAAAAACAAAAATGTGCATATCAAGTCATAATATCATACCATTAAAATAATTTCTTGGGTATAGACATATCAGATTGGGAGAGAGCGAGAGCAGGAGTGAGAGAGAGAGTTTGTTTTACTTGAAGTGCGACAGCAATATTTCAATTCATAAACTACAAAGGAATATTACCAATCCAAACATGCAGTGTCAAAGTATAAGCTTCTGGTACGTGTATACCATGTTTTGTCAATTCTACTGGGGTTTATTGTGAATAAATTTAGCGAGGGTTTTTTTTTCTTACGAATTACATGTTTTAAAAACAATACTATGTATAATGCGCATAAAAATGAGGGATTAATAATACATGCTCATTTTAAAATTCAATGCACTTTGGATTTCTTTTACAAGATCGAGATATTTTTGTCACAAAATTAAGTTGCCCTCTGACAGTTTCAGTCTTTGCCAAGATTAAAAGAGAGAGAGAGAGAGAGAGAGAGAGAGAGAGAGAGAGAGAGAGAGAGAGAGAGAGAGAGATCTGAGGCACATGCAGTAAAAATTATTTACATGCTATGTAGATGTGATATGCATGTAAAGCTTACCTAAAATGAATCAATATGTATAAAAGATAATATAATCTCTCAAATTACAATGATTCTGTGAAATACTTATATCTTGAGAAGACTGTTTAATAGATATCATGGAACATTGACCTAAATTCTGAGCTTGATATAATTTGAAATTTGAGACTTTTCATCTCGCACTCTGTTTTACATGCCTGTTACACAAGCAATAACCATATATAACAGAAAGCGAGACAAAAGGTCTAATTTTAATTAGATTGAATATTTACTTTGTCAAATATATTTATTTAATTAAACACAAGCATGAGTTTTTAATTTAAAAATTAAGTGAAGGCGATATGGTAAAGATCTGCTATATTTAAATATTTAGGGTAAAGTTATCATCATGCAAACATGCACTCTAATTAAAACATTCTATTCTTGTGTACCTTAAGTCTCCCACTGCTTTTAATTTTAAATTCTTCATGCAATTTACTACTGATATCCTCTCTTCACTTGCCTCGGATAGTCTTTTAAACACCATCACCAGTCCCGTAAATTCATGTGGTCCATTTTGTTTACATGTAAAAATGGCGACTCTCGATCTCGATGTAAATTCAACATACTTGATTTTCCGAGGTCGGTAGCGTGTTTCGGAGAAAGTCTGAGGCAAATAAAGAGTCGATATCAGTAGTAAATTGCATGAAGAATTTAATGGTACTAATGTTTTCACAGAATTTGCGTATAAATAAGGTAAATCAGTCCAAAACTAGCGCACGTTTTTCTGCGCAATAAATATACATGTACAATTTTTTCAATGGGTGGCCCTGTAGCTCTCCGGTCTGTCAATATTTTTTTCCCGGAGAGCTACAGTGTTGCAGCTACCGTGAAAATACACTGGACAGATAACATTCCGAGATTCCGCTGACTCTAACGCCCGCTTTTATATTGTGATGTACTTCAAAAGCGGAGGTAAGAGTCAGAGGAATCTCGGATTAGATTGAAAAGTGCAAATACTTTGAAAAGAAAAAGTCAATACGACATATCCTGTATTGAAACATACCTTTATAATCTGTCATACGTTAGTAGAGCTGAAATTTCCACTATCGACGTCTTGCAGGCCATGCTTCTTTTAAAAATGTAGACACACCGCTATCAGCTGTTTGTTCGCAGTCAAAACATGGCGAGTTGAAATGGGGAATCGTACGATAATTATTTCGATTAAAACTAATAAGACTAATAAAAACTAACAACGTAATTATCGATCGAAATAACGAAATTGTATCGATAAACACTTTAATTAACTATTAAAAAACAGAGTCCGGTTTTATGACCTGCACGAATTGTTTTCAGCAGGAGTTACTTTCAGTGTGAATTTTACACTATTTTTTAAACCAAGAACACGGAATCAAAATTTCCGGAAAAATCAAAATTTAAACCCCGATATCTTTGCAATGCATCATCCGACTTGAAAACGAATTTCAGTTTTGTATTAAGCTTTGCAAACTCTACAATATGCATATAATTTTGTGTTTTATATATAGTTTAATTATCAGTACGAATTGTTTTCAGTAGAAATTACTTTCAGTGTGAAATTTGCACTATTTTTAAAACCAAAAACACGGAATCAAAATTTCCGGAAAGATCAATTTTTAAACCCCGATACCTCTTAAATGCATCATCCGATTTGAAAACGAATTTCAGTTTTGCATTTGGCTTTGCAAACTCTACAACATGCATATAATTTTATTATTCGCTCAAAAAAATGAAAATTCTGAAAAATAAGAATCACTTCCGGTTTCGACCGGAAGTCACAAAATATTTTTTTTTGTAAATTTGCCATAAGTAAATCCGCAGATTTACAATCACAGAGAATTTCAAGTCTTTATAAACAACCGTTTACGAGAAAAGTCCTGGACAAAATCACTTTTTGAAATTTTTAAAAATGACGTAACTAGAAAACGGAAGTGACTTAATGCCTGAAAGTTTAAAATCTTCGAGGGACAAGTATTTAACATTATCCCTGAAAATTTCTTGCAAATCGGTTGAATAGTTTTTGAGATATAAAGCAAAAAAGAAGTCAGAAGGAAAAACAAGAAGAATAATAATAATAAACTAGAGCAAAGCTCGTTGCAAAGCAACGAGTGGGTCTTCCGTTAATGTCGGAAGTAAAGCTGGAAGTTCCTGTAAGAAGCAGAGCTCTTAAACCATTAACAAGAGTAACTAAAATAAAAAGATGAAAAAATCGAATATTCCTGGTACGACTTAACAAAATACGAATGATTTTAGGTACGACTTAACAAAAACCTTTTCGATTTTAAGAACGACTTAACAAAAAAAATCCGAATGTGTTCAAGTACGACTTACGAATTATTTTTGGTACGAGTTAACTTTACTTTGAACATTACGCTATTTCTTAAACCGAGGACGCGGAATCAAAGTTTCCGGAAAAATCAATTTTTAAACCCCGATATCTCTGTAATGCATCGTCTGATTTGAAAACGGCTTTCAGTGTTAGATTCAGCTTAATAAGCTCTACAAAATACATATTCATTTTTGATTTGATCAGAAAATTCATTTTTTCGAAAAATTTGTTTCACTTCCGGTTTCGACCGGAAGTGACAGATTTTCATTTCGAGCCTTATTACAGAGGTAAATCGACCAAATCATAACCATTGAAAATTTCAAGTCTCTATCCTAAAGCGTTTTTGAGAAACGCCGCGGACAAAATGACTTTTTGAAAATTTTAAAAATGACGTAACGTAAAAACGGAAGTGCGGTTGTCAAGAAAACTTTAACATCTTTGAGGGATAATAGTTTCACATTATCTCTGAAAATTTCATCAAAATCGGTTGGAAACTTTTTGAGTTATAAAGCCGAGAAGGAGTCAGAAAAAAAAAGAAAAAGTATAATAATAATAAAAAGAAACCGAAGAATAACAAGAGGGTCTTCCGTTGAAAACGGAAGACCCTAAAAAAAACAATAGAATAACAAGAGGGTCTTCCGTTGAAAACGGAAGACCCTAAAAAAACAATAGAATAACAAGAGGGTCTTCCGTTGAAAACGGAAGACCCTAATAATAAAGAAAAAGAAACCGTAGAATAACAAGAGGGTCTTCCGTTGGAAACGGAAGACCCTAACTAGATTCGATCTCGTTGCGAGCAACGAATGGGTCTTCCGTCCGATTTTTGAATAGATTAGATTAAACTTATCAATTCAAAGATAAAATCGTAGATCTAAGCGAAAAATAGAGAAAAAAAATTTGTGGCACTCGGGGCTTGAACCCGGGTCGCCTGGGCCATGTCCACTACTATATCGACTGAACTACTCAGACTCTCGCTTCAGAACTTTGACACTAAATGTCTCGAGAATGCCTTGATTGATTTTAAAACAAAATACATGTTCTGAATTTGTAAGAGGGTCACTATAAGGTGAAAAAAATTTCAAAGAAAAATATTAAAAAATAAAAAAGTCGAAAAATTCAATTTTCCAAAATTCCTTCCGGTGACGACCGGAAGTGACGGCAGACATTCTCTTGACCGAGGTGCGCCAGAAAAACGGTGGGTCTATGATCTCTGAAAATTTCAGCCCTATATCTTTGCTCGTTATTGAGAAACTTGACAGACAAAATTGACTTTAAAAATCGTTTATTGACGATAACTTCCGACCGGAAATGAATTTTCAAAAAATCTCATGGGGGTACAAACTTCATATAACGAGGTATCATCAGTGAAAATTTGAAGGAAATCGAATCAGCCATTTCAGAGAAATCGCCTGCACAAAATGTGTAAGGAAAAAAAAAATAATAACTAGACACGATCTCGTTGCGAGCAACGAGGAGGTCTTCCGTTCGATTTTTAGAATGAAATATGACATCATCGACTTTGATTTTCGACAACAAAACATAGTTTGGAAAAAGGAGTGAAGTACTAATCCTTTATTGTATCGCTATTTATAAGTTCTCTTGCTTTTTTAAATACTTGCATTTCTTCCAGTTAAGATAGAAAAGATCAAACTCTTGATCAAACTTGTTTACCTCTGGTCCCCTAAAACCCTAATTGGGTAACGCAATAGAAAACCATTATATTGTTAGGATATATAAACGTATTATACCTAATCTAGCCTTAATAACCTTTCACAAAAATGCTCTTATAAAAGGGCTATAGATAAAAGATTTTAGAGCTCTTTGATCCCCTAATCTAAGGGGCCAGTCTCTTTTTCTTGATATCAAATGAAAAGATATTTAATTCTGAACACATTTTGTCAACAAGTGTTTAGAAATTCGTTACCGTTCTGGAGATATATGAGAAAAAAGGTTTTAGGGGCCGATCTCTTACATGTATATCCTTATAGGGGCCGTTTAACGAAATTTTGAAGGATGCATATTGTTAAGAACATTAATTTGAACAACTTTTCTTCTGTATTGCATTTCAAAATATTTTTTCTTTCTGAGATATGGGTGATCGAAATTTTAGACTTTTGGCCCCTTAAAACCCTTAATTACGTAACACATAATAAAATCATTACATTGCTTAGATACATAACTGTGAGATATACATATTTGCTTCTATAACCTTTCACAAAATATCCCACAGGAAAGGGCTACAGATTAAAGACTTTAGAGTCCTTTGGTCCCCTTATTTTAGGGGCCAGCCCCTTTTTCGTGATATTAAGGAGGCCGATTTGGGTTTTTTTGCGGAAAAACTACAATAGCAAAACTCTTTATTTTTTAACCATATGTAATTTAAACCAACTCTATTTATTTGCGAAAGTTCATGAAAATCGACCGTCTGGTTTATTTTTAGGGACCATCTTAAAATAGAGGTACATTTACTATAGGAATATATAGGAAATTGTCATTTTCCGCACATCAAAGCAGTTTTAAAAAATGCTACAATAGCTTTTTTCTCAAATTGTGATATATGATAAGTAATATCATTTCCTACCTTATATGTAAAAAACACAAAATTCTACCGTCTGGTTTATAGTGGGGGGCATCTCAAAATATTAAAATGCACCAAATTTTGCTATATATTCGGATCATCGCGAATGATGATTGGTACATGTATAATGAATTCATTCCAAAAATGAGGAAAATGTCCTCGAGGATAGCATCATTCTGTATATAAAATTTCAACAGCGTATAATTTTTTCTTTTATGTTATTTCTTATAACGTTCTCCTACAAAGCTTCATTTTATCATAACGTCATAAAAGCGCAATGGCAATGCTTCCCTACCGCACAACGTAAAAATCGTGTTAAAAATAAAAATTTCCTTTAAAAATCTAAATATTTTTATCTGTATTTTGTTTATTGTGTTCAATTTTATAAATGATATCGAAAAAAATTCATAAGAAGTATAAATAAACTGTATGATATTAGAATGCGCAAAAACATGCGCAATGCAAACTAAAGTCGGCCTCCTTAAATGAAAGGTCATTTAATTCTAAACAAATTTTGTTCAACAAGTGTTTAGAAAATCGTTACCGTTCTGGAGATATATGAGAAAGAAGATTTTAGGGGCCGATCCCTTATCTCCTGATAGGGGCCGTTTAGCGAAATTTTGAAGGTTGAATATTGTTAAGAACATTAATTTGAACAACTTTTCTTCTGTATTGCATTACAAAATATTTTTCCTTTCTGAGATATGGGTGATCGAAATTTTGGACTTTTGGCCCCTAAGAACCCTTAATTACGTAACACATAATAAAATCATTACATTGCTTGGATACATAACTGTGAGATAAACATATTTGCTTCTATAACATTTCACAAAATATCCCTCAGTAAAGGGCTACAGATGAAAGATTTTAGGGCCTTTTCGTCCCCTAATTTGAGAAACCAGCCCCTTTTTCTTGATATCAAATGAAAGGTCTTGTAAATATAATTTTTGTTTACATTACATGTGTTAACAAAATATATTTCAGAAGAGAGATAAACAAAGAAAATTATGACGTTTCTTAGTCTCAATTTTCGGGACCAGGCGAGCTTTAACGCCTTTTGAGCATGGCAAATATGAATGCCAAATGGCACATCTACAATCTATTGTCTACAATCCCTGAAAGTTTGAACTCAATATCTTTTACCATTTAGGAGGAGGTCCCTGGACAAGCCGACCCTCTGAAAATCGCTAGAACGTCACTATTTTAAGAACGGAAATGACGTCATCAAAATAAAAAAATGTATATTAAGTTTAGATCAATATCTATTGGATCTGAAAGTTTCATGAAAATCGACTGAGCCGTTTTTGAGAAATCGCCGGCACAAAATTTGTAAGAAAAAAAAAGAAAAATAACTAGACACGATCTCGTTGCGAGCAACGAGGAGGTCTTCCGTCCGATTTTTAGGATATGGAATGACCTTACTCTTGATCTTCATCAACGAAACGTATCAGGAAAAGGAGGCGGGATCTAAGAGTAATCGGTGAAAGACTATCTATACCTTTGGTGTCCCTTATTTGAAGGATCAGCTCCTTTTCATTCATTTTAGTTAAAAGGTATTTTTGTGTACGGCTAATAAGTGTTTAGAAATTTGTTACCGTGTTTGAGATATCTTGGAAAATCGTTTTGATATCCGGTCTTAAAACTCATTTTAGGATCCAGATAACAAACAATATATGGTTGTACATTGTTAAGCACATTATTTTGAGCATCTTTTGTTAAATACTGCTTTCCAGAACTTTCCTCTATTTCGAGATATTGAGGATCAAAGTGATGGACTTCTGGCCCCTTTAATTCCCTAATTACATAACATATGAGTAAATGATTGGCATGTATAGGTAAAAAACCTCATAATGAACATAATTGCTTCTATAACGTATCACAAAATATTTCACAGTAAAAAGTTATCATTAAAAGACTTTAGAGCCCCCTCAGCCCCTTATTTGAAGGGTCAGCCCCTTTTCTTGATTTTAAATGAAAGCTCTTGTCAATTCAAACGCATTTTGTTCAACAAATTATTACAAATTGTGTACCGTTCTCGAGATACCTTTAAAGGGTCGTTTTAGGGGCCGGCCCTGTAACTCCCTTTAAGGACCGCAGAATAAAGAAATTATGGTTGCAGATTGTTAAGCTCAATATTTTGAGCATCTTTTGTTCAATACTGCGTTTCAAAATTTTCCTCCATTTTGAGATATTGAGCATCAAAGTTTTGGAATTATGGTCCCTTAAAATCCCTTATGACGTAAGATAGGAGTAAATGATTGCCATGTATAGGTGAATAACGTTAGAATGAACATAATTGCTTCTATAACGTATCACAAAATATTTCACAGTAAAAAGTTATCATTAAAAGACTTTAGAGCCCCCTCAGCCCCTTATTTGAAGGGTCAGCCCCTTTTCTTGATTTCAAATGAAAGCTCTTGTCAATTCAAACACATTTTGTTCAACAAGTAATTACAAATTGTGTACCCATCTCGAGATATCTTTAAAGGGTCGCTTTAGGGGCCGACCCTGTAACTCCCTTTAAGTACCGCAGAATAAAGAAGTTATGGTTGCAGATTGTTAAGCTCAATATTTTGAGCATCTTTTGTTCAATACTGCGTTTCAAAATCTTCCTTCATTTTGAGATATTGAGTATCAAAGTTTTGGAATTATGGTCCCTTAAAATCCCTTATGACGTAAGATAGGAGTAAATGATTGCCATGTATAGGTGAATAACGTTAGAATGAACATAATTGCTTCTATAACGTATCACAAAATATTTCACAGTAAAAAGTTATCATTAAAAGACTTTAGAGCCCCCTCAGCCCCTTATTTGAAGGGTCAGCCCCTTTTCTTGATTTCAAATGAAAGCTCTTGTCAATTCAAACACATTTTGTTCAACAAGTAATTACAACTTTTGTGCCGTTCTCGAGATATCTTTAAAGGGACGTTTTAGGGACCGACCCTGTAACTCCCTTTAAGAACAGCATAACAAAGAATAAATGGTTGTACATTGTAAAGCTCAATATTTTGAGCATCTTTTGTTCAATATTGCTTTTCAAAATCTTCCTCCATTTTGAGATATTGAGCATCAAAGTTTTGGACTTCTGGCCCCTTAAATCCCCTAATTATGTAGCATAGGAGAAAATGGTTGCCATGTATAGGTGAATAACATTAGAATGATCATAATTGCTTCTATAACGTATCACAAAATATTTCACAGTAAAAAGTTATCATTAAAAGACTTTAGAGCCCCCTCAGCCCCTTATTTGAAGTACCAGCCCCTTTTTCATGATTTTAAATGATAGCTCTTGACTTTATAAAGATTTTTTTTTTTACATGTTATAACAAAATACTATCGAGGAAAGAGATATTGAAAGAAAACCACGAAAAATCACGACGCTTTTTTAACCGTAATTTTCGAGCTCGGGCGAGCTTCGGCGCTTTTGGTCACAGGAAAATATATATACCACATGTCAGATCTACAATCTTTTGTCTACAATCCCTGAAATTTTGAACTCAATATCTTAAATCGTTTAGGAGTTTACCCCTGGACAAGCCGACCCTCTGAAAATCATTAAATTGTAAATAACTCAAAACCGGAAGTGACGTCATCATTCAAAAAAATTTCCAATAAGGTTCAGATCATTATGTATCAGACCTGAAAGTTTCTTGTAAATCGGTCGAGTAGTTTTAGAGAAATCGCGTACACAAAATTGGTTGGAAAAAAAAAGAAAAATAATAATAATAGGGAAAAAGAAACCGAACGAAAACAATAAGGTCTTCCGTTGGAAAACCCTAATTGGGAAACGCAAGAGAAAATCATTATATTGTTAGGTTATATTAACGTATTATACCTAATCTATCCTTAATAACCTTTCACAAAATTGCTCTCATTAAAGGGCTATAGATAAAAGATTTTAAAGCTCTTTGATCCCCTAATTTAAAAGGCCAGTCCCTTTTTCTTGATATCAAATGAAAAGATATTTAATTCTGAACACATTTTGTCAACAAGTGTTTAAAAAATCGTTACCGTTCTGGAGATTTATGAGAAAGAAGGTTTTAGGGGCCGATCCCTTAATCTCCTTATAGGGTCCGTTTAACGAAATTTTGAAGGATGCATATTGTTAAGAACATTAATTTGAACAACTTTTCTTCTGTATTGCATTTCAAATTATATTTTCTATCTAAGATATGGGTGATCGTAATTTTGGACTTTTGGCCCCTAAAAACCCTTAATGACGTGTAACACATAATAAAAACATTACATTGCTTAGATACATAACTGTGAGATATACATATTTGCTTCTATAACCTTTCACAAAATATCTCTTAGTAAAGGGCTACAGATTAAAGACTTTAGAGCCCTTTGGTCCCCTAATTTGAGGGGCCAGCCCCTTTTTCTTGATTCAAATAAAAGGTCATTTAATTCTGAACACATTTTGTTCAACAAGTCTTTAGAAATTTGTTACCGTTTTGGAGATATATGAGAAAGAAGGTTTTACGCGGGGGTGTTAAGGAAGCATATGGGCAATTTAGCGTCTTATTTTGACTGTTATATTCAAATTCGTGAAATTTAATAATTATTTTGAATAAGATCAAACACTTAGTATTATCCTTTAAAATAGATGTCAGTGCAATAGAATCGGGTTGTACATAACTGCCACATTGGTGCATTATCACGTGACAACTAAAAATAGCTTACGTATATTCCTTAACATAAAATGAGATTGAACAACACTACCCCGCGGTTTCAAAAATAAAATAAACATAACAAGTGAAAGCAAAACATCTTAGTTTTATCAAAACCCCTGCTAGAATTCTATGTTCTTCCTTATTAAAAAGTTATTTATCCGGTTCTCGAAAAACCTTCCCAACTTTTTTATAGTTTGCACGGAAAACGGCAAATTGCATCAAAACAACACACAACATGGGATTCTAGCAGCTATTTTCAATTTAAGCATTGATCAAACTAACGATACGTATAAAATTTCAAGCTCAATATATACGGGGTAGTGTTGTTCTAGTCGGATTTTTATATCGTAAACAACGACAGAGGAAAGCCTGGCCGAGAAATAAAAGCAAATTTACATACCTTTTAGCGAATGATTGATAAAACTAACATCTCCCCAAGTATTCTTATGTTCAATTCTCAATAAATCACACCACAATACTTTATTAGAGTTCTTAGATTAGTTATATTTTGAATATGTTTACAATGTTTTTCGATCAAATTCACACGACATTCAACTTTTAGTCATGACGTCATCAATGTGTAAATCTACGTAATACAAACTAATTTCTGGAAAAAAATTGTCTTCAGTATTTTTTATTTGTTTTTGATCTCCGTTTCGTTGCTTAGATATTTGAATATGTACATAATAACTAAGATTTGTGATTTCACGGAATTACATGTAACTCAGATTCCATATGCTTCCTTAACACCCCCGCGTAGGGGCCGGTCCCTTATCTTCTTTTAGGGGCCGTTTAACGAAATTTTGAGAGTTAAATATTGTTGAAAACGTCATTTTAAACACCTTGTCTTTTACACTGCTTATCAAAATAATTTTATTAAGGAGATATAGATGATCAAAGTTTTGAACTTCTGATCCCTAAAAATCCCTAATTACGTAACATATGAGAAAGGCATTTTATTGCATGGGTACATAACAGTAAGATAAACAATTTTGCTTCTATGATTTATAACAAAATAACTCTCAGTAAAGAGCTAAATCAAAGACTTTAGACCTATTTGGGTACCTAATTTTAGGGGCCATCCCCTTTTTCTTGGTATTAAACGAAAGCTCGTATAAATATAAACTTTTTTTGCTATACAAGTTTTAACAAAATATTTTTGAGAAAAAGATATAAACAAAGAAAACCACAAAAAATCATGACTTTTTTTTAATCTATATTTTCGGGTCCACGCGAGCTTTTAGGCTCTTTGAGCTAGACATTGATGATTGCCTTTAGACATATCTTCAATCTTTCGTCTATCATCCCTGAAAATTTGAACTCAATATCTTTTACCGTTTAGGAGGAGTTCAATGGACAAGCAGACCCTAAAAAAAACACTAAATCGTCAATATCTCAGAAACGGAAATGACGTCATCAACATTAAAAATTTCCAATAAGGTTCAGACAAAAAAGTTTCATAAAAATCGACCAAGCCGTTTACGAGAACTCGCGTGCACAAAATTTGTAAGAAAAAAAAGGGGAAAATATAAGGACTAGAGCAAAGCTCGTTGCAAAGCAACGAGTAAGTCTTCCGTTAATGTCAAAAGTAAAGCTAAAAGTTTCTCTAAGAAGCAGAGTTCTTAAACCAATAAACATAAGTTAATAAAACAAAAAGAAGAAAAATGGAATTAATTTGGGTACGAGTTCACAAAATCCAAATGATTCTAAGTACGAATTAGCAAAAACATTATCAATTTCAAGAACGACTACGCAAATACAAATCCGAATGTGTTTAAGTACGACTTAACAATTATCGAATTATTTTAGGTACGAGTTAATTTAACTTTATACATAACACTATTTTCATTACCAAGAATGTGGAATCAACATTTCCAGAAAAGTCAATTTTAAGCACTTTTATCTCTGTAATGCATCGGCCGAGTTTAAAACGGATTTCAGTTTTACATTAAACTTAATAAACTCTTACTTTTTGCTTTTATGATTAATAACAAATTATCGCTGTAAAAAAGGTCACTATAAAAAGACTTTGTAGCCCTCCTGGCCCTTAATTTGAGGGGTCAGCCCCTTTTTCTTGATATCAAATAAAAGGTCTCGCAAATATAAACATATTTTGTTCAACAGGTGTTCACGAATTGTTAACCGTTATAGAGATATCGAATCAACTGTGTTTTAGGGGCCGAGCCTTCAACTTCTTTCTGGGGCCACCAACGAAAATTTTTTAGGTATCACATTATTAAGAACATTATTTTGAGCAACTTTTTGTTCTACAATGTTTTTTAAAATATTTCTCCTTTTCAAGATAATCATGATCAAAGTTTTGGACTTCTGGCCCCTTGAAACCCCTAAGTACGTACAGTACCCGCAACGTTATTTTTACAAGATAAACGATAGGATAGGATTCATGCACGATAGGATAGCATTAACGCACGATAGAACAGTATACACGCACGATATGATAGGATTGATACACGATAGGAAAGGATAAACGATGTTCATTATAAACGTATGATCGCTTTAAACGATATTCACGAACAAACTAAAAATGGCAGAATTTGAGAGAGAACACGTACAAATGAAGATTTACGTGGAATTTCTTTTGAAAAACAATTGCAGAGTTGTTAATCATCGATGCATCATTTATAGAATGTATAAAAATGACCAGTTATTTTTTTTTCAACTAAAATTATGAGCTTTAATGATCAAATAAATGTTCTGTATTGTTTTCATTATCAAACAACCTAGCCGATCGCCGCAAATATTTCATCCCGAGATTAAATCACTCGGAAAATAGCGGGTTTAATTATATAAATCCAACTCTTGTATAAAGTAAGTATAAAATCTATCATAAGTACATTTCTTTCTGTATAAGACAATGATGCATTAAAAACGAATTATTACAGACAAGTTAAATAAATATTTACGCACATTCCGCGTACGATTTGTTAACATTGTTTTCATTACCACACACCCTAGCTGATTGCCGAGAACATTTCAGCCTGAAATCAAATATCACACGGTAAATAACGGGTTCAAAATACAACTCGGGTTTTAGATAAATATAAATTATATCATAAATAGTTTTGTTTCTGTAAAATATAATGCAAATAAATTAGATTGCATAAAAGTTAATGTTTACGCAGGTATACACTCTGCGTACGATCGATTTAATATATTCGATATACAGGAAAATATGTTACCTTGTTCCTAAGAACTTCGTTTTTCATTTACAATGTGAACAGATATGATTTACATATAATATTGGTTAATTTTGATCTAAAAAAAATTTAAAATTTAAAAATTAGTATCCTGACGGAATGTTGGATAGGATTTTACAATTCTTGTTCGATAAATATTCGTATACGGCGCACCGAACGAGTTGCAACTTAGTAATAAATTTACTTGCTAATGAAAAGGCACGAAACGATTAACACGATAGGATAAACGGAAGAATTGTTTAAATTAAACGATAAACCTGATAGGATTAACGCACGATAGGATCCCAGATAGCAAGCTTATATTGGCCCAGTGTTGGCCCGATGTTATCATTTATGTGAGCCCAATGTCGGAAAATAACATTGGCCCAATGTAATTTTGCTCATCGGCGCAGCATTGCACCAACACGCTGGCGTGACGTTGGCCCATTGTCAGTAGATTGACAGTTTTAATGTTGGTCCAATGTTGGGGCAATGATTTAATCCAACCAATATTCCCCAAACTTTTTCCTCATAAAACAATCTCACAAAGATTAACAGTAAGTCTAATCTTTATTGTTTTCTCACAGAAATATAATTAATATTCAAATTTTCAATTTTTGTTTATAGTTGATCTATATACTTCCACATCCCTTCAATCTTCTTCATTTGTTTTCTTTACTTCTATATTCACCCCCTTTCCCAATCAGATGAAGAACGAATCACAATAAATTCGTTTGGTCACTATCTTTAGTTCAGTTCCAGTTTAGTTCTCTAGTTCTGACCTCGTTGATAACTTCAAAAGCCCGTTTTCGCAAAATGCTGCTGTAAATTAAAAAAAATAGTCATATAAAATGGAAAAAATAAATTGATATTGACATATTAAATTGAAATTTACATAAATAGAATTGCATTTACATTAAAAATAATAACGCAGAAACAATCCTCAATATATAACGATTTAAAAAAAATGTAATACATTATTGTGTCTTTTTAGTTTTCAATCCAACAATAAATTTGTTTTCGGGAAGGGGGCCTATTTTACTGTGCAAAGTTTTAATATGTGTATCAGAATTTTTTTGCAATGTTACTGCTTTTTGGGAGTTGATTTTAATCAACTCTCCTATGCAGTTACTCTGGCAAACCGAAAGTGAAACAGTGTTTGGACCTAAGCAAAAAACATCACCGCTGACAAGACTACGTTCTTGAAAAAAATAGAAAAGTTCAAAGTAATGTATGCTGAACCATTGCTTTTCAAGGAAACTTATCAATAAACACTTTGAAAATAGTCAGATTTTATTTAATACGAACAACTAAGATATTTTTATAGTCTCATGTATTCCTACGCCTCGTTCAACCAAACGCTCGACTGTCTCCGTAAATCTCCGAGAAGCAGAAAGGCTCTCTTGCTTGTCGGAGATTAACGGAGACAGCCGAGCGTCTGGTTGAACGAGACTAGAGTTTGATATCAATAATGCTTGGATCCATAACATGTTTAGAATTGCTTCGATTACTTATACATAGTTTGAAATCTATCTTTAAATATTACACAACATGATTCATATGGGGTTTCTCGAAATTCTTGACGGAAAAGTCTAAAATTCAAATAATATAAAACTGCGTAATTCAAATACAGACTAGAAACTAATTGCCATGCAAGATAAATTGATTTTAAAATAAATGATAACCGATAAAATCAACTCCCGTCAGTACTTCAGTACTTTGATTTACTGTTGGGGGGGGGGGGGGGGTCTGTTTATATCCGACCTTCTTTAGATCCGTGCAAGACCCACAGCTTCTGATCTAATATTATCAGCATATATCATGCCGATGATTTATCATAAAAACAAACGACAGAAGTACATATTTATTAAAGCTGCATTGAGGACAATTATATCAGTTTGCCCTAACATATTCTGATCATCTCACATCAATTATAAAAAATTGTGTCTTTAATTCCTACCCTAAATATTGAATATAAGGCCTATCATAATATTAAATTCAGTCACCTTAGATGTTCCTTAACTTGAGCCGATAAAACGCATGTTTCTATTCATCTTCACAAATAATATAGGAGACAGCCATATCACCGAGTTTGAATATTAGCAGGAGGATGTCTGTAGTACAAGGAAATTGCCATTAATTTGCTTTCAAATTTTCATTTCAAAGTTTTGAGAACATTATTGTATAATAATCACCCATATATAATAACAATCTCTAAAAGAACATCTGCATACTTACATTATTCCTGCAGGCAATGGCAGCCATGATGATAGCATAAGATCAATTTACTCTGATGGATTTGTCAAAAATGACATCACAGTTCTATTGGCGGTAATGTTTCATTCACGAGTGCAGAAAAGTTACTATGCATTGATACTGCATTTCATTCAAAGTGTAGACAAGTAAAATGCTTCATGATGGACAGACATAATACTGTATAGTCATGTACATTAAAAAAAAATAAACAACTAAAATTCTAAATCTGAAATTAATTTAAATACATTTATATTTATAGTAACCATTATATATTTATAATGTATTCAATATAATATAAATCTAAATTAATCTAAAGATTTTTAATTATAAAAGACTTTTAGTCAATAGTTTTTTCAAAGACACGCCAGTTTTAAAATTATATACTTTGTTTATCTGTAAAATAATCATTTATATAAAAATTCAAAACACACATTTTAGTCTGTCAGCCCGACATCGGTGCAGTGTATACGCGCCCACCGAGATCAATTTGATATTGGCCCAACGTTGGTACAATGTTTATGTACCAACGTTGGATGAACTACGTTGATCCAATATTGGAACGATGCCAATGCACCAACAGTGATAAATACAAGGTTGGTCCAATGTTGGTCCAACGTCGTTCTACCAACAGCGATATGTAGCCAACCTTACAACCAACGTTGGGCCAACGTAAGCTTGCTATCTGGGATAGGATTAACGCACGATAGAACAGTATATACGCACGATAGGATAGAATTAACGCACGACAGAACAGAATACACGCACGATACGATAGGATTGATACACGATACGATACGATAGGATAGGATTGTAAAAAATAACGTTGCGGGTACTGTAACATATGACTTTAGTATAGTCCTGTATAGATGAAGAGCTGTACAGTGAACATTTTTGCTTCTATAATTAATAACACATTATTTTTCAGTAAAGAGTTATTATATAAAGACTTTAGAGCGATCTTGGCCCCTAATTTGAGGGGCCAGCCCCTTTTTCTTAACATTGAATAACAGATCTTTTAAATAAAAACATATTTTGTTTAATAAGTGTTCAGAAATTGTTGACCGATTTGATGACATCTGAACAACAGTGTTTAAGGGGCCGACCCTTAAACTCCTTACTGGGGCCATAAACCATTAATTTTAAGGTACCATGTTCTAAAGAACATTATTTTAAGCAACTTTTGTTCAACACTGCTTTTCATATTTTTCATATTCATATTCTTATTAATATTCATGCTTTTCAAATATTTCTCCTTTTTCAAGATATTAATGATCAAAGTTTTGGTCTTCTGGCCCCTTGAAACCTCTAATTACGTAACAAATGTTTAAAATAAGGTATTGTGTAGATAAACTGCTGAACAATGAACATTTTTGCTTCTATAGTTAAGGTCTTCCGTTTCCAACGGAAGACCTTATTGTTTTTGTTCTGTTTCTTTTTCTTCGCTATTTTTCTTTTTTTCCAACAAATTTTGTGCACGCAATTTCTCAAAAATGACTCAACCGATTTTCATGAAACTTTCAGATATGATAGATACTGATCAAAACTTTATACGTAATTTTTTATTTTGATGACGTCATTTCCGTTTATGATATATTGACGTTTTAGCGATTTTCAGAGGGTCGGCTTGTCCTGGGATCTTCTCCTTAACGATTGAAGATATTGAGTTCAAACTTTCAGGGATTGTAGTCGAAAGATTGTAGATGTGTCTTTAGGAATTCATTTTTGTCTGACTCAAAAGCGCTGAAGCTCGCCTGGACCCGGAAATTGAGATTTAAAAAACATCGTTATTTTTTCTGGTTTTCTTTGTTTATCTTATTTTCTGAAAAATATTTTGTTAAAACATGTTATGTAAAATGTGTAAGGAATTAAATGACCTTTCATTTGATATCAAGAAAAAGGGGCTGGCCCTTCAAATTAGGGAACCAAGGGACTCTTAAGTCTTTAATCTGTAGCCCTTTACTGAGGAATATTTTGTGAAATATTATAGAATGTGTTTATTTTACAAATTTATATCCAAGCAATGTAATGATTTTATCATGGGTTACGTAATTAGGGGTTTTTAGGGGCCAAAAGTCCAAAATTTTCATCACCCATATCTCAGAAAGGAAAAATATTTTAAAATGCATTATAGAGGAAAAGATGTCCAAAATGATATACTTAATAAAATGCAATCTTCAAAATTTCGTTAAACGGCCCCAATAAGGCGATAACGGACCGGCCCCTAAAACATTTTTTCTCAGATATCCCAAGAATGGTAACGAATTTCTAAACCCTTGTTGAACAAAATGTCTTTATAATGAAACAAACTTTCATTTGATACCATGAAAAAGGGGCTGGCCTCTAATATTAGGAACCTAGAGGGCTCTAAAGTCCTTTTCCTATAGCTCTTTACCGAGGGATATTTTGTAATAGATTATAGAAGCAAATATGTTTATCTATCAGTTATGTAGCTAAACAGTATAATGATTTTCTCATGTGTTACGTAATTAGGGATTTTTAGGGGTCAAAAGTCCTAAACTTTGATCACCTGTATCTCAAAAAGAAAAAAAAAAATTTTGAAATGCAGTATAAAAGAAAAGATGCTCAAAATGATGTACTTAACAACATGCAACCTTAAAAATTTGGCTCAGCGGCCCCAAAAGGAGATAAGGGACCGGCCCCTTAAACATTCTTTCTCAGATATCTCAAGAATGGTAACGAATTTCTAAACAATTGTTAAGCAAATTGTCTACAAAATTAAATGACATTTTATCTGATACCAAGTAAAAGGGGCTGGGCCCTAAATGTAGGGATGTACTGATGATGTACTTAACAAAATGCAACCTTAAAGATTTAGTTCAGTGTCCCCAATAAGGAGATAAGGGACCGACCCCTTAAACGTTTTCACAGATATCTCAACAACTCAGGAATTTCTAAACACTTGTTGAGCAAAGTTCTTACACCTGAAACAAAATAGTATCTGGCCCTTAAAATGTATATCATCTTTTTCTGTTTTAAATCATGTTTAGCTGTTAAATAGCGAAATCAAGATCGAACATAAATCTCAAGTTCTAAAATCAGACGGAAGACCTCCTCGTTGCTCGCAACAAGATCGTGTCTAGTTAATGACAAATTATTGCTCAGTAAAGAGTTACAATTAAAAGACTTTAGAGCCCTAATAAGGGGCCAGCCCCTTTTTAATTAAACAAAACAAAAGCTCGTGTAAATCTTAACAACTTTTGCATTACATATTTTAACAAATTATCTACAGGTTAAAAGATAACAAAACGTGTTAAAAAATTTTGCCAAAAATTTTGGTGCCTATTTTTGACCTCGGGCGAGTTTTGGTGCCCTGTGCATTTTCCACAATGTCAAACACAGAGGATCATATACAGACATCAATCTACATATTCCTGAAAGTTTCACGTTTCTATACCCTTTAGTTTTGGAGGAGTTATGTGGACAAAATGGTCCTTAAAAATTCACAAAATCTTCAAAATCTCAAACCGGAAGTGACGTCATCAGCTCAAAATTTTAAAATAGCAAGCACGTCTTATGTTCTATTAGTCCTGTAAATTTGGTGAAAATTGACCAAATATATAGTTTTTGAGTTAAAGCTCTCAAAAATGTCAGGAAAAATATAAAATAACTAGAGCAAAGCTCGTTGCAAAGCAACGAGTGGGTCTTCCGTTAGTGTCGAAAGTAAAGCTAGAAGGTCCTGTAAGAAGCAGAGTTTTTAAACCAACTACAAGGGAAAATGAAAAAAAAAATTAAAAATATTCAATAATTCTTAGTACGACTTAACTATGTCTGAATGATTTCAAGAACGATTTAACAAAATCCTTTACAATTCCTAGAACGACTTAATAAAAATTCCCGAATGTGTTCGAGAACGAATTAACGATTTCCGAATTATTTTAGGCGCGAGTTAATTTAACTTTGAAAATAAAACTTTTCTCTTAACAAAGAACGTGGAATCAAAATTTCCTGAAAACTCAATTTTTAAATCCCAATATTTTTGTTATGCATCGTCCGATTTTAAAACGGATTTCAGTTTTTAATTAAGCTTAATAAAAGCTTCCTTGTTGATTTATGATTAATAATATGTTTTACGGTGTGACCGTTGGGGCGAGCGCAGAAAAAACTTCACATCTCTCATCATTGTTAAACTTCAACCCATGGACTTGGCCCAACCAGGAAACTTTGGCTTTAAATACAAAGCTGTTTGAGTTTTTTTTAACGTAAATACAATCATGATTTAACATTCTTTGAAATTTTGATAATGGTCATATTAAAGTCAGTAAACAATAAATTGTGTGTCTTTGTTATTTCTCATTTTGTTCTTTGTTGTTATCTGTGTTTTAATTATTTTCCTCTGACACATCAATTCTGTTTTTTAATTTTTTTTAATCTGTGTACGCTATATCTGTGTTTTAGACATGTGCCCTCCCATTTTTTTAGTGCGTGATATCCAATATCATTTAAAGGTTTGGCAACATATGCAGCTAACAAATACATATAGATATTTTAACTGTTTATTTCTTTCTTTTTTGTTTTATTTATTTATTACAAAATGACGTGGCTGCACGTAGTTTAATAATAATCAAACTTTTTTAAATACATTTTTGTCACCTACCCAACGTAACATTAGATCAATATGACAGTAAATTAAGCATGGAATTCGCATGTATATTTAGTAAGCAAAAAAAAAAAAGTACAAAACTAATCAGCCGAAGAGTTGCCTTTAGCATTGAGTAGACTTAGTTACTACAAGTTACATCCAGCACAGATGCTTGATCCACCTCTAAATGTATTGTGCGAGATCACTGTGACATCATACTTAACTTTATTTTGCACTCGTAAATTGTCAGATAAATTCGGGGAAGAAAATGACGTCATACGTCAGCAAAAATTGATAGGTACAATTTTTTTCGTAAGCATCTATATGTGTTGTTCACTTTAGTGGTTTTAAAGTTTTTTTTATTGTTAAATGAAATAGATGTATTCGATTAAGAGGTAAGAATTTTCCTTAGAAACGCTTCCTGTTCCACCATGTTGCTATGTACCGCAAAAGATCATTGGGATAGTAGAACTTTTTCACGTGGCGTCATAAAAATTTCTTTGAACAATGTGCAGATTTCAACTCGAATTTCCTCCGTTCGTACACGTTGTCTATGGAGCTCGCTACGCGAGCGGCGCTTCGCGCCGCCTCGCTGCGCTCGCTATCAACTTATTGGTCAGAAAAGAGTTATTATAAAAATACTTAATAGCCCTTCTGGCCCCTAATTTGAGGGGTCAGCCCCTTTTTCTTGATATCAAATTAATGGTCTAGCTAATAAAAACATATTTTGATCTACAAGTAATCATGAATTATAAACCGTTATCGAGATATTTAAACAACTGTGTTTTAGGGGCCGACCCTATAACCCCTTACCGGGGCCACTAAGAACAACAGTTTTGGTATCATATTGTTAAGAACATTATTCTGAACAACTTATGTTCTACATCGTTTTTCAAAATATTTCCCCTCTTTCAAATATTAATGATCAAAGTTTTGAATTCTGGCCCCTTGAAACCCAAAATTACGTAATATATGACTTAGGTATGGTTATGTATAGATGAACAGCCGTACAATGAACATTTTTGCTTCTATAATTAATAACAAATTATTATTCAGTAAAGAGTTATTATAAGAAGATTTTAGACCCCTCTTTATCCCTGATTTGAGGGGCCAGCCCCTTTTTCTTGATATCATATTAAAGGTCTCGCAAATATAAACATATTTTGTTCAACAAATGTTCACGAAATGTTAACAGTTCTTAAGATATCTGTACAAATGTGTTTTAGGGGCCGGCCCTTAATCTACTAAATGGGGTCATAAACAAAAAAAATTAAGGTAGCGTATTGTACAGAACATTTTTTGAGCAACTTTTGTTCTACAATGCTTTTCAAAATATTTATGATTTTTCAGATATTAATCATCAAAGTTTTGAACTTCTGGCCCCTTAAAACCCCTAATTACGTAACGTTTGACTTAAGTATGGTACTGTATAGATAAACAGCTGTACAATAAACATTTTTGATTCTATAATTTATAACAAATAATTATTCAGTAAAGCGTTATGGTAAGAAGACTTAAGAGCCCTCTTGGCCCCTAATTTGAGGGACCAGCCCCTTTATCTTGATATTAAATAAAAGTTCGTGTAAATTGGAACAACTCTTGCATGACACGTTTTAACAAAATATTTATACATCAAAAGGTATAACGGAAAATGTGCAAAAATTTCGTGAACAAATTTGATGCTAATTTTCAGGTTGAGGCGAGCTTTAAGGCCTTGAGCAATTTTCATAATTGAAAGCATGGGGGTACACCTACAGACATTCATCTACAATCCCTGAAAATTTCAAGCTTCTATCTTGATTAGTTTTGGAGGAGATGCGTGGACAAAATGACCCTTAAAAATTTATAAAATCGTCAATATCTGAAACCGGAAGTGACGTCAACAAAATATTTAACTATAAAACATTTACCCCCTCCGATGTCCTATAAGTCCGGAAAATTTCGTGCAAATCGGGCTAATAGTTTTCGAGAAATAAAGCTTTAAAGAAGGCAGAAAAGGAATGTTAAGAATAATAATAATAGAAAGAAACAGTAGAAAAACAAGAGGGTCTTCCGTTTGAAACGGAAGACCCTTATAATAAAAAGAAACCGTAGAATAACAACAGGGTCTTCCGTTTGAAACGGAAGACCCTAATAATAGGGAAAAAGAAACAAAGCAAAAACAATAAGGTCTTCCGTTGGAAACTAGGATTCACGCACGATAGAAGCGGATTAACGGACGATAGAAGAGTATACACGATACGATAGGATTGATACACGATATCTGTCTGTCGTCCGTCTGTCTGTCCGTCTGTCTATTCTTAGATATGTTTCGTACGTCTTTGAAAATCTCATATGGTGTCTAAAGAAACTGTTAAAATGTTACGCCTGCGAAACTTTCTCTGAACTCTCTTTTGAAGTGAGTACAGTTCTAAATTCCACAAAGAATTAATTTTATGTTTCATTTCCTTTTTTACAATTTGATATTGTAAAGACCTGTGAAAGACGCATCATGTTTGACATTGGTCCATACATTTTCCAAGTATCGGCTTTCTTCTCTTTTCAATACCAATCTGATAAATGACGTTAAGAAAGTTTTGTTGTTTTTAATACACACTTCCTATTTTTTACTTAATGGAAAAAAGTCATAAAAGGTCAATTCATCTAATAAAGCAATAAATATGAAATATACAGTAAAAATGTTTAAAAAACCTGTTACTTTAAAAAAAAAAACCTGTTGTGCATCATTCAATAACAAATTCCATTTTTTACATACATGTAATAACATTGACCCAATTACATAGACAATATATACACTTAATATATTTTAATAGGTAAATTATTAAACACTTGAAGTGTTTTTGAACAAATAATATTTTTTTTTTAAATTCGAATAGCCCATCAAGCCGCTTTGATTTCATCCTAAACATTACAACACATTACAAAAAACCCATTTGAGTATGGTGACTTTCGGAATCCTAGCAGAACTCGACCTCTTCTAGTAAATCTGATATATCGTTTTGACATCGAATATTATACAGTTATTTCTGCGTTTGAGGTCAATACGATGATTAAGCTACCCGAGAAGTACAACATTCATCCAGCCGGAAGGGTGGGGGGTGGGGTAGCTAAATTATCGTATTGATCGAAAAAAAAACAACCCAGCATTCATTATTTTATAATATGATTTAGTGACGAATTGCCACAGACTGACTTTAGTTTGAAGCAATAGCCGAACAAATTGAGAAACGCTTTGTTTCATTGGACGATCTATTTTTAGTATAATGAAGAGAAAATCATTGACCTCCCAAGGTCACATACAAGTGAATATAACGTTCTGGTTTTTGAGATACATGTAGTTGCAAATAAGAAAGCTAGGAATTAATCAACCATAAAAAAAGATCTTTTACAAAAAATTACACTTCTCAAACGTAATAGAGGATCCAGACCCGGGACTGGCAGTGGTGATGGGTCTCCTTGGCTTGGACTGGCGGGTACACTTGGACAATGAGGCCATGCACCCTCCTGAATCTCTTTTGCGGGACTTGTGTTGGTGGTGGTGCCACCACCCTCGGTCAGTTTGGCGGGACTGGAGGAAGTAGTGATTGTGCCTTGGGCCATCCTCCCGAGCCTCCTCGGTGGGACTTGCGATGGTGTTGCCACATTCCTTGTCGACAGTTGTGAAGATGACACTGATCCCAACCTTCCGGGTCTCTTTTGTGGGAATTGCGGTGGTGGTGCACCCCTCTGTGTCCTTGGCGGGACTGGCAACAGTAGGTATGGTGATACTGGTGTCACCCTCCTTAGCAGGATCGATAAACTTGACTCGGATACAAAAATAATTTTATTATACTTTGTTTAAGCATCATATCATAATAATGTGTAAAGTGTTAATTACCGCTCTTGCACGGGTATCATTAAGTCATTTAAAAGTTTTATGAAGTTTTATCAGATTATATATATATAGAATAGAAAATTTTTACTTCATATATCAACGTAACACGGATAATGAAATAGTAATGAATAATAAGTTTTTAATGATTTAAAACAAAAATGTGTTTGTTTTCAATCATTGTACATCAAAAGGGTTCTGGTATGAAATGACAATATAAATATACTGGTTTTGCGTTTATTCGCGAGGGTTTTGCGTTTAATCGCGAGAGTTTTGCGTTAATTTGCAAAAGAAGCGCGTTTATTTGCGAAAGTTTCTTGTTTTTTCGCGAAAGTTAGGCGTTATTTCGCGAAAGGTTCGCGTTTATTTGCAAAAAAAAATAGTTGGTTTTTACATACGAAAATACGTGTATTGGGCTTTCGTAATGATATTAATAGGCTTTCGTAATTTTGACTCCGAACGGTAAACGGCATAAGATTTGGTTACATTAGTTTGAATGATGTTTTATTTTATCTCAAAATGGCAAATCAAAATAAGTGTCATCTGCCAATAAATTGCTTATAACGTAATAATTAAGAAGGTATGTACTAAAGAATCATAACAATTCGATATACCTTAGACGATTTAACCACTCCACTCAGGCTTTCTTGACTTTGACTGAACTGATAAACTTTTGCGGTAAAAAATGTTGCTTTTCAAAAAAACTGCGCACAAGTTTTTCAAAACTACATGAAATGCGAATTAATGATGTTTATAGAATACCAGTAATCAGACTTTCACATTAATATTTTGAGGGCTTCTTGTCTGTTAACAAGATCAACTTAAGGTGGCTCTATACACCACTTTTTGATGACGCAGTACGCAAAAAAGTAAATCTGGAAGCATGCAATTCCGGTACTGACCCATTTAAACTGAGGCACGAAAAAATTCTTTAAAAATACCTATAGTATCCCTATCATCAATTTAATATTTGATAAGTATATGTTTTGTGGTCTTCTATTGAAAATTGGAATAAACTCTTGGTGTATAGAGCCACCATAACTTCAACGTCGAAAGTTTGGGTAAAAATATAACTGTATTTCAAACCACTGATTTATTTAGAGCAATTCAATTAGCATATTCATCACCAGCAAAGCTGTATGTACGTTGGAAGACTTTTAGATGAAGGGAAGTAGATGTTGAATACATAGTATACATTTACATCTTATTAGTGTTTATGCTATATGATAGATAGAATTCTGGAATAAGTATTATATTTTATATCTCTTAAAAAATTAGACCAATATATACTCTGATATAGCGATTTAAATGGATACATGTATAATACGCATAAGCTCATATAAGCAAAATACTCGAGTATGTTCATCTAATTGACTTTTGTCGATCATTCATTTTTTTTAATGAAAAGTAATTTTCGAATTTTCAAATTTTTCTAATGAACCTCTCATTCATTTCTTATCAAACTTGCCACAAAGCACTATTTAGAATGTAACAAACTTTAGTTGCAACAATTTAGGATTGGCATTCAAAACTTCTATCATAAAGGTAAATTGTCAAACCAGCAACCATACATACTTATAAGATCATGTAATTAATGGCTGGTGCTACAAATTTGGTTCAAAATTTTACATGTAAGTACCGGTAGGAATGCAGAAGCAGAGCTAAACGCACTAGATATGACCTGGAGCAGTGCTGCCAGAGCAGCCCAGAACCGTGTGCGTTGGGGGACTGTTGTTGATGGCCTATGTTCCTCACGGAACGACAGGCATATAAGTAAAGTTAGTAAGTAACCGGTAAGAATGTATAGTGGAAAATACTTAAAGTAGCAAGGTTAGTTGCTAATTAGATCCACCATCGTAATTGATTTGTTCATGCTGGAATCCAATTAAGAAAAAAAACACAAGACAGAGCTCGTTGTTTAAAACTTTAAATAATCTTTATTTTAGTCACCATATAAATCATTTTTTTAAATCAGAGACTAGTATATGGCAGCAATAGTAAAAGTATGTAACTTATTGTAAAATTCTAAACTCGGTATAATTTTTTAATCGATCTCTGATTTTTGGTCTGCCTTATACATGTACAGGCATTTGCTTGTGTGGTGCTTCCGCAAGTGTCCGCAGTCCGGGTGTAATTAGTGACATAGCCAGGAATGATCAGGTTCGACAATATTATAACTTATTGTTAAATTCCTTGGATATCTGTGGATTTTTTTTTTGCTCCCCAAAACTGATAATCAGCAAAGGATCAGTGTAGCGGATTTTGCGGATTCTGGGACTACGGCGTCGAGGAAAAAAAAGTCCAATATAAGATAATGTGAAAAATTGCTAGAGATGCATAAACTTGGATTCAATGATTTGGGATACAAATTATGTGAACATTCATGAATACTCATTATACCCGCACTTTCTAAAGGAAGTTCGGGTATATTGTTCTTACCCTGTTCCGTCCGTCCGTCACGGTTTACTTTCTCAAACTGCCCTTACATCTTTTAAACCAGCAAACTGAACTATTGGAGTTTGATTGGGGGTGTCATGTTGATTTTTGAAAAGGTTTCAAAAATTCTCTGGTAGTCCTGGGGTCAAATAATTGGTAACAAATGATGTTTTTTTTTCACAAAAAGCCGTCTTCCTCGAACTCCTCCTACATTTTCAACAGTAAACAAATCATCTCTTGGAATATGTTTAAGGGTATCATATAGATGCGCAATAAGGTTTTGGAATTTTCAATTTTGTCCTTGGAGGTCATTAAATGGCTGAAAAATGACTTCTTTTTAAAATCAAAGGCCGGAACGGCCACAAAGGCGTCAAGCTGACATTTTCTTTTATATAGAATGATATCAATAATTTGAATTTCCATACTGTACTAATAGTCGAATAATATTAGAATAAAAAAGGAAATGAATTACGTTTTGTGCTGTTTCAAAAACAATAATCAGTATATTTCGTTATAAAATAGGTAGTGATGCGTTTATAATACAATAACTCATCATGGTTACAAAAAATCGAAGAAATTTCAAAGTTCCAAAAAAATCATTTTCTCTCTGCTTTAAAAAGTCTTTGCACAGTTTTCACAGGCTCATAATTTGAATACATTAACAGTGTGCCACTAATTATAATAATAAAACATACTTTTATTGATTTCAATTCCCGTTTGAAACAAGATTACCTATGCTATGGTTGTTTACAAACAAATCCACAACACGTGCTATCTAAAATGCTCGACCAAACCAACTGCATTATCGTGTTTATTAATTGCAACAAAATCTCTAGATAAGTTTATCGCTTACAATTATTTTGGAGACCATGCCCGATAACAAATAAATTTATATTATCAAATTTTATTTCTATCGGGCACGGTCTCCAATCAAAATGTAAGCGATAAACTTAAATAATATTTTTGTGAATGTTTACATTGCACCTTATTGTATTCATCCGCCATTTCTTGATTAACGAATTTATACTAATGCAATGAGTTGTCAATAACCAGGGAGGCAAAGTTGGATTTTTTCTACACAATTTAGTTGAATAAAAGGAATACATATCTTGTAATACGTTTAATACTTCAAGGAACTTATTTTTTATGCGCATTAAAAAGGCGGTGCAGTGCATAAATTTTTGGACGATTGCCAATCCAGACGATCGCTAGAAGGCTGCCGAGCATTAGCTCGACGCCTTAAAAAAAAACTGGTTTAAAAAACGTCATTTTTTTGGCAGTAGCCAAATGATCTTCTAGAATATGATTGGGGTTGTCATATTGAAGTGTGAACAGGTTCTAGAATTTTTTTTTTATTAAGGGGATCAGTGGGCAACAAAAAATGACGTTTTTTTGCAAAAAAAGTATGGTTCCAGAACTTCTCTTACAACTTTTAGAGTAGCTACGTCATCTCTTTGGGATATAATATCGGGCTGTGCTATAGATGAGCAATAAGGTTTTAAAAATTTAAATTTCATCCAGGGAGTCAAACGGTAGCAGAAAATTGACGATTATCACTCCAAAAAACATAGATCCTAGAACTTCTCTTATGATTTAATGGATAGACAGATCGTATCTTGGGATATAATAAGGACTGTTCTATACAATGTAGATGTGCATTACTGTTTTGGAAAAATTAAATTTAACCCTGAGGCCCATAACCTACATACCGTTTGATGCCCTTTAAGAATCATGAATATATTTGATTTAGGGTTGGGGATCTCAACTGTTTTCGATATATTTGTGCACTTCCTGTTCGAGTGGGGTCACGACAACCCCCGAGGCCCATGACCTACATACCGTTTGATGCTCCTTGACACAAGGAACAAGAATATTTATGGTTTAAGAGTGGGGATCGCAACTGTTTTCAAGATATTAAGGGACTTGCTGTTCGAGGGGGGGTCAGGACCACCCACAGGCCCCATGACCTACATAACATTTGATGCCCCTTATAAGGAACAAGAATATAAATGGTTAAGGGGTTATGTTTATAACAGTTTCTGACATACATGTATATGGTAATTTCCAATTCCTGGGGGATGGGGATAACCCCAGGGGTCAGATGTAATATATCCTATATATTGCCAGTAACAGTCAATATATGATTATGAAAACCCTATATTATTATCTTTGTTCGTTCTAGAGTGACCATTTACAGTAGAGTGTACGATTCTTCCCATAAGAGACTTCACACCCTTTTGACCCCCCCCCTCCCGAAAAGTGGTTGTCTAACCCAGAATGAGAAAAATCAAACTAGGATGCACAACTATATAAGCAGGCCTATTGTATCCTAGAGTTTTGTAGAATTCTGTTCAGCCATCTCTGAAAAAAAAGTTCAGAGTGGGAAAGAAGAAAATGAAGAAGAATACATGTAATAAGAACCGTACAAAAAGAGGCCCATGGGCCATATCGCACACCTGACCGACAAAGGCCACAATATACATGTAATCATATACCCCAAAGATCATGATTGGAACAATTTTTAATCTACACTACCTAAACATGCCTGCACAAAAAATTAAACCTTTCTGGCCAAATGGTTGTTGAGAAACCATGGTGACTGACTAAAAATATGCAGGTCTATAGGTCAAAAAAGAAATTTTTTGTATACATACAATTATTGGGCACAGATTAACCTGTTTGTGGTTATTTCATTGACTGAACAGAAGTATTCTTCCTACAAAGATTATCAATTATTGTGATGCCGTTCTTCTCTGCGTTGATTGGCTAGAACAAGGTCAACAAACTAACAATCAAATTAATGGAATTTTATTGATATGCCTTTGTTTGTTACAATATTATATATCTTGCCTCAAGCCATAGTTTGATGTGAACCCTTGAAATTTACTAGTTTGACTGAAACCTTTTACATGTAAAATGTTTTGTTCACAATTTGGCATGATTTGCTTATGAATTTAATTTCAATATATTGATAAAACACAAGGAGACATAAAATTTATTTTAAGAAAACAATTTTATTATGAGACAATAACTAATAATAAATAATGTCTAAAATGAACCTTAAGTAATTAAGCATTTTTTATGTGTACATACATTTCAAAAGTTGTTAGAAATATACAATTTTTTTTTTATATGTAGTACATTCATAAATTAAATGATGGCAATTAGTTTGAAATTTGATTTTCATGAGCATAAAGTACAGATATATGCAAGTCATATTTATACAGTTAATCAGTAATACATTTCAACTACATGTATTTAAATACACATATTTACAAAGCTGAAAAAATTTACAAGTTGCACTCCTTTTTATAACCTTTCTTCGAAAAGGCGAAAACAGAAAGGTTATGAACAGTGAGGGTCTTTATAAAGTCAAAATTATGAAGAGATAATTGTAAATATATGTTTTTAAAAAAGTAATATCAATATGTGTCATTTCTTAGCTGTTACAAAAACAGTAAATGGTTTATCATCAGAAAATGATCAAAAATATTTTTAAACAGATTTGGATCCATGTACATTTAATATATTAACATTTGAAACAATTGCAGGAAATAATGCACTTTATACATATACATGTAACAATCATCGAGAGTGCTAAATTGATAAAAAAAAAAACATGTTAAGAGTTGCCATGGGAAAAGCTACTAGTATTAACTTGTTTAAGAGAAAAAAAATCATTGTTACAAATGCATGTATTTATTATTTCTCAGTTTAATTTTTCTCAAATTCATTTAATGACATATAATTTTCTATAAAGTGTAAACTAAGAGTACACTTTGTCAAATAAGCAAGCAATGTGTATGATTGTTAAGCATATTGCTTTTTCTTTAATGATGCATCATATTTAATTTAAAATATGATTCTCTCTCCATGACATATATAATAGAAAAGGCAGGTTTACCGCACCGTCTACGGGCTGGCCAGTGACCTCATTTCTTTATACTTACCTGTGTCTTTATGATAAATGGAAGTTATAAATCATGTACAAAAATAATAGTGCGTTTAGTATGTTTAAAATAAATACATGCATTTACAGTAATTAAAATCATTTAGCAAAATATAATTTTCCTTATGAACAATTAAACCCAGTATTACCAGGATTACTAGTTATTATTTACAGAGAAATGAATTGGTACATATAATATAAAAATCTGTCAACAGAAAAATATCCCAACAGAAAAAGAAAAGAAATACTACTAGAGAGGTCTCTAATTTTTTTTTGCTCCAATATTTCTTTTCTTATATCAGTATAAAACACGAGTACATCTGCTATGCACACACATGATGAAAGGATTGCATGTACCGGTATACAATATACAGTCGATATAAATGAATATAAAATAATTTTGAAAAATAACAATTGAAAACATATTCGTGAATACATCTACTGTATTGTAAGACACCAACCATTGCTTGATATAGCTGGACTAATAATAAAATATCATCAAGTTAAAAAATATGGTCCAATTATTCACTGGATGCAAACATTATTGCTGTGACATCTATATTATGAGTACAAGGTTTATCAAAGCTTTTGCAAAAATTGAAAAATGACAGAAGGAATATATTAGAATAAAACATCAGTATACAATTCTTTATACAACAATCAAGTACAGATGATTCTTTTGAATTACTATGTCTTTCTTTCCTGCAATAGTTTGTCAAGCTGCACATGCTGGCTTTAAGAAGGAAAGCTTTGATTTTTTTGGCATCATATAATATATATCATACCGTACACAGTTTAGAAAATGTATATTCATGAACAGTCCAGTTGTCATATTCACGGTTCACTCGCCTGTGATTCAGCTATTGTCAATTTTTTTTATTCTTGTCGATTAATTAATGACTTAAAATAATAAGCATACAATGAAGAGACATAGAATTAGATGACCCAATAATAGACAAGAACATGCCAATTGAATTAAGATAATTAAGTAAATAAAATAATCATTACAGATTACCGATGTAAAAAAATTACTTAATATATTTATATAGCATAGGAATTCAACTGACTTTTATATTGTCATGTTTTTCATATAGGAGGGGGCTCAGAATACTCCTCAATCTTCAGAAACAATGTACTAAATATTCCTTCATATTGAGGAAAAGTTGTATAATAACTCCTTTCCCCTCGACCATTCAATACATGATTTTGACACAGGGAAATGGTTGGTGTCTTAAAATACTTAAATTTATAGTCCATTTGTCACCTTTTTAAGGTGACAAATGTGATGAGGGAGGGGGCATTATTTTCGCAGCTCCCTCCGACAAATTTATACTTTCGTGCCCCTTTCTTTTAGAAAACTATTAAATCTTTCAAAAGCACAGTAAATCATTTTATGATCAGACCAGTATGCTTCAATTACGTCTGTTACACATGGTGATATGTTTGTAAAAATCAAGTCAAGCTGAGAACCAGTATCATGTGTAGCCTTTGTAACAATTTGTTTACATTGAAAACATTTCTCTAAAAACATTAAAAAGTCAAAATGCCCAGCAAACAAGTCACAATTGAAATCTCCTAAAAGCAGAAAGTCCTTCTGGTTGTCAATTAAAGGCTTTAGATGCATGTCTACATATTGCTTAAAATTTCCCAAAGAACAAGATGGGTATTACCTTTACATATCTACTTTGACTTAAATGCACATTTGCACTGATGAATTCCACTGAGCCATTGTTAAACTTTGAGATACATGTTACCGTGTAGTCATTTTTCACGTACAGTGCTGTTCCATGATATGGACGTCTATTAAAATGACCTGTAACTTCATTGTTAAATATTGCTGTGTAGCCCTGTAGTTGAAAATTGTGTAATTCATCCACATCACATAGTCTTGTCTCTGAAAAACCAACTACATCTGATGCGAGAATATTTGGCTCACTTTTTACTTGTGGAAAGTGTTTATGAAGTGATCTACTATTGTTGAAAGCAACTTTAAAGCAATTAGAATTGACCTGGTATAATGGGATGTAACAAAGTTGCAATGGTGCCTCTTTTATCAGTCTTTCCATTTCGTCAAGCACTTTTTCATCCATAGCTAATGCCTGCTTGTTGAAGTTTAGGATATGTAGATGATTTACTGACCGTACATGACTTAAAGCCACATAATGAATGTGTGGAATTTTCCTTACTTTAGTTTGAGACAAGTCAATTACAATTTCATCAACAGTACAACCTTGAGCTTTATGAACTGTCTTTCCAGCAGCAGGTCTCAATGGAAATTGAATTCTTTGGAAAGTATTATGATTCAATACAAAAGACCGTTGAACTTCAAAAATAGGTGTCCATTCATTATTCATTCCATCATGAAACAAATGTTTGTATTTTTTGCGGGTTGACTTTCCAACAGCTGAATCAAAAAAATTTACCCAAACTATGCTTGGTTTTGATATGCCTTCCAATCTGCTTTCAATCAACTGAACCTTGCATGATGACCCATTTGTTAACCCATCTGAGACATCTACATTAACTGTAATATCATATATCATCCCAACAGCAAGAATCAAAATTTGCATTAAATTGGCAGTTTTGCTAACATCATCTTCTTTCAATAAAAATCTAAGAAGCTTTTGTTTTACTTCCTTTGAGTAATCTTTGATGACACTATCTACTGATTTTACTGTGACATTTTCTCCTTCAAGTGTTTGTTGTATGCATCTACTTTAGAGTTCTGAGTAAAAAGATGGGGAGCATGGTGGGGATAATTGTCACTTGTTTCTGTTATCATGCATCTTTGTATTACATGTTTGTCTTCTGATGTTAGTTCATTGTAACGAAGGCGATTTAGCAGTTGGGCAAACTCAAGATCATCTTTCTGGCGCATTATTTCATCCAATTCAAACACACAAAAGTGTTCCTTCCAAAGATTGTTCGCAAGAGCTTGGGCATCATGCTTTAAATCCTGAAAGATCCAACTGTCCATCACTGGTTTGAGTTGAAAAAAATCACCAACAGTTATTATTCCTACACCCCCAAAAGGTTTTTTGATGCCTGTAAGAAGTTGTAAGCGACTGTCAATAAGAGTTAAAGACCTATTGCCTACCATTGATATTTCATCAATAATTATCAATTTTAGATTTCTGTATTTTGTACGAAAAGTGTTCAATTCATCACAATGCAAGCTTTGTTGGCTTTGATTAATTTTTTGATGAAAAGCAGATGCTATGGTTGATCCTCCAATATTATATGCTGCTTTTCCTGTGTAGGCACATAGAAGTATTCGCACATCATCTGGATTTTCACTTTCTGTGGAACATAGAATATCGGTGCAAAGCTTGATAAAGTGCTCTTATCAACACAGATTTGCCAACACCTGCACCTCCAGATAAGAAAGAATACATAGGCTCTTTTTTAGTTTTAACCCATAGCAACACATGGTTGAAAAATTCCCTTTGCTTCACATTCAGGCTTTCTAGAAGTTTCAAATATTAATCATCAGGCAATCTTACAGAACTTTCCTCTGTAATCTGTCTTGACGAAATGCCAACATCTGCTCCAATATCATATATTCTTTGTTCAACAGGTCTTTCAGGATTAAACTGCACAAAGTTTTCAGATTCCAAAGATCCCTCAATTTCATCTTCTGCCTCTGTCTGCTGGGCATTAGGTGCCAATTCATCAAAAGCATTTTCAAATTCCTCATTTGCCATCTGCAAAGCTGCATCAAGCTGTTCAGCATTGAATTCATATTCCTTGATTTTGTGTGTCAGAAAAAACTTTTTAAGATTAAAAGACTTCTCAAAAGTGTCAGTTCCACATAGCAGATCAATTGATTCATTTCTCCACGGCAAAAACAACATTAACTTTTCCCTGAAGTAATTTTCGGCATCTGTTTTAAGACTAAACCGAACATATCTAATCACTCTAGGTACCTTGCGACGCCTGATGGCAATGCCATTTTTCAGAGTAACAAGTGTATCACTTTCACTTAAGTCAACATCCGATTCATCATTCTCATCACACTCATTTTCATCATCATTTATCTCTGTTTCATTGAAAGCATTTCCACTTTCTTTTGGGAAAACTACATCAAGCTGTGATACATAATCAGCTAAGCACCAGTTTTCTAGTTGTCTGGGTCGTTTTGCATACCTTTTAATGGCATTACTGCATTCAACATCCGTAGAATTTGGTGTCAACTTTTCCAATTCAGAATCTGTTTTGATGAGAATTACTCTATCATCAGAGGGACTTGTGTTGATAAATACAACATCTCTTGATGCTTTTGTTAGAGGCATTTGCAACACTAAGTATGCAGTTTCTTGTGCTCCAACTTCCACGCTGTTGAGAAAATGGTTTCCAATATGATGCACTTGTCGTTTTATGTCAAGATTTCCTTCTCTGGCTTCTTTTGCAGCTCTGTTTAGTGAATCACTCATTCCTCTTCGAGATTTACTTATGTATGAGACAATATACATTGCACAGGCATATGGGTCAATATGAATTGCATGTCAATGTTAGCTTTCCAAGCATTTAGAACAACACTGTTGTAGGAGTTGACTCTCATATCACATGGTTTTCTTTTTAGAAAAACCTTTGGACCTCTTAGAGAACTTCTAATGTATTTGATGTAATCTTCCTTGGATATTTTTAACACTGTCTCTAGGAGTTCCTTGTATGATAAATCACAGTCATTTTTCAAATCATTTAATTTTTTTTGAACTTCATCATACATTTTTTTATACTTGTCAACATCTGACTCTAAAGGCTCCAAAATCATAGTTTCCTCAAGCGGAGGTAAAGGAAATCCAAATCTGCAAACAGATTTACCTCCTTTTTTGCATGTATGTGAATGTTTATGCACTTGTAATCCTGTTAAGTCATCATCTTCATTCTTTTCACATTTCAAGTAATGATCAACAAAATGCACCATCTCTTTTTCACTATTTTCTTGGTATTTTGGTGCATCTTCAACCCAAACAATCATATGAACATGAGGAGACCCTTTCTGTTGAAATTCAATTCTATAAAAAAAAGTCTTTCACAATGCCTATTGGATGATGGTGACTCCTCAAAACAGAATTCAAAAATACTCGAAACCTATGATCAAAGTATCTTGTGCAGGTGATAGGGTCCTCTGTACCAATTTGGATTTTTCATTCCATGTAGTATCATTAATTTCCTCATCTGTATATTCTTTTCCATCATTTAAGATACCAAGTGCCTTAATGAGATCATTCCACTTTGTATCTGCAGCAGAAAAAGACATGAACCATGTTGGTAAGCCTAGTTGTCTTATCATAGCAAATACATCCTTTTTTCTAGTTTCAAGGTATGCAGGTGAATTTCTCAACTGTCTAAACACAAAGCAACCTTCATCGTGTCTTACTATGCTATTCACATGTTCAAGTTTTTTATTTCATTTGCTGTAATAAGTTTTCCTTTGGTTTTGCATTTTCTAAGAGCCAAGTTACATTTATCAGTAATCTGTTTCGTTTGAATTTTTTTGAGCTTGAAGAACAAGTTTGGAACTGACTGGGCAGCACGCCTATCTATACTTCTCAATTCCCACTTAGCTATATCTGCATATGAGACATGAACTGCTCTTTCATCATCAGTAAGTCTTCCTTTTCCACAAAATATTGTTGGAAACGATAAGTATTCTGCATTTTGATCTTGATATAAACTAAGAGGACGCTGTCCTTCTCCTGGTGCAAATGTATATATCTGATTCATATCTCTCGAGGCATCTTCTAATAAAGTATCACAGTTGCCATCTCTACAACTCCATCTACTTCACAAAAATCATCATACTCAGTATCTTTCTCAGAATCGTCATCAGTATTTTGATTTTTCCTACCTTGTGTTTCTACAAATTCTTGAACAATTTCATTTGCTGAAGATGTGATTTCTTGAAACTAACTTTCATCAACATTAATGTTTGCATTCCTGTAGAAGTCACTATTGTTCATTAACCAGTGTAATGCCATGAGTACTTTTGTGGGTCTTACATTTTCCTGATAATCACATTTTTGATAACACAGCCTTTTCTTTAGCTTGACAGGAACTGTGATATGTTCATTCATTTTTCTAGGAAGACTATTCACAGTTGGTTGAACATCAACTGGAACATTCACAATATTTCCTTTCACTGAATACTGTCCACCTCTCGGCAATTCTCTTATTTGCATGAAAGGAATTCTTAGTGACACAAGTCTTTCTTCCAATGGAAACAAATTTAATTCCTATGGCTTAGATGGCCAACTCATGCCATTTAGAACAGATAGTTTTGGAATCTTATTTTCTCGTATTGATGAATAGCAGGTATTGCAAATCCATTCTGTACTTTCAGCAGATGTTGTGTTTGTAAGATATTTATTTTTACTTGCGCTATCCAGTTTTGTGTTATCTACATTTAAAACACTTTCTCTGAACCAAGTTTGATGACAGCATGAACAAACGAAAATGGGACCATGTTTAATCTGTTTATGAAAATTCTGAATGCAGTTCTCACTACTGGCTCTAAAAAGTACTGAAAGTGCCATTTTTTACTGATAGTTTCTGATATTTACTGATATTGTACTGTTAGTGCTGAGAATTGCTGATATTTACTGATAATTTTACTGCTGTTACTGATAATTGCTGTTGGTTCTGATTTTTACTGATATTTACTGATGCTTTTGCTGTGAGCTCTGATAATTACTGATATTTACTGAGATTTACTGTTGGTACTGAGAATTGCTGATAATTACTGAGAATTACAGGCAGGGGATTTTAAAGAGATTAATTTTAACTACTGTAACATGCAAATTATATTTATTCAAAATTATCGGTAAACAAATACCGGACATTTTTTAAAAAGAAATATGTAAGATCTAACTTAAGTTTTATCAACAGTAACTTCTTTTTTAAAACCACAAAAATTAGATTTGATTATTCTTCTTATAATCTGCTTATTTATTTCAATGCATATTTTTTCTGTTTGTTCTTGTTCTAAGTTTTATTTCAGCTGATTAACACAATTCAGCACATAAATAAATGAATGTAGAAATTGCAGAATTGCTATATATCCCATCCCCGTGCGCCAATCCACTCGATACTACAGTGTTACATTGTTTATATAGAACAATCCATAGTAACAAAAAAAATATAAAGATTTTAACCACTTTATGTAATTGATAAACATCTATTTAATGATTCTAAATTTTGAGCAATCATCTCTTTAATTGAACCGTGTTAAATATTTATAATTATAAACTTAAGATGTTTTTATCCCGGCCATAATCACTAATTTTGTTTTCAAAATAAAATCAAACACTTTTGTTTCACATTGTATTTCCCGGCCATTTATATTTGTTTATTCTGAGGCTGCAAGACATATACACAGGTGGTCAATTTTCACACCTTGCCACAGTCACTCTGTCGTGTATATATTCTGAGCGCTGTCTGTTAGTTCTGAGGGTTTTCTTGATCCCAGACATACCAAAGAATCTTTTCAGCGACTGCCAGACATATACACAGGTGGTCAATTTTCACATCTTGCCGTGGTCACCCTGTCGTGTGTATAGTCTGAGTGCTCTCTGTTAGTTCTGAGGTTTTTCTTAATCCCAGACATACAAAATATTTTTTTCTGCTTGCTTTTAGGCGTGGAGATTAAATATCTAAGCGTTCATAGATTACGGAAAATCAGTTAAATTGTGTGTCTTATTTTCAAAATTATATAGCCGCTGGTCATATAACCGCATACAAGTGCATGAATAAAGTATTAATGAGAGAGAGAGAGAGAGAGAGAGAGAGAGAGAGAGAGAGAGAGAGAGTTTCAATCAAATCGCTGTTTCAATCGTTGGTTATGATACTGTAATGGGACATAATCATGCTTATGCCTTTCTGCATTGACGCCTCAAAATACGTTATAATAGATTATCTGAGAGAGAGAGAGAGAAAGAGAGAGAGAGGGGGGAGAGAGAGAGAGAGAAAATTATCCTTTTCCTTGCAAACTTTTCACAACTTTAACATAAAGCTGGTCTCCTGATATTAATGTCTTATCTATAAATTCAGATGTAAATGAAAATCCTTCATAACACTTCGCTAGCATTGTAAGAGCATTGCAGGTGCACTGACTTCCTCTTGAAAATAAAGAAAATCTATCATCTCCTTGATGAAATGAGCCAAATATCATTTTCATAGCACAAACTTGCTTCTCTTCATTTATGTAACTGAGTAAAAATTTCAGACTAGCACATTTCTTAGAACCCAAAGGCAAATCTGCAATGTTACTGGCGCCCGAAGGCAAATCTGCAATGTTACTGGTGCCCGAAGGCAAATTTGCAATGTTACTGACGCCCGAAGGCAAACTATGTACTCTTTTTAATGAGGCAGTATCCCCCATGTCAAACTGGCTCCTGTTTTTTACGTGGCCAGGTTCCACGAGTCTTACAGGTTCGTCAAATGTAACGTCATTTGTTGGGTCTAACTGGCTCCTGTTTTTACGTGGCCAAGTTCCACGAGTCTATGGTCATTACTGCTGGCATGACTCTGGTTTCCCATCTTTACCAACGACCGCCGCTAACTCTTCTTCCGAGGCATTGTGTCTAGAATATAAACAATTTCACCAAATGCATTCTCTAAATATGACTTTAGCGTTTACTTTGGAATCATTAGAATTCGTGGCGACTCAATTTTGTGGTATTTGTGGGTAGCCCTCGTTAAAGAATTTACATCCTCAACGAAAACTAATTATAAAAGATTTAGTTTACCTACTGAAACTGAAAACTGACGCATCCAAGAAATTACATTCCCATGAATAAGCAAAAACCCCATAATCCACGGAAATTGGCCCCCACGAAATTAAATGATTCCACAGTAACTAAAACAGTGCAATGGTGTAAAAAAAAAAGAAGAAGAGATGTTTGTAAAACACCTATTGATATGACCCCCCTCTGGACAACTTGGCATAAAAATTGTCAATAGCTAGTACCATATAAAAGCTTGACCTAAATATTCTTTATAAATCTGTGTACCAAATTTTATTCTAAATGTGAGTAACCTTTCTAGAGATAATTTGTTTGTTTAATGGACTTAAAAGTCAACTTAATCAAATAATATGGTATATTCTATTAATTAAACAAGATGTAATTATAATCAGGCGATAATAAAGTCTCCCAAACGAACAAGACCATCATTTGGGGTAGGGATGACCCATATGGGTCAAACTTTACAAACAAAGTGATTTAATACTTAATTAATTCTATTTCTAAAATTTCATCATGTTCCCCATGTGTCACTCACTGTATAACTGGTGAATCAACATGACGTTAAGGAACAAGAATATATATGATTTATGGGTGGGGGATCTCAACTGTTTTCAAGATATTTGGGCACTTCCTCTTTGCGGGGGGTCAGGACACAGAACCACCCCCAGGGCCCATGACCTATATTCCATTTGATGCCTCTTAACACAATGAACAAGAATATATATGGCTTAGGGATGGCAATCGTATCAGTTTTCAAGATATTTGGGCACTCCTTGTTCAGGGGACGGGACTTCCTGTTTGAGGGGGGTTCAAGACCACCCCTGGGGCCCATAACCTACATGCCATTTGATGCCCCTTAGCACAAGGAACAAGAATATATATGGTTTAGGGGCAAAGATATCAACTGTTTTTGATATATTTGGGCACTTCCTGTTCGAGGGGGGTCAGGACCACCCCCCAAGGCCCCATGACCTACATACTATTTGATGCCCCTTAACAAAAGGAACAAGAATATATATGGTTTACGGGTCAGGATTCTAACAGTTTTTGAGATATATGGTCATTTCAAATTCCTGGGGATGGCGATGTCCTTAAGATCTAATAAACACTACACATTGCCTGTAACAGTCAATATATGATTCTGAAAACCCAACGTTATTGTCTCTGTCCATTTTCAAGTTATTATCATGTACAATAGACTAAATTTTTCCCATAGGGTTCAATATTAGACCCCCCCCACCCTTTTGACCCCCTAAAACGTGGTTGGCCAACCCAAAATAAAAAAAATCAAACCAGGGTGCAACTAGATATGCAGGCTCATCATATCCTATAGCTTTAGGAATGCATTTCTAATGGTCATGTGAAATTTGAGAGTCAGTCGTAGAGTTATAAGCAAGATACATGGCTTGCAACTCTAGCTTCTGCCCTGTTTTTGTTTCCATAGATTCAATGTACCAGTAAAAATCTTTCAATGAAATTAATGTTAAAACGGGCTTGGCCCCTCATGGCCTGTGACAAATAATTAAATGCACCAATATATCTGCATACAATTAAAAGTGATTAATTAATCAAATAATCAAAACATTTAATTGAATAAAAAAAAATTTCTGAACAAAATTTTGTGTTGTTTAAAAACATTTATTCAAAAATAATAATATATACATATACAACCTTCTGTATTTGACCTGATTTGTATAAAAGAAAAGATTTCCTGAGTCACGTTTTTATTATTTGGATCTTCATCTCCGTTGTACATGACGCCGCCATTTCACCTCCTACTAACAAGTTGTATTAATTTTTTTCATTTATTACATTTTTATTATTTTTCTCTAAATAATCGATTAGGAAAATCTTAATCGATGGACATCGGGAGACGTTTAGTGACCAATTTTTGATTGTCTGTGATAATCGGGCCATCACTATTATTCTGTATAATTAGTCAACTCTAAGCAACTAGTGACTGGCCTAAAATCAAATCAGTAATAATTTGTAGAAATTCTTTAAAACATACCACTAACTGTTTATTTTTATTAAAATTATGATTTTCAATTGGTTTCTTTTTATTAAATTGACAATTCATTATGATGACATATCTCAATATCAAGTCAATTTATATTTTGTTGAAAATTCTAGTATTATCCATATCTAAATTAAAATTCTAAAACCCAAAATGCTGACGATATCTAATTTAATACATGTACCAATGATTATAAAATCTCAAATCGATTGTCATATATCAGTGACCTTTCCTACTGATCATAAATTATAAATTGATTAAAAAGTCTGTCCCAAGATACTTATGCTGCATATTTGAACGATTTTTAATAAAAATACAAATACAAGTACCTGTGACAGAAGTGTAATTAAAATTGATGAAATTCCCAAGATAACTTCATTCACACATTATCATTTTTCCCTCGTAAAAATTCACAGGAACAAAAACATATTTCCTACGGAGATTTATAATGTGGAATGTTGACACCTTTTCTCCATTCGGAAGTACTGGGGACACCTCGCGCAATCTTTCAACATTATCATCTGGGCGTCTTCATCTCCTTGGCAATGGAAAAACCCCGTATACTTTTTATTTTTAGCTGTGTATTTTATACCCGACAAGCTAGAAGGGGGCGTTTCAAAGAGGAAATCTTGGGATTTTTTCATACTATTGAATGAACATCGTTTGAACCAAGAGGTATTTATACCGAGCGCAGCGAGGATTAATGGTAACAAGTATATATAAGAAAATCAGTAAAAAATGAAAGTTGAATCAGGGGTACTAAGGCCAAAAAAAATTTCTTCCAGCCCTGGGCGCCGCCATATTGGCAGCCATTTTGTTTTTAAAAAGTTAGTTCGATCATTGATTGACCGGTACTTATCGATGTTTATTGCCCCTAAACTCGATTAAATAAGTTCCAGTGTTTCAATAGAAGGTAATTCAAATTAAAAGAAATTAAAGGAAACCAGATAAGTTTCAAAAGTGCTTCAATCAAGAAACACGACTTGTTCTATGTATGTCTTATCAAATTATCAGATGGAAAATAATTACATTAACGTCAAGAAACTGATCTTTTAGATTCTGAATAAAGTATTCAATTTTGTTACATTGGCATTCATATGAATTAAATTGATGAACAATGAAAGAGGAAATTAAAAAAAATTCGGAATCACGTAACTCTCTTCGCTTATTTCCGAGGACAAAACTTGAACGTTTTACGTCTGAAATATGACGTCATAATGTAGACTTAGCACGCGACGTTTAGTTTAACTTTGACGAATGATTTGAGTAGGCAACCATGCTGGCGGATCCTACTTGGTGCGATTTAAATAGATTTTATTATACAAAAATCAAACTGCACTGTGATAAATCTGCGCTCGGTCCAACGGTCACACCGTTTACATATTAAATATTGAACAATTTAAGGAATTATGTGGCATTAATATCTTGGGACAGACTATAGTGACAATACTTGTCTGTATACACGCTATACATAATATGAAGACAAATTAAAAATTGATTCCTTTTATGTACTTTTACAAACCTATTATAAAATAACCCTACTAAATAACTTGTTTTTTTTTTTTTTTGCTTTTTTAAAGAGATTGTCTATATTCAATCTATATTAACAACTGATTAAGATTAATTTTTTTTAAACATCTGTAAACATTGATTTTGTTTAGCTTAATTTCCCAGTATGATAAACAAAAAAGAATAGTCTGTAACTTTTAGCATGACTTATCATTTGCAAGAGAGAAAATTAAAGAAGACAAACATGCATCTACCTATCTACTGTCTATCATGAAAACTGTGGAGTAAATCAAACGAATCTATAAATTATGAATGCTGACCAAACAAGTTCGGTAATCAGGTATTCAGTTTTTAAAATTTTAAATGCACTGTCTTCAGCTAAAAGTCCCCCTTTTTAATATTGAAAAATACAACAAAAAGTCACCAAACGTTTTGTAAAATTTTGTATCGGTAAACTTCCGAAGTTTTTTTTCCCCAATAGTAGTAATATGTCTCTGCAAAACTGCAACTCTTGTTCAATGGCAGAATAAAAAACATAAATTTAAGTATCGATATCAGAAAACATAAAAACAAACATCGTAGATTAAAGCAGCTTCAAACTCACGATTATGCAAACCCGGCACATGTTTTAAAACATAAGCACAAACAATGCAACAAATAAATTATTCATCGTCTATCGATAAAATATATATGATAACTTAATGCATAAGTCGGTCACTTTGATGCCATTCGATCACTTTACCTGAACAGAACCTGAAAAATTATGAAGCTATATCAAATGTAATCGTCAAACTAGGAGACAAGCACACACTTTCAACTTGGCAATATGGCTGCCGACTGCAAAATTGGTTTCCGGAATACCGAGCCCGATTTCTTAAAGTTCAAATAAACGCGTCTTAAATATCAACCCCAAATAATGGCTCCTCTATATCCCCGGCAATAGTGATTTTCACAGTCTTGTATCTACACTAAATAAAGATGCTTTCACATTAGTTTTAACTTCCCTGACCAAATGGTTCTTGAGAAGAAGATTTTTGAAGATTTCCTCTATATGTTACAATGTAAAATTTGACCCTCAATCATGGCCCCACCCTACCCCTGAGGAATGTCAGACATGTCGGTCCCAGGAAACCTCGACCAAGACAGGTCGGCCCAAAATTTGAGACACCTCGGCTCACATAAAAGACATCTCGGTTCAAGCAAAATTAAATATTTGATTTAAATGTTTTTATTTTTTTAACATATCTATTTTATCAAAATATTACATATAAAACACTTGTAAAAGAAATTAAATTAATAAAAAAAAATGAGACCATTAAGTTCTAATTGTTAAGCAAACAAGAAAGTAAAATTAAGAAAATGACGACAATTTCGACAACAACAATGACGCTAATAGTTAAACAAACAAGAGGATGCAGCACTCTCCTTTGGAGTCACAAACGCGTGTCAAGGGTGACAATGAAGATTTAATTACGAACAGTTCAGATCTAATCACCGAAGTCCATATATATCCTTTCAATGATTACCACCCCATATAGATTTACAAAATCGTCAGAGAAACAACACATCGTGACATTTCATTTCATTATTACCCAAAATATTTTTATTGTGTCCACTTTCTGGTCAATCTTTGTAGATTTAATAAATTCATGAAAATATCTAAATATTGCAATCTTTTAATCCTAAAATTAACACTAATATATATTTCAAGTGTGTCATCAATTCCTGAAATTTCCGATCTACAAAATTCACATATTCTATTACATGTATTATTGTAGTGAAAAAAGTTAAGTAATAAGATTTCGACAACCTAAAAGTCATCAAATTTCAATTGGCTGTTGCCAAATAAAAAAAAAGAGACGCGTGACCATCCAATGAAACAAATAAACATAGTTTGATTGACAGGTTTAGTCATACATGTATGCAAGCGTGACCCGATGTCCGAAATTATGCGCTTATTGTACACATTGATGTAAATAAAAAAAAATATACATGACCTTTTCACTAAAAGCTGATTTAGGTTTGTTTCTATCTAACCTTCCACATAAAAAATATTTTTTATAGACTTTAAATGAACTTTATTTATTAATGTTGTGTATTAACGATATACTAATCATTCAGTGTTGATTAAATAAATATGATCATACTAATTTTAAATATAATGATCATGTGCGCGTCTTGTTCAAAAATTTTGATGCTAAATATCATCTGACAATTTTATCACATTTAGCACCAATTCAATAATTCATGTCGTTGGTCATTATCTTCAAGAGAGATAGAAAGAAGAAATCAATGAATAGATAAAGTAATTATCTGCCCCTATTTTTTTTTTATATTTATGTTTAGTAGAACCGAAAGTTTCATTGGGCCGAGCTAGGTGTCTTTAACATGGGCGGACGTGTCAATAAATTTGGGCCGACCACCCTAGCCCCAGGGATCATGATTTTCACATCTTTGAATCTACACTACCTGAGGATACTTCCACACAAGTTTCAGCTTTCCTGGCTGATAAGTTTCTGAGAAGAAGATTTCTAAAGATTTACTCTTTATATTCCTGTGTAAAACTTCGAGCCCCCATTGTGGCCCCACCCTACCCCAGGGGGTCACGATTTTCACAAATTTGAATCTACACTACCTGAGGATGCTTCCACACAAGTTTCAGCTTTCCTGGCTGATTAGTTTCTGAGAAGAAGATTTTTAAAGATTTACTCTAAATATTCCTATGTAAAACTTCGACCCCCCATTGTGGCCCCACCCTACCCCCCGGGGGTCATGATTTTCACAACTTGGAATTTACACTACCTGAGGATGCTTCCACACAAGTTTCAGCTTTCCTGGCTGATTAGTTTCTGAGAAGAAGATTTTTAAAGATTTACTCTAAATATTCCTACGTAAAACTTCGACCCCCCATTGTGGCCCCATCCTACCCCCGGGGGTCATGATTTTCACAACTTTGAATCTACGTTTCTTGAGGATGCTTCCACACAAGTTTCAGATTTCCTAGCTGATTAGTTTCTAAGGAGAAGATTTTTAAAGATTTTCTCTATATATTCCTATGTAAAACTTCGAGCCCCCATTCTGGCCCCACCCTACCCCCGGGGGTCACGATTTTCACAACTTTGAATCTACACTACCTGAGGATGCTTCCACATAAGTTTCAGCTTTCCTGGCTGATTAGTTTCTGAGAAGAAGATTTTTAAAGATTTACTCTAAATATTCCTATGTAAAACTTCGACCCCCCATTGTGGCCCCACCCTACCCCCAGGGGTCATGAATTTCACAACTTTGAATCTACACTATCTGAGGATGCTTCTACACAAGTTTCAGCTGTCCTGGCTTTATGGTTCTTGAGAAGAAGATTTTATAAAATTTCTCGAAATTTTTCATTAATTTCTAATTATCTCCCCTTGAAAACAGGTGTGACCCTTTTCACAACTTTGAATCCCCTTAGCCTAAGGATGATTTGTGCCAAGTTTGGTTGAAATTGGCCCAGTAGTTCTTGAGAAGATGTTGAAAATGTGAAAAGTTTACGGACAGACGGACGGACAGACGGACGACAGACAAAATGTGATCAGAATAGCTCATTTGAGCTTTCAGCTCAGGTGAGCTAAAAACAATAAGTCTCCAAATTTCATTTGGGATACTTACAATGGAATAATGAAGATCAAATAGAGATAGGATCATCAAACATCAATAATTTAAAGATAATTGACAATTTCTGATTTTAAGGGGGTCAGGATTACCCTTTAAGGTCATGATTTACATACCATAATGATCTGATGCACCATGACCAAAGAAGGAATAATATCTTTGGATGAAGGTAGTGATCTCAGTTGTTTTTATATATGATAATTTCAAGAAGAGCACTTGGGATCATGACCTACATACCATATGAAATGCCTTGAACAAAGAAAGAATAATATATGTACATGCTATATGATTCAATTTGAGAACCCAGATATAGATCTAGCTATCATCTATGTTATATATATATATATATATAGCCCCATCTTGTCGTACTGGCAATTGTATATATCTCATCAATTGTAAATTTTGTCAGAAACAATACGTAATGGAAACAGGAGACCTCCGCAGGCGCATCAATAATCATCGTTCCACCATCAAAACTAAGAAAATTAAAGAACCCGTCGGGGAACATTTTAACTTAGATGGTCACAAATGGGAGGACATGATGGTTTTGGTCATGGATCACAACCCTAACTGGACAGATGCGGAGAAAACAAGAAAAATTTTGGATGCATAGACTGAAGTCATTCCGCCCTGACGGCATTAACAAATTAAGTGACTTCACCAAAATGAACATCAACTTAGTACTGATTTGTTTTCGTAGCAATATCACCATCTTCATTTTTTTGGGTCCATGTACAAACTATTAATCATGTTAATTATTCAAATTATTAGCTCGTTCCTTAATTGGTTTTGTTATTTTTAATTGTTCTCTATCCATTTTATTTTCTTTATTTAACTTCCATTAGTTTTTACATTCATGATTATTTATGTGATCTTTTACAGGGCCAATCTTCCCTACAAACTTTCTCTACGAATTATCTTACAAGTACAACTTAGGTGGCAGGGGACAGTTTTTTTTATACAATTCATTGAAGCCAAGGGATGCATGTCTTCGGAACTCTGTAACTAGAATTTCCTCAGTTCCCACTCAGCACAAATACCTTTAATTCACTCTTTATAAGGCCAATCACCAATTTCTGAAGAAAATTACTGATCAAAACCTGTAAAATTCTCTACATACTGGTTTTTATGAGATTTTGACCCTTTCATATTTTGCTAATTTTTCATGATTTTTCAGCTTTTTTAGACCTCCCCAAGCTCATTCCCTGCAGAGGGTTGACCTTCGGTACTGCGTGCATGTTGCACCATCACATGTCAGAAACTTACCGGTGTATAGTTTACAATGTCCCATCCACCTACTTTTCGTGTTATTTTACCTCCCGTCTGTAACTTACAATTTCACTGTGTAAAGTCAGCACAACAGTCATAGCCGCAGGTGTCGCATTTTACTTCTGATTCTCATGTACCTAACATAAGGGACCTACATATTGCATATCAATTTCAACAAGAGACAACCCTCTAACTAATGATAATCATTAAAAATCATTTCATGAATTTTAGCAACACTCATAAGCCTTCGTGTACAGCAACTCTTAATTTTACAAAAATATTGACGAGTACTTTATTCGAAACTGTCCCAAAGCTACCTTTAACATACACTAACATTCTCTGAAAAGTCATCTTGTCTTAAAATTAACAAGGGCACCGCTAAGCGGAGCATCCCCTTGCGACATGAGTTATTGTGTGTAGGGATGCAATATGTGGTGTTCGTGGAACCATTCCTAGTACGAGCTACCTAGTAGCCATGACGTCAGAGGGCGGGAATCCGCTCGTGCAGGCTATTCCAGAAGCTGACAGCTACATGTGAAGATGTATAGGTGAGTTCGGGGCAACCCACGGTTATTATATAGCAGGCTTGGGGCGAATTACATTGTAAAGTAATGCATTACATTACCATTACTTCATGAATTTGGGCATTAAATTACCATTACCATTACTTGATTTTCTTGAAGTAATGCATTACATTACCATTACATGAGTAAAGTAATGCATTACTATTACCATTACTTTGTTTTAAAAAAGCAAAGCTAATAAAGAGTTTTTGCAAATGTTTCAAATATAAAACACTCTTTAACATATCTAGAGGTTCATGCTCAGTATCAGGTTCAAATTCAATGACTATACAAGAGTCATTCTTTATTTGCTCAATATATAATCATCTTGTGGCATTATGAACAACATACGTATTACATAAGTAAAATGATATTCATTGACATTTGGCATGATCCAATGTATGATACGAAATAGAGACACAGAATTACATGCATAACAAAAAATAATTTATGAAATAATGTTGCTAAATATAGATATATCCCCAGATTACACAAATCTTTATAAATTTGGACACTTAATTTTATTAATTTATAAACAGATGATTTTCCCAGTTATATTTCTTCATATATTTTAATCGTATTTCTTTTTACGGAGGACACTTTAAGACATAAGATTGCTGTTGCACTTTATGATCGAAGTTTTAATTGGTTCATCTTTTAAATGCATCCATCTTCCGGGCTATACTAAATAAATGTTTTGCAGGAACAGTCAAAGCTTGGACTGGAAAATACTGTTGGACGATCTTTATCTTAGGATATATTAAGATAATAATAGATTAAATACATAAATCTTGTATTTTCTATCAGTCAAACTAATGTACAGTGTAATTAATATACAAGAGAGAGAGAGAGAGAGAGACAGACAGAGAGAGAAAGAGAGAGAAAATAAGTAAGATTATTTTTAAATGGGTTATAATATTGGAAGTGATATTGATTTTCATCATGGATGGACAGAGCATTCATTTTGCTTTTAAAGGTGCATGTCTGTCTCCTATTCTATTGTGACATAGCGAAGGGAAGGGGATTGAGGTGTTTAGCACTTCTTATAACAATAGATTGTTTTGATACTTAGATTATCCTTGGGACAGTGTGTTGTTGACACATTTCTTGTTGAAGTGCAAACTAATTGGAGTAAATTGTTTAAATGATTAAATACTCTTAATAACAACACTCTTAAAAATGTTATGAAATTGTGTTGTTATCTTTTGTAATATAAACAATTCAAAAATGAATTTTTAAAAACCCTTTTTAATAAAACATGTACAATTAAAACATTTTTTTCTCAATTAGAATTATTTCTTTCTTCTTTAAAAATAAATTTAATCAAATTCAATTTCAACTATTCATTTATTCATCACATTTTTTAAAGTGATCATGCATAAATATGCATAGTAATGCAAAGTAATGCCATGTAATGCCAGCATTACACTAGATTTTGGAAAGTAATGCATTACATTAGCATTACTTGTAATGCTAATTTTGAGGCATTACACATTACTAGCATTACTTTGAAAACATGTAATGCATTGCAATGCATTACCATTACATTTAGCATTACCCCAAGCCTGTTATATAGATAGTGTTAGGTAGATAAATACAATATTAGCGCCCAACGTGGGGCCCTGAACTCACGGTATATATTTGACAGGAAAATTTTTTTCCCGCAAAGTGTCAAAGCTGTTGATATACGGGTGTAGCCGCCATTTTGGGGGCCCGCCACGTGCTTAGGACTGTAGGGTTAATTCGTGAATTTACTTTCACCTTTGCATATTTTGTGCATAGTTTTTTCGTTTAAAGTTTTATTGCATTGTTGATAGGTATTGTTTTTTGCATTTAGCACATATTTTTGCATTTTCTCGCATAGTCTGTGTTGATTTTGACTTCGAACATTTTTGTGTATTGCACCATTCGCTCGTCATAAATGTTTCGTTTGAAGAGGCTTTGCAAGCCTTGGGGTTAGACGACACTTTAACTCCCGATGAAGAGTTTGGGTATATTAGTGGCAGACATCATGGCCCAGATAATGTTGGTTTTAGAACTCCGGGTGATATGGGTTACTGTGCTCCGAGCACTGTTAGTGTAGGTCAGGCTGCCGGCCCATCCCGCTTTCCAGGGGGGCAGGCAGGCTATCCCCAGTGTGGGAGGGGGGTTTGGCAGGGTACAGTAAGGGAGCCAGAGGTCACTGTGGCACACTCTGTTGTGCCTGGGCCAGCCAGTAGTATTCAGCCAGGGGTGTCCCCCGGGTCTTCGGTTAGATGCAGTTCACCAGTTGGTTATAGGGAATTTGTCCCGCCCAGCGATTATGTAGGGGTCCCCATGTTACGTCGTTCCCATGTGGCCCTTACCCGTCAGTGTGACCCAACTGTTAGGGATGTTCCTGTCGACCGAGGGCCTGAGGATACCATTGGAGTCACCCCGCTGCATCCGCCTCATGTTCAAGGGGACCTGAGACCCCACCTGCTAGACCTGGATTCCCCCATCACCCCGTCCCCCTCCAACCCTATGCCCGGCGGGCCTGTCAGGCCTGCATACCAGCCCACACCCCAGCCCTGTAGCTATTGCCCTACTAGTTCCACCACCCATCCCAAGGACCCTGCTAATGTAAGCCAAGGGCAGCTTTTGGATTTGCCACATGCACCCCAGATTGTTCATTTTCAACCCCAAGCTTCACTTGCTCAGCCTACCCCTGCCCCTGGGAATAGTAACTCGATGTCAGGTAGTAGACCCCTCATGGGGTGCCTCGCCATCCTCCCCCTGGGGGGGAGTACCTTGCCACTAGGGTCCATGAGTCCTTGGTCCGTACCTCACATGGATCCTTTGGTTTGCGTATGTGCACTGCTGTAACCCAGCCGGTTGCACCCAGCTGTTATTACCCCACACCCCAGCCCCGGGATGATCGGTATTTAGCTGCGGAAGGGGGGACAATGTCATGACGCCACCAGTATTTTACAGGTTATGCGGTCCCAACACATGTGGCCTCCTCCCAGCCCAACAATCCTGGGGTAGAGGGAGGTAGAATAGCGCAAGTCCAACCACAGTATCATGAGCCTTGTCTGGGGAACCCCATCCCCTGGGTGACCATACATATGTCCCAGTACCCCATGAATATGAGCCCCCGGCTAGGGATGTACCTCCCCATGCAAGTCACGCGCGGACTCCCGCTGCGTCTTGCAGTCCCCCTGAGTACGCGCGGATCTCCGCAGCGTCTCAACATCCCCATGAACATGTGCGGTTATCCACAGCGCGCCCTCATCCCCATGCAAGTTACGCGCGGACTCCCGCTGCGTCTTGCAGTCCCCATGGATACGCGCGGTTATCCGCAATGTCTCACCAACCCCCGGAGTACGCGCGGTCATCCGCAGTGTCTCGTGGGGTCCCGGAGTTTTTGCAGCGTCCGTCGCGACCTATGGCTCACCCGGAGATGTGCAGCAGCCTGCAATGCAGTACAATCCTCAAGACTATACCGCACTACCAGCCAGTTCTAGCCACCCGACCGTCCGGAATAGACCTAGATATAAGGATCTCCGCTATGATGGCAAGTCCAACTGGAAAGCCTTCCTTCATAAGTTTGTTCGCCTTTCGCGCAGCCAACAGTGGAATAAGACCGAGCAGCACGATCAATTCTGTTTCTTCCTGGAGGGCCCAGCCAGTGAGTATTACTCTTTGATGCTGGAGACTACCCCCTGCCTGAGGTTCAGTGAAATACTCCGGAAGTTCGACAAGCGCTTTGGCTCATCGGCACCAGACCTCACTCATCAACTTAATTTCCAATCAGCGACCCAGAATAGTGGTGAGTCCCTGCGACAGTGGTCTGACAGAGTGCTCACTTTGGCTACTCGTGCATTCCCCCAGCTACCGGATGTTCATACCCAGGCTATACCGCGTCTGTGTTATGGAGCTGAGGACCGGGAGGCGGGTTTGTACGCTTTGGATGGCCAACCCAAGACTGTGGAGGAAGCTGTCGACCGCATGCAGTACTTCCAGCATTCGCGTCAGAGCAGACCCCCCAAGCCTAAGCGGGAGGCGGTTAGGGCCATGGCGGATAAGGACAAGGTAGCTGAAGATAGCCAGAAGGATGGTGAAGGTGAGAATGAGATTAAGGAACTCAAGAGCCGCCTGCAGCAGTTGGAGAATGCCTTAAGGGAGAGTAGTATAGCCCAAGCAGACCCGATGTCTCCGTCACCGCCACCTCCTCCACAAGGAGGGCCGGTGGCACCCCGAGCTAGCCAATGTTTTAAATGTGGTGAGACCGGGCACTTCCGGAGGGAGTGCCCCACCAATGTAGGGAGGAGGACTGACGCAGGTGCTGGTGTGGGTGGGGACCGCCCCCCTCAATACCGTGGTGGACACCGAGAGGATATGGGTCGTGGAGGATCCAGATATAGCGGCAGGGGAGGGAGAGACAACCAGCCACCAAGGACTGTGCGTACGCTGACGCCTGATCGCGATGTTGGGTTGGAGAGACAGAAAACAGACGACAGTCAAGAGGACCTGCAGAGTGTGAAGCCAGAGTTTGGTCAGTCAGGGGAAACCCGTCGCTCCTGCCTTAAGCATTCCAAGCGGCGTGTTGGATTCGGAGTGCGTTTCAGGAATCAACCCATACCTGAACCCTTTACTGAGGAGGAGCTGCTGACCAAAAAGGAGGAACCCCCGGTTCCTATTGATGAGATCCTGACTCCAGTAGACCACAGTCTGGAGCTGTAGGAGCCGCCGAGGGAGGATACGACCTCAGAGTCCGGACCCCCTGGAAACAGCGAGGATGGAAGTCGGACGCCTTCGAACCCACAGGCAGTCCCTATGGAGGGGGAGTTGTGTGTTACAGTAAGCCAGCTTTGCCCACGGACTGCATTTACCATAAAGCTGAGGATCCAGGGAGCCCCCATTGAAGCTGTGGTGGATACCGGGGCAGAAGTGAGTGTGCTTGGGAGGAAGTTCTATGACAATTTGGAGTCAAGGCCTCCCATTAAGAGACAGGTCACTTTGCTGCAAGCCGGAAGTGGAGCCCATCTCCAGGGATTTGTTGCTGGCCCATTTGACCTTGGTGTGGGCCAGCACACTCAGCAGGTGGATCTCTATGTGGCCCCTCTTAAGGACAGGATGTTGTTGGGAATGGACATCCTATGGGAACACAAAGCCAAGATGGACCTGGAGCTTGGGGTGATAAACTTATGTGGGGAAGAGATGCAGATGACCTATGGTAGAGGTGAGACGGAGAGCGTTGCTCGCATGACGCCAGTGCGCGAGGTCTGCATTCGTGCCGACTCGGCTGTATTGTGCCCCTTCAAGCTGGACAGGAGTCTGTCTGAATTCATGACCATTCCGGGTATAGAGAAGTTGTCAGAGGCGTTGCTTATGCCCCATACTTACCATGCTGCTGGAGATGCCTCTATGGCTTGCCTGGTGAACGCCTCGGAAAAGGATATTACTCTGAAGGAAGGGAGCTTCCTGGGAGAGGCAGTTGAGGCTGATTTGCATGTGCCTGCGCCCTGCCCTAGGAGAGCGGCCAGGAGTTTAGCTGAGGGTGAGCCTGGGAGATCCCACCATAAGGTGCCCGCCCATTTGCAGGATCTGCTAGAACGATCCTCTGCGGAGCTGAGTGAGGAGGAGCAGTCCGAGCTCGCTGAATTGTTGTCAGAATATCAGGATGTATTTGCCCAGAGCGAGTTTGACTTTGGAAACTTTACTGCTCTAGAGCATGAGATCGATACTGGCAGTGCGGCGCCTATCAAGGAGAGGATGCGGCGTACACCAGCATTCTTTGTAGATGAAGAAGAGGCGCATCTGAAGAAAATGCTGGACGCTGGAGTGATTCAGCCCTCTATGTCTGAGTGGGCATCAGCGCTGGTGCTCATCCGTAAGAAGGATGGACAAGTCCGATGGTGCCTGGACTACCGCAGGCTGAACAATGTTACCAGGAAGGATGTATTCCCTCTCCCATTGGTCGACGAGTGTTTAGACACTTTGTCAGGGAACATTTGGTTCTCTAAGCTGGATGCACTCCGCTTTCCATCAAGTTATGATAAGCCCTAAGGACCGGAAGAAGACTGCCTTCGTCACCCGATATGGCCTGTTCGAGTTCCGGCGGATGGGTTGCGGTTTGTGTAATGCTCCGGCAACCTTTTCCCGAGCCATGAACTTAGTTCTGCGGGGGCTTACATGGAGTATAGTCCTGGCATTCCTGGACGATGCCTTGGTGCTTGGGCGTGACTTTGAGGATCACCTAGCCAATCTGAGGACAGTGTTTCAGCGCTTCCGTGAATACGACTTAAAGTTTAAGCCCAAGAAATGCGAGCTGTTCCGTAAACGTGTGGAGTTCTTGGGGAGACAGGTGAGCGGGACTGGAGTAGAGATGGGGGATGAGTACATAGAGGCTGTTAAGGACTGGACGACGCCTGCCACGGTGAAGGATGTTGAGCGGTTCCTCGGCTTTGCCAACTACCACAGGGGATTCATTGCCGGCTTTGCCCAGATTGCCCAACCGTTGTACAGTGTCACCGGGAAGAAACTTTTTGTATGGGGACCAGAGCAGCGGACTGCATTTGAGGCCCTCCGGAAAGCTCTCACTTCACCTCCAGTCCTTGCCCTCCCTACTGCGGAGGGCGAGTTTGTACTGGACACTGACGCGTCAGCGGAGGCAATAGGTGCTGAGCTGTCACAGACCCAGGAAGCGCAGGAAAAGCCGATAGCCTACGGTAGTCTCAGCCTGTCAGCAGAACAGAAGAGGTATTGCACTACCCGGAAGGAGCTCCTAGCAGTTGTCAGATTTACGCGCATGTACAGACATTACTTGCTTGGTCGTAAATTCATCGTTCGCACAGATCACCATAGCCTTATTTGGTTGCTCAACTTCAAGTACCCTCAAGATCAGCTTGCTCGCTGGCTCGAGGAGCTTAGTCAGTACGATATGGTGATCCAGCATAGACCGGGTAGGCGCCATGTGAACGCTGACGCACTGTCCAGACCGCCACCCCCATCCAGGTGTAGGGGGGTGAATTTTACCGTTAACCTCAGTGATTTGCCTTGTGGTGGCTGCCCAAAGTGTACTAGAGCCCACCAGTCCTGGATGGCTTTTGCGGAGGAAGTTGACGATGTGGCCCCTCTAGCTAGGCCTGGTAGTTGGACATATTCCCCCTTGTTGGGGGAAGAATCTAGCCCTACAGAGGATCAGAGCCCCGTCATAGGTGACCGAGAAGAAGCCCAGCCCTCTACCAGCGAGGCAGCACTGGACTATGTCTCCAAGAAGCTTCTGGGCCGGATCAGTGAAGACGACTGTGAGGGTCAGAGTAGTTCAGATGGCCCATGCTAGTCTCAGATCCAGATAAGTCATCACCCCCAGTTTGCCTGCGTCATGCGAATTTCCTCGGAGGGCTTGGTTGGCCCGCCTTCCTTGGTGGACCTCACCCCCGAGGAGATGGGCCGTAGCCAGTTAAGCGACCCAGAGCTTAGTCTAATCTTGGATTGGCTGCAGGGAGATGTGGAGCCAGAGGAAGGCAAATTGTTCCTTGCCAGTGCAGCTGTCAAACATTACTATATCAACAGGGGTTTGTTGCGGTTGGACAACGATGGCGTCCTTTGGAAAGAAATAGATGAGGGGGGAGAGAAAAGGAAAGTTCTGGTCGTCCCCATAGAGCTGAGGAGAGAGGTTCTGCGACTCTGCCACGATGTACCGGCGGCTGGACATCAAGGTATCGAGCACACCAAGGCACGGCTGAGAGAGCATTTCTACTGGTACGGGATGATGCGGGAGACTGAGAGGTTTGTTAGCAGTTGTGGCCCCTGCAGTAGAAATAAGCGCCCACAGCGTCACGCCAGGGCAGAAATGATAAAGTATCATGCCGGGGCACCCATGGAGAGGGTGCACCTCGACTTCCTGGGACCGTTCCCTAAGACGCCGAAGGGGAATGAGTATGTCCTAGTAATGGTGGACCAGTTTACTAAGTGGGTAGAGTGTGTCCCCCTCCCCTCCCAGACAGCTGAGGTTACGGCCACAGCGGCAGTGGACGAATTCTTTGTTAGGTTTGGCTGCCCCCTTCGGATATTTACCGATCAGGGGCGCAACTTTGAGAGTAAGTTGTTCACTGCTGTGTGCGATCTCCTGGAAATACATAAGGCCCGCACCACCCCCTATCGTCCATCTGCCAATGGACAGGTGGAGCGCTACAATAGGACCCTTATGGATGCAGTTAGCTGTTACATCGATAAGGCCCAGGACATTTGGGATGAACATCTGGCCCAGATAGCGGGGGCTTTGCGCTCAGCAGTCAACCGTAATTCAGGGTTCAATGCCAACAAACTCATGCTGGGTAGAGAGGTCAACACACCAGCCAGCCTTATGTACAGGTCCCCTATGCAGGAGGGCCCTGCGGATATTGACACGTATGTGGGTGCTCTTGAGGACAAAATACTGACTGCTCACGAGACGGCCAGGAGGCGCTTGCACACCTCTGAGGAGAGAATGAAAAGAGACTACGACGTCAAGGCCGCCACCCGCCCCTTTGAGGAAGGAGATATTGTGTATGTGTTGGACACTGCGACGGTGAAGGGAAGGTGCCGCAAGCTTAGCCCGTCCTGGAAGGGCCCTGGTATCATCGTCAAGAAGCTGACCCCCCACCTGTACCGAGTAAAGACCAAGTCGGCAGTCATGGTGGCCAATCACGACCGCTTGAAAAAGTGTGTCGACAGGGAAATCCCCCAATGGTTAGTTCGGCTAAGGGAGAACTTTGACAACTCTGGGAGTACTAAGCAGGAGACCGGGAGCGACTTGGCTCCCAGCCCCCCTGCCGGGGCGGCGGGCGACCGCAAGCTTCCCGAATCTCTGGACTCCACCCCCCAGCCAGCGGCCACGCCGAGGTCGGCCCCCTAAGCGCTCCCCTGCTGCCAGAGGGCCTCCTGACAGTCCTCCCCTGCCCCCCAGACCTCGGGGGCGTCCCTGTAAGCGACCTAACATAGCGTCACCCACATGCCCCTCGTCTCCGGACCCCTCTAATGAGATTGTGTTTTGTACCTGTCGGCGCCCGGACGACGGGAAGTTGATGGTACAGTGCGATCATTGTGATGAATGGTTTCACGGTCTGTGTGTGGGTGTCACCTCTGAGGAGGCCTCCACCTTGGAGCAATTTGTTTGCCCTAATTGTGTTGGGGGGGGGGGTTGTTAATCGTCTTGTCCTCTTTTTCAGAGATTCCGATAGCGACGATGATTACGCCTCCTCCCGCCGGGAGTGGAGGTATGAAAGGGCACCGATGGCAGGCCCCCCTGAGGAGCCGCCATCGCAGCCTGATGACGAGGAACCGGGTGCAAGAGGTCCCTCCCAACCCGGAGACGGAGGAAACCTGATGGCTGGCCCCCCTGTGGAGCCGCCATCACCGCCCAACGATGAGGAACCTGGTGCCAGAGGTCCCACCCACCCAGGAGACGGCCCACTTCACCACAGGAGGCGGTCACCTCTCTCTTCCTGTCCCTTCCCCAACTGTCCAGAGAGGACGCACAAGCTGAGGGACCATGTGACCCTCTACCACCTCCACTCTGTGTTCCGTAGGTCTGTGCCTTTGGGGGATGAGGCGACATCTATGAGATTGAGGGTGTGCGAGTGGCTGACGGACCATCTCATTGGAAGCTGGGCCACCTTGACTGACCTAGTGCAACGTGTGCCCACTTTCCAGGTTTTCCGGGAACCTAGTGCAGGTGTTCCAAGGGACTTGAGAGACGCCATGGACAGTTTGTGCCATTTTGTGCAGGAGAGCCCGCCCCGCGTTTACCGCCTGTGGGGCGTGCTCCACCCTGCCCTGCTGCTGCACTGGAGGGTGCAGGTATACCTTGTCTCCCGGTTGAGCCCGGCGTTACGCAGGGCTTACCGGGCCCTGTTTTCGGACGAAACAATTGCCGGCCACCCCTTGTATCGCTATGGGCTGCGGTACCTGGTTGTCCCTCCCGTTCCTGCCCCGAAGGTTAGGGGAGTGGTCGTCGACCCACCAGCCGCCAGCAATGGGGATGCCACTCCACCCCGACGCCTCCTGGGCCAACCTGACCCCCGTCCGGATGATGATGAGGCCAGTCAAAGGAGGGATGCCCCCCAGGTGCGGGAGGTTCCCATTCCGGAGCAGATTGAGAGCTCCCTAGTCCTTTGGGATCCCTGGCGCCCGGGAGCAGGAGCAAGTTTCGCCCCCAACCCGGAGTACCCTCGTCCCCCTCCGGGAGCCCTGACCGGGGGTACGTTTTGGCGGAGATGCCGCGGGGTTACCCTGGAGCTCGCAGGGTGTACATCCTGATCCTCCAGGAGTGGTAGGGTGAGCTACCATCACCCCTACGGGCGGAGGCCAGTTTTGATATGGCCTTGGCCGCCCGGCTGATTTTCATCCCGGCTGTTGCTGGGATGGGCGTTGTAGCGCCACCCTGATTGTGGGTCCCACCTGTAGGTGGGACCAGGTTCCCTTTCATGTTATCCCGGCTGTTGCTGGGATGGGCGTGATTGCCCCCCTGAAGATCAGTGGTCCCACCTGTAGGTGGGACTGGCTCCCCAGAAAGAAGACGGAGGGGAGTGTGGTGTTCGTGGAACCATTCCTAGTACGAGCTACCTATGAGGGCGGGAATCCGCTCGTGCAGGCTATTCCAGAAGCTGACAGCTACATGTGAAGATGTATAGGTGAGTTCGGGGCAACCCACGGTTAATATATAGATAGTGTTAGGTAGATAAACACCATAAATATTTAGCAAAATGTTAATGAGAAGACCACATTCTACTAACCCCCCATTACTGCAAAAACTACATTTTCTTTACCTGTACTAGATCTAAATCCAACAAATATCAAGTTGTTGATTTGAACTGCATACTTTCACTTTGGTTTCAAAGATGTGAAGCGGAAGATTGATAACTCTTACTCAGAAATTTCGATTGATAACTCGTATACAAAATTGATTATGACATTGATTTAATGAAATAATAATTTGTAATAGTATTAATGGTTTGGAAAGGCACATGCATTTTTTATTTTTTTATTTTACAGAAGTGTGCAATCTATGATAAATATTTTTTAGTTTTGAACGAGTTTTGTCATAATGTATGCCCCCCCCCCTCTTTTACAATGATGTTATTTTATCTAAGTTTTTGCATAAAAATTTGACCAATTAATATGACATTGCATTTGTTTTAATCTTTTACAATAAGGCATATTTGTGCAAAGGTTGAGGAAATTCTATTGGAGGTTTTTTTTATCAATTTACTAGAAAATTGAAATGGAGAGCACACACACATACGCACACACAAACGCACGGTAGCGATGCTATATCCCCTTCGCAACAAGTTGCGCGAGGGGATAAAAAGCTTATGCTATTATAAAAAAAAAAGTACACCACATTTTGCCAATTCTACTGAGGTTTAAGAAAAATATGGCCATTTAAGTGAACCCACCATTTCCACTTTCCTCTATTTAACACAGATTCACAGGGCTCTCCATAAAAAAAGCATCTTTACCTAATCTTTTAGAGGTCAACTGTTGTTCAACCTCCTTAAATAAGAAACCTTATTCAATACTTTATACATCTGCCTGATATTATAATGATAAAAACATCACATCACTTAGAAATCCCGTTTCATGTATACCCTCCCCCTATCTTTTGATTTTCACAAGAAGCATTGGTTTGAACACTTTAGCCTAATATTATGAAACTTGTGGCAGTTTCCTTGAGTCATTTCTTACACATATTTAAAACCAACCATCACTGATAATTAAAATTGATCTTTTTTGGTAAATGGATGATTTGTAGCATTTTTATTCACAAAAAGTTATGTGGCCCTACATGTAATTTCTTGTTTTCATGAATAACTAAGCCTATAATCATATTTAGTGGATATCTTATATATTCTGGTTTCTAGTCCCCTTTTAACTTTGCTAAATTAGTAAAACCTACAAGTGTGATATGTGCATTTAATTAAAATGAAATTCAAACACACCCGGGTACCTGGAGACGGATGAGAATTCCATGAAAAATGTTCAAATTTTACATGTTTTCTACATTTTTGATGCATATATACAATAAAAGGGTAAAAATATGTTGTTTTTTGTTCATTTCAAGAGTAATTATCACAGCAGATGTTATTTCAAGGTCAAATGTACATTTACATATCCTACATGTAATGGTAATGGAGTCCATTGGAAAGAGGGGGTGGCTTTTTCAACTCTGTAAATACATACTCTGTAAATACATCATTTCCTGAATTTTAGCAACACTCATAAGCCTTCGAGTACAGCAACTCTCAAATTTACAAAAATATTGACGAGTACTTTATTCGAAACTGTCCCTTGTTACCTTAATTAACAGCAACCCCCAATTAGCAAGTTAATTCGTACGCGTTATCTTTGAGCACAGACCGTCCGCTGCGTCGGACGGGATTTTTCTTTCTCGGACTCGAAATCTTAAATACAAAGATGTAGCTGCCACGTTTTGATCAGTTGTTTATACATAATCTAGTTTTTATATATTATTAAGTTTGTAGTTTAGTGCTAGTTTTGTAGATGTTTTTCTTCTTTCTTATGTAGTTTTTATTTTGTTGTTCTGAAGAAGGGACGGGTTGTCCCGAAAATTTGACAATATTCTATTTTATTGTTCGTGTCGTTGGTTATTTTAAGTGCTTTTATATATATATATATATATATATATATATATATATATATATATATATATATATATATAAATATATATATGTATATATATATACTTTGGTATACATATATACATATTTCGTTGGTTATTTTTAGTGCTTTTTTATATCTCATCTTATAACCGTGTATCTTTTGATCCGACACTATAGATAACGAGTGTTGTTGGTTAGTTAGTGCTTCTTATATATATATAAATATATATATATATATATATATATATATATATATATATATATATATATATATATATATATATTTGTTATATTCAGTAGTATATTCTCACTATATAACTCTATATAGACAAATAGTCAATAAATGTAATATTATCTCGTCCGAAAAATATTGACCGGTCAATATTTTTTTGATATTGACCGGCTAGGAATAATATCTAGAGAACATTCCCTCTATTTCAAATAATCGCCTCTGATTTGAGGATTCGTAAATTATGACGTACATAACTCTTCGCGACTCCAAAAACAAGGTGACGTCATAATAGACAGTCAGTCAAGGCAAGTAAACAACGGACGCGCAATGCGACAGTTTGCTGTCATAACGGATGTAAGGATTTGCGAATTACTGTGAAGTAAAATCAGGAAGAACATTTGAATGTTAATTCTTACGGTCGGCGGAATATCACTAGTGACCGTTTGATGCTGATGATATTTTGGAAATGAACTTTGCACAAAATTGAATTCGTGAATTCTTTGTTGAGCTGAGATAATTACGACGACCTGTTTTCAATACTTTATTAAATTTTGGTTTGTTTTTTCATATAACAAAACAAATGTTGACTGTGTTTTCGGGCAACATTGATTATATTAGCCCCCTTTGGACGAAAATATTGCCCTCCGCTTCGCGTCGGGCAATATTTCGTCCCTCGGGGGCTAATATAATCAATGTTTCCCTCAACCCCAGTCAATATATATATATATATATATATATATATATATATATATATATATATATATATATATATATATATATATATATATATATATAAAAGGAATGAATTCAATATCTATTTGTTTTATACGATATAAAATGGTTTGAGGCAGTTTACGCTTTATAAAAAAGCGTAAACTGTTCCAACCATAAAATTATACAAATTTAAACGTAACGTCAGGCGTATTGATACGGTATATGTGATGTCAGATATATATTCACATTGGTCTGATACATAGGGTGAACCCATCATCGTATTTTAAACAAAAATTATTTTTAAAAAGAGAGTTCTGTAACGGTAGTTTTACCTGTCAAATATGAAACGGATTGATTAGTAACGTCTTTATACAAGTACATGTATAAACACTCATATCTTACAATTCACCTTATCGCAAAAGTACTTCATATGAGTAGGAAACTGGTCGCAATAGAAGAAATTTCCTTTCGTCCAAGAGAATCATGGCATGAGATGCTACAAATATACAATTCTGTTTGAATGGATGCTGTGGACAAATTGAATTTCAAAAGTGAAACTGTCCAGTGTTTTTGTAGATACATGTACAAAAGTTTGGGTAAATGAACTAGAAAGTCGGAATGAGTGTTACATGTACAGGTACCGATATATATATGCTGAGTTTCGGACGATCTTAAAAGCAGTCTCATGTTTATTCATATCTATACTTTATGCATATCGGATTTGAAAAAAAAACATTATCCATGAGTTAACTTTGACAGGCCATTTGTGCCAAAATGCGATTGGGTGCTCATGAATCGTAAGATTTCCAAGAGTATGTGGGTTTTTTTTTTATCATACATCATGATGTAGTTTTTGTTAGATTCCCATATATTGACGTATTTTTAGACGTATTTAATTATTACTAAGTTTCGGGGGGTTTAATTATAAGTAGTCATATGCAACTTTTAAGTACTGTTTCGTAAACCATAAACTTTACTTTGTATTCCAATGTTAATTAATTCTGAAATAAGGATGTTAGAATTAATCATTTGATATCTTTATTGTGTAAATGATAATATTAAAATCTTCAAAAAGGTCAGAAAGACATTTTTAAAACAATCTTAACAATGCAATATCTTTTCCGTGTGCTAACCTTTCACGGAAGTCATCTTTGTCATTCATTTTCATAAGGAAATAAACCCAAACCAGAGAGTAAATTACCATTAAGCTTGACATTGTTATGATTCCAGCTTTGTGTTTTAAAGTATAATTCATGGTTGTACTTATGAAGTTAAAAAATATATGCAATATCTGTACATGAAGGCTTTTCATAAAGCCATACAATGCATTAACTGTATTGCTGCAAACTGTCATTTACTTCCAAGATTATTTGTTTTTTGTAATACATAATTTGTTTGATTAGAAATCTATTAAATATAATGCAGGAGCAGTATTAAAATCAAAATAACATTTTGAACTCTAGTTGAACATGTTCGTTTGACACAGCGATCACTCTAGGGATACAGCCTTGAGGTACAGTCAGAAGCTCTCAAGAAACCTGATCACCTAGCATCAATCGTTATAGTCTCAGATAGACATAGTAATTGTGATAGGTGTTTTGTATAATAGCACATGCAATCATTGACAACAGGTTTTATGGACAAAAGCTGTATGCTTGAGGGCTCATTAATGAGACCTCTACGATAAAATGGTAAATATTAAATAATCGTTATTTCTTGGAAAAGTATTGTAACAAAATAAATTTGCCATCTGGCCATTAAATTCTTATAATTTTTATCCAGTTCGAAGTATTAAGGAAGTTTTTCATTTATGATGTCTTCAATGTTTATGAGTGAGTGAAGAAGTATATGGTGTTTGGTATCATATATCACATTTTCTCTTAAATCTCAAAATAGCAGACATTGATTTAGTGTTGTCACAAGGTTATATATCCTGTAATTTAAGTTAAAACTGTTGATCGATTATTCAAGCAAAAATAGTATTAATTATTTACAAATATTTGCAATGTTCCTCTGTACTAAGAGAAATTTCTCATCAAGACACTCATCAAGCTTCAGACACCAACCAACACTTAGAGCAACTTTTTCCAGTTCAGTATTATAATATTATTTAAGCTACGTTAAGTTATTGATTTAAACAACACTATGCAACATTACGTACTACCTTGAAATATGATTTTTCATCGCCATCTCTTCAATTTGGGTCAAAACAGCGTACAAATATGTGGGGGTTTGAATAAGCCGGATAGCAATTTTTTATTGCTTTGCCAACTTTTATTAGATTTTTATTGAAGGGATAAGGAATTATTCTTTGAGGATTATAATGTGAATGCTTTTGGTCGGAGCATTGTTGAATCCAGTAACGCCTGAAAACTTTATGATACATGTAGAATTGATCTCGCTCTGACTAAAATTATCATATCATTTATAGAAAGCTTCTCTATTGCGTATGTTCATATACTTTTTCAGCAATTGTACGATTAAATATTAGAATATTGATATATTTCTGTGATTTTATTTGTTTCATATATTTGTCAATACGAATAAGTGCTAAAGTAAATGGGTTACATTAATGATATATCCATGTACAAGTAACAACTACATGTAATTTGATTTAAAACAAAACGAAACCGGGATGCATTTTTATCATGAAAAGGCGGGTTTTTTCAAATGATGGAAAAAAATATATGTCCTAGCATACATTTATTGCTTGTCCCTTACCTGCAAACTGAATAATGTCATCATGCACCAACCAATTATACATGTATTAGTTACTGAAGTTTTTTCCCGTAAGTAGGAGAAGAAATATGCAATCAAAATATAGGTAAGTTGTGTATGTTTCATGATTTTATGTTTGTATTATAAACATTCATAAATTCATAATCAAATAAGAAGGTTTATAAACCAATGCAAATAACTTTGTCTAACTCAAACATAAATGAACATTGTCATTGACATAAAAAAATACGTAACGTCAATTTTGTTATTGATGACGTATTGAGTAAATTTTACAGGATTATATAACAAGATCTAATTGTTGCCACTTTAAAACAGGACATTACAATACAGTACAATACATTATCAACCAAGCCTAACCTTATGAAATAAACCTAACCTAACAGAAAGCAGATCCAAACCAAACCCCAGATCTTCTTTCTGTCTTTCTGCCATGACGACCAAAAGCTTCATTCCATGCAGATCCCAGGCTGATCCCAAAGCAGACCCATAGCGGGCATATTAGGACAGGCCCGGATTTCAGAAACAGACACTGAAATAGGGCTGACTACGAGCGGACCCAGAGCAGACCAACGTTTCTCAAAAAGTAGACCCCGACCAGACACAAAGTGGACACGGGAATAGATATATGAATGACGTGAATACTTTGGCGAACCGTACGCGCATAGTTTACGTGCATGTAACAATTCGTTGTGTTACCCGTTGATAAGTGTGTTGCTTGAACGCTGAGGGTTATAGAACGGATTATAAACTGCGTCTAAACCAATCAGATTTCAGTATTTAACATGAAAATATATTAATAGTTTGTGTGATATGAACGTTTTTACAGAGTACTTACTATTTCACCGTTACACAATATTCCCTGAAATCCACATTAAGAATACGAACGTATAACTAGAAATAAGATACATGTACTTTAAACAATCGCAAAGAAGTATTTCTAGATTTGATGCAAAACGGCATTTTTCCGAAATTCATCAGTCGCATAAGATAGTGTATTAATTTTACTGTATAACTTTTTGGCGGGAATTATCATGGTACAATACCTTATCCCAATGATTTATACAAATTAAAAGTATATCTATTGCAGCTAGATTTACTGTGCAGTTTGACTGTTCATATTTGTAAATTAATATGGTATTAAGTATATGTACCTAGCCATACAAAAAGACGTAACAGGTGATACATGGACAACTATGCATAAGTATATGTACCTAGCCATACAAAAAGACGTAACAGGTGATACATGGACAACTATGCTATAAAAATAAAATATTGTAGCAATAAGAAATCATTTTTTAGTATAATGATATAATCAATTACGGTGGTGGATGATCAATACCCTAAAAGTTTCAGTGCCTGTACAATAGATTATATCACGTCCGACCGCATTTAATCACCTTATGGTATTCAAAGAATGGTTTCTTAATATTTTAAATATGATTTCCACCAATCCACCAATTATTTACTTTAATTATAACTGATCTTTGCATGGTATTTTATTTCATATCATTATTCCAACCGCGTTTGCGCCACACAATACGTCAGTTGCGTCATTGATGAAACGTATAAGACTACATGACTGTACACATATATGTGTGACAGATTTGATTCGTGGTGCTATCACAGACAAAGCTACTGGAAAATGTAAATATGTCATAATATTCAAATCAAACAATCGATAATATTTGTACGACAACACTACTAAAGATGTAGTGCTAAGTTTAAAGTTCTTGGATGGAGCTTTTATCTTAAAAGTACGTACCTAGCATATGGAAACTCATTTGTATTTGCTCACTAAGGGAGGTGAAAGACAAGAAACACTATCAACTGCAAATAAAATATTGATTGCACAGATGAAGAAATGGAATTACCACCGACACTCAAAGAAGCAGTCCTGATGAAAAGCTACGTAGTATATAGTATAACACGAGGGCAACTTGTAAATATTATATATTCATCTATCTTAGTTCGGGAGAGAAGTTAATTCGAAGTTTTATGTTTAACTCATTTCAGACTAGCTTATTTTTATAAGGTACAAACAGTGGGTCAGGTCATTATTCGTTAAACTGATGCATAATTCATTTATTTTTAGCTAGGATATACAGATTTTGAGCATCTTCACACTTTTCATACAAACTAAAAGGTAATTTATTCTCCACCAAATATGGACAGGATGTTTTGTTTTTTGACGATGACAAATGATTCATTGTCATTAAGATTTACACCGACAGTTAATAAAACACAACTATTAGTGGTACTCTAAATATCAATAGAATTACCTTAACACACTTGATAAACTTTAAAGAAAATATTGAGTTCTTTGGTACAGTTTTGAGAAGTTGAAATCTGTTGGATACATAAAATCTATTAAATTATACATCGAATATGGTAACGACAGATAACAGAATAACAATTTCTTCCTTATTCCACAAGGAAACATCTGAAAAATGGACGCAGTGACTTTTATGTTATTATTTTCAGCTATAGTAATTAGAATGAAAAAATATCAAATATTCCTCCGTTTCAATATCAAGCTGCATAATATCAGCTAGGCGATATGTTTCATATCCTTAATTTTAGAAGTTCCATTGTAATAATTGAAATTCTTTTTAAAGAAAGGGTCTCAGTCGGATTAGCAGCGCGAGATAAATAGATCATTTATGAGGTGTCTTTTTACTAGAAATGTGCTTAAAAGTTCTTAAAAGGACGTACTTTTTTTTCCTCAGGATAACCGAAAGTTTATTTCCATGTATAATTATTATATGAAACGGAAGTTTGTCTTAAAATGAAATAGATTTATAAAAATCAAGAAATGCTACTAGACAGAAAGAGATGTGGTGCTATCACAGACAAAGCTACTGGAAAATCTTAATATGTCATAATATTCAAATCAAACAATCGATGATTTTTGAACGACAACACTACTAAAAATGTAATGCTAGTTTAAAGTTCTTGGATGGAGCTTTTATCTTAAAAGTACGTACTTTACATAGGGAAACTCATTTGTATTTGCTCACTAAGGGAGGTGAAAGACAAGAAACATTATCAACTGCAAATAAAATATTGATTGCACAGATGAAGAAATAGAATTACCACCGACACTCAAAGAAGCAGTCCTAATGAAAAGCTACGTAGTATATAGTATAACACGAAGGCAACTTGTAAATATTATACATCTATCTTAGTTCGGGTGAATAGTTAATTCGAAGTTTTATGTTTAACCCTATTCAGACTAGCTTATTTTTATTAGGTACAAACAGTGGGTCATGTCATTAATCTTTAAACTGATGCATAATTCATTTTTCATTAGCTAGGAAATACAGATTTTGAGCATCTTCACACTTTTCATACAAACTAAAAGGTCATTTATTCTCCACCAAATATGGACAGGATGTGTTTTTTTTTTACGATGACAAATGATTCAGTGTCATTAAGATTGACACCGACAGTTAATAAAACACAACTATCAGCAAAGTGATGAAAGTGCAGAACAATATTAACATAAATTGCTTAGTGGTACTCTAAATATCAATAGAATTACCTTAACACACTTGATAAATTTAAAGAAAATATTGAGTTCTTTGGTACAGTTTTGAGAAGTTGAAATCTGTTGGATACATAAAATCTATTAATTATACACCGAATATGGTAATGACAGATAAATGATAACAATTTCTTCCTTATTCCACAAGGAAACATTTGAAAAATGGACGCAGTGACTTTTATGTTATTATTTTCAGCTATAGTAATTAGAATGAAAAAATATCAAATATTCCTCCGTTTCAATATCAAGCTGCATAATATCAGCTAGGCGATATGTTTCACATCCTTAATTTTAGAAGTTCCATTGTAATAATTAAAAATTCTTTTAAAGAAAGGGTCTCAGTCGGATTAGCAGCGTGAGATAAATAGATTATTTATGAGGTGGTTTTTTTTTTACTAGAAATGTGCTTAAAAGTTCTTAAAAGGACGTACTTTTTTTTATCAGGATAACCCAGAGTTTATTTCCATGTATAATTATTATATGAAACGGAAGTTTGTCTTAAAATGCAATAGATTTATAAAAATCAAGAAATGCTACTAGACAGAAAGAGATGTATGTATTTTTTGTGAGCAAAAAGAAACTTACAATTTGAAATCTTTTTTTGAAGTTTTATTAATTATATTTATAAACATGTAATTCATTGGGAAAAAAATCTTTTTAGAGAGCATGTTTTATTGTTTTATGCATGCAATACCCATTGCGTAATGTTAATTGTGTGTACATTTATTTCAACAACAGTCTATTACAATCTAACTTGAACAATAAACAATAAAAATAAAAAGAGTCAATTCAAGAAAAAGGAAATCCTTTCTAGATAGTCATTTTTTTTTTCAGATATTGTGTGTATATGATCAATTTCATCTTAGTTAATTGCGGAAGAAGATGCAGAATTTACACAACGAACGTCGAACGTTAAAATAAGAAGGGCATTACAATTAAGACATCTACAGCATTATCAAATCAATTATCAAATACTGATGCTAGATTCGTAAAGTGATATACATGTATAAGATAAGCAAACATGATGCAGCAAAACGTTGTATAGAAGACGGCCATGGTTTGTGTTTCTCTAGCTGTCGTGATTTAGATTTTCTCAACGACACTCTATCGTTTTTAAAAGCTATTCTACTTGAAATAATTAGATGTACCCGTTATTTCTTTTCAGCACATAAACGTTTGAAGAAGAAAATGTATCATGTTCAAAGAATTAAACATGTCTTATAGAGTTAAGTACTATGAAATATCTTAGTCGCTCTCCAATGCTTCATAACAACTAAATATGTTGTGCTGCTTTTCAGTAATGCTGTAAAAGAAAATTGAGAAACTATCAATCATTACAGTTAACTAAGGCACATATAATCGGGAGAATTGAAGGGGGGGAACTTTTTTATCGCTGCAACCATTCTTCATTTACATACAGAAGTTTAATCTATGATGAAGCCCCCCTCCCCCCCTCCCTTGTTTGGGTGGGGGATGTAAAATTGAAGTGAAGACTAATGTCATCCCCCAGCTCCCTCCGCCCACCACTGACACCACAGTGTTTGGTGTATCCCATTTTTATCAATATTTCTGATTCCCGCCTTCAAAATAAAAACGAGTTCACTTGCCTGTAGTGTATTGTTAACATTTCATCATAATGTAGTGGTATGTTAATTTTATATTTCCGTTTCGTACATCAGCAAGCTTAATGCTTTGTTATAGTTCACTGAATAATACTATTTTTTCGTTTCTGTTCCGTCCCGTTTTCCGTTTTGCGTTTTAGCAACACCCTACTTGCATCGAGTGAAATAATCTCATCATTGAAGTATTTACACTTTGGTGCAGTATTTACCGGACGAGAATTTGAATAGAGATAACAGATTTATGATTATGATAAAGGAAATAAAAATTATAAAGGAAGTAATACCGATAGCATATCGTAAAGTTTGCCGTCGTTTTTTCTTTAAATATTTCACTGGAACTTTATATCTATTTTATAAAATTTTGTAGAATATTGTGCAAAAAATCAATAACTTAATATTAAAGACTAGTCGATGATTATCATATTAAAATTGTTGATTGCAGAAGATTTTGGTTTCCATTAACTTTGTTGAATAAGAAGCAGTCTGTACTCAATACCTATATTGAGTCATGATAAAAGATAGCAGATATGATGCACGTGTGCTCAAACTTAAACTTCAATGTATGGTGACATAGTTCTGCTGCTACTTGTCAGATTTTTATGTCGACTTGATACAAGTACTTATTTCCTAAAAATGTAAAACAAATACTTAGAGTGTATAAGCCCAATGTTTGATATATATCTAGTTTTCATTTTATTTTTCTGACAAACCGACATAAGGATTTGACAAGACCACATAAAAGCTATGCCAAATCAACGTTAATTATTGATAAGTCGACCTGTCAATTAATCATGCTTAATTGTTTGGCCTGTCAGGTATTATGATATACTGAAAAAATAAATATAGTCTTTAATTTATAAATCGACTTGTTAGATCTCAACGTTGTCTTCTCAGATCTGTATGTTGCCTTGTCAGATCTTTATGGGTTATTTTAAATTTTTATTTGACTTGTCAGCTATTAAGATGACAAGTATATGACAGTCAGTGATAAAAACACTTTTTAATTGCAAAATATTGATTCCCTATTCATGATGATCATTTTGTGACAACATAAAGATCTAAACAATTGATATAAATATATGACAAGTCGACTTGACAATTCACCATAACTATTTGGCAGAAATATGCCACCATACCATTGGAACAGGAATGTTTATTTTAAAAGCTTAAGGTTAAAATTTAAAAGAAAATGAATTAGAATATACGTAACAACAACGTAAACCTGACACAGATTCATATCACTCTGCCGGATAACTATATACAAGAGTCTTTTTATTACTTTATTACTTTTATTACTGATGTATCTCGCCTTTTAGGTTCAGATATGTACATTGACCAAAATCCTACAAGAAGCATTGTTTACCCAAAGGAAAAGAATTGTCTACAGGAATAAAAATTTCCTATATGACTATATTTCTGTAGGACTTCAACAAAACTCAATCCCACGAGATTTTAAAATCCTGTTGGAAGTTTTCATGACCTTTAAGAAATATTCTTCTGTTGAAAGTTCTTTTATCTCAGAGAAAATATAATTTCTACAGGATTTAAAAAATCCTCCAGGAATTAAAAAAAACATGTTAAAAATATATTCTTTTCTGAATAAGTATTATTTTCCCATTGAATTTTGATTTTTTCAAAGGCAAACTACACCCATTATTTGAGCACACTAAAGTAAAAGTTGTTATACACCCTATGGGCAAGAGTCTATCATTTTATGTATATGAGATTTTCGAAATTACATCTTAAGTCGGTTCAAAATGCTGTCTTGCCACTAGCAATACTATTCGGCAATGTTTTTTTTCATAAATTCTAATTACTCCCCTTTTATTTCTGACTACTTCCATATTAGGTTATACATGTAGATATTATTGTTAAGCTTGACCCTACACACCTTCTAAATAAGGATGAGGCCGCATTTCATGCTCTACAGACTGAAATCCATGAAAACAGATCCAAAAAAAAAATATTCTGGTCCATTGCATACCGTTCCCTGTGTCAATTGCTAAACCATCACACATGTGTAAACCATACACTGTACGTAGTAGATCTTGCAGCGACAGCAATGACCTGAGGAAACAGTGTTCAATTGAAGAAACATATAAAAATGACCACACGGTGTAATATTGTTTGTTTTTTGGGAGTTGATTTTAATCAACTCTCCTATGCAATCACTCTGGCAAACCAAGAGTGAAACAGTGTTTGGACCTAAGCACAAATCATCACCGTGGACAAGTCTTAGTTCTTGAATATAATAGAAAAATTCAATGTAATGTATGCTGAAGCATTGTTTTCCAAGGAAACTTATATATAAGCACTTTGAATATAGTAAGATTTTTATATTACGAACAATTTTGATATTTATGTAGTCTCATGTATTTCTACGCCAGAGTTTAATATAGTTTCGTTCAACCAAAAGCTCGGTTGTCTCCGTAAATATCCGACGAACAGAGGGGCTCTCTTGCTTGTCGGAGATTAACGGAGACAGCTGAGCGTCTGGTTGAACGCGACTGGAGCTCATTATCAATAGTGCGTGGACCCATACAATTTTTAGAATTGTTTCGATTACTAATACATAGTTTGAAATCTATCTTTAGATATTACACAACATGATTCATATGGGGTTTCTCTGAAATTCTTGTCTGTAAAGTCTAATTAAAATTCATATGATAAAAAAGTGCATGATTTAAATACAGACTAGAAACTAATTACCACACAAGAAATGTTGATTTTAAAATAAATGATAATCGGTAAAACCAACTCACGTCAGTACTTCAGTACTTTGATTTATTATGTATTTACTATGCTGGATGTAATACCGTTGTATACAATATAATGCAAACGCTATATAGACTCTGTATAAACGTCACATTTGTTTGATGTACACACGAGCTAAGGATAAATTGATAAATCGGAACCCTTTACATTTTTTTAAAAGCCCTTAACCTCACATGAGGTTTTGACATCATGTTGTTATAGGTATTACTAATACAGTAGAAAAAGACATAATAACCAAATAAATAATGAAAATATTCATTGCTAGACCGCCAACACGGCAACTGTAATCAGGATCCCTAACACTGAACTATTCAGGGGCAATTTGCACGGTCCATATTGCCCAATATACTGCAATACAAAGTTTATGAAGAAAAAAGTCCGTACAATCTGAACGCCTCGGTCATTGAAAACCGATCATCTCCTTTCGACCGGTGTTGATACATGTATATATCCCAGAAGCAGTTGAGCCTTAATAATAAACTCATATAAATTCATGTCAGATTATTCAGGCATTCGAGCATACAATACCTGTCATTTTAAGGTAATGAGTTCACTTTAGACATTTATTAATGTACTTGGGTTATTAAGGAAATAATTAAAATGTAGTTTGGAATTGAGGTCTCTCCCATTGCGAACATATTTCGCACGCAGCTAAAAATGTTCATTACCACAATGCTCGGTGAAAAAAAGCTTTCGTTTAAACAATGAAATGCTTACTTTGGTGATTCATTCGGGATATGAAGGTAGCGACATTGCAGTAAAAATGTTATTCTTTTTCTGCAATGATTGCTACCTCAATAACCCGCATGAATCACCAAAGAAAGTAATTTATTGCTTATATTAACATCTGTCTTTTATCTAATTGATAAATTGATTACAAAAGGGAAGTAAAATTCACTCAAATATTGTTAATGTTAGCAAAATGAAACAGCCAAATCGTCTCTTGTGCGACTCTGAGTCTGACATCATCACGATTATTTTGTGCAGTCCGTGATATTTCTTAGGTAGCTATAGGATTTTTCCAATCAATAAACAGGGCGTGTCAATTTCATTCCTGTCAGTTTATCGTCAGTTTCAGCAGCTGTAGATTTCAACAAATCGATAAACGGGGCGTGTAGATTTTAGTCTGGCTGTTTCTATAGAGCTATGAATTACCTATTATAATAAATTTCCGTAAGAAATAGAGCGAACAATACTTGGTAGATATAAATATATAGAAATAACTCTATAAGCAAATATTTATTTACAGGACAACATTTCAGTCAACCGAAATAAAAATATTGAACAAAATAGTGAAAATGTTTTAGTTTTGGTCTGGATATCTTTATATACCATCATGATTGATATACCATTTAATACATCAGCAAATGTACGCTTTCAAAAGGTCAAACTAATGAAACGATGACTTGTATGTCTGTTTTTATTTTTTTTTAAGACATTGGACCGCTATTTAAAAAATAAGATTACAAATGTATTAATGTTTAACTCCCAGCCAGAAATAGCATAAAAGCCTGTACAGAAGAGCTGATTCTTTCCTGTATAAAAATGTCATTCTATATTCAAGAAGAAAAAAAAAATAATTATATGACGTAAAAAAGGTAACTTTTATCTCATGAAATGAGAACTCCGTCGTCAAAAAAGTGTTGTAAAGAAATTTTTTAGTTTATTTACACAACGTGTCATTTCTATCAGAGCGGAGCTGCAATAAGAGATCTGATACTAGAAAACACATTTTTGGGTAAAGTTAGTTCAAGCATACCTTTTCCAACATACACCATAGTATAGCATTGCAATCTCATAGAATAGCATTTAAAACTTATACCATAACATTGGAAATCCTTAGATTCCCAATTGCCATACCATACATGTACCATAGTATACATGTACCATAGCATTAAAAACGAAAGAACCGAACAAACTTCATTGTATAAAACATTTGAGTGCTTCGTTTTGTGGAATAGAGGGTGAAATCGCTACAACATTAGATCCTTCTCTGAAATGCTTGTTTTTTTTTTTATTTTCTTTAAAGCAATAGTTTGTTTAGATTTATTCTGAAAATAAGTAGTACTTGTTATTTACACTCTTTGATTACTTTTCAAATGCATATATATTTTTACTATATTGTATTTACACTACTAATGAAATAACTCCCAGCGAGTGTGATATCATAATGACATTTTCGACATTTTGAAGATTTCATGATGACTGAACGAATTATCAAAATGCAAGCAAGATTTTTTTATAATTGAAAAAGGATTTAAGTTAAGCAATTGATGTTTATGCATGCAATTCGGTATCTTGAGTCGAATTATTTTCATGTTATTTGTTAAATGTAAACAGTGATGAGGTAAACCTAGATCCCTTCTGACCTATTTTTCCCTTTAAATTTGTTATTTTATGAAATTATTTATGAAATTTATGAAATTTCCCCATTTAAAGGAAGAATCAAATATTTTTTTTTACCTGACATTCACAGTCATGCCAGGAGAACAAAGAGATTAAAATTGGTTTTTCCGTCTTGCTTGACTCCCACTTCTTTATATTTTTTCCAATTGCAAAGTAAACTAAGGTAAGATTGCTTTTGTATCCTACACTAAATGCTTATAATAGTTTTTCTTTTAATAAACAATCCATATGAATCAAACACCATTGCATTAGATTTTTTTTATTCTACCGGAAGTAAATCATTTGTTATAGGTAAATGTGTGTAAACACAGATTTGTTGCGAGTTCAAAGATTTTCTGTTTTGAAAGTTGAAGCGTTTATTTAATGTTTTTTTTTTCGGAGTGATTTCTCCAGAATTTTTCAAAGAGTTAATTGATATGTTGTATGTATGTCCCATAATTCACTTCAATTTTAATGAAAATCTTCATTCTGGTAATGTATGCATCTAATACAGTATTGTATTTACGATTGTAATGATTTTCTAGTGCATGTTGTTGTTATATTTATTGCTCGATGACAATAATATATTGACTATTTACTCTGCTAATTCGGAAACAAAATTTACAAAACTGAACTTATGAAAATAATTATTCGTAAAACTATAGAATGGCAAATAATCACGAAGGTTTTAATATCACTGTTTTCGCGAGGTATCGTTTCCCGGTGAAAATACACCTTTCGTGAATACTATAATTAGTTTTAAAACTGAGTTTTAAAAGGGGTTTGAATGCTTACACTTTGATCATTGCGCCATTTCTTGCTTGCAGAGTGATATTAAAATAATTGATACTTTTTGAGAAACCGTGACACTTTTTGCACCGTAGAATTGAAAGATTTACATTATATAACTATAAACATAATACTAATAAAAGATATATATTCTTCCTATCTACAGTATAAGATTGATATTGCTGACAACCAGCACTGATACTGCACATAAATGGAAGTCTACGTTCTGAGCTTCATTTTGTGTATCGGCATCACTCTTGAGGTAAGTATTTTCGTTCGATTGTTGTGCATATTTTTGCTTTTCTGAGGTTTTCTGTCACCCAATTTATTCGTTTATTTACAGACCTCGTTTTCGCTGTTGTGTCCTGAGTCTATACCCACTGTGTCCGTGGTGTCCCGTTGTCCAGCCAACGTTAAGGAATGGGCATCGGCGGCAGAGAGGAAAAGTTGTGGACAGTTGAGAAAGATACAAAACTGTTCAAAAGCTGAAAATTTTGTGTATCATTGCGTTCTCAACAAAGACGCGACGCAGTTATTAGAAGTTTGTGCACCTAGGTTTTTCTTGATGGGTAAGTTCAAAGAGGATTTGCTTTTGATTACAGTATTGTTGTTGTTGTTGTTTGTTTTTGTTTTTTTATTTTTTGCTTATTTAGTTAATTTTAAGCGGGTTATGTAATTTTTCCTGCAATTATCGCTAACTTCATAACCCGCATGAATCATTAAAAAAGTATTTTATTGGTTATATTTTCATTATTAGCTCATCTGAACCTACTGTTTAAGTGAGCTTTTCTGATCATCTGTTACCGTTGTCCGTCCGTCTGTGAACATTTCACATTCTTGACTTCTTGGCCAAATTTAAACAAACTTGGCACGAAACATCCTTATGGAAAAGGAATTCTAAATTGTAAAAATGAAGGGGGATCATTGTGGGTTCCTAGGCGGGGTTCAGAGTTAAGCATAAATACGTTGGAAAAATGTTTAAAAATCTTCTTCTCAAGAACCACTGCACCAGAAGTACCTATATTTACACCAATGCTAGTTTATATAGTGATAATTCTAAATTGTGAAATCGTGACCCTCGGACCATAACTTGGGCCCTAAGCGAGGTTCAAAGTTTAACACAGAAATACGTAGGAAAAATGTTTAAAAATTTCTCCAGAACCACTGCTCCAGAAGTGCCAATTTTTACCCAAAACTTAGTATATATGATGGAAATATGGTGGCACCGGAAATTATGGGGTCAGAGGTGGGGTTCAAAGTATAAAATATATAAGAAAAAATGTTTAAATAAAAATCTTTTTCTCAAGAATTAAATTGCTACAATTTGTGAGGTTACTATGCAAGCGTCTTTTTAAAAAATATTGATTCTAAATCAATAACGCTGTAGCCATTCGACTAATACTGGGGCCCAAGAGGGGTTCAAAGTTTAACATAGAAATGTATATTATGAAAAATGATTAAAAATTTTCTTTTCGAGAACTACAAAGCTACAGTTTGAGAGATGAGATTTCCATGCAAGCATACTAAGATAGTGTACTGTAGATTTGAAATAATGTTCAGGTGAGTGATGTGGCCCATGGGCCTCATATTCTTTTAACAAATTATTTGATTGTAAAAAGTAAATTGCTGTTATTATACATCAGTACTGTACGTTAGCTCAAAGAAACAGCCAAATTGTCTACCTCTTGAATAAGAGTCTGACATCAACATGATTATTTCGTGAAGTCCGTGATTTCCTTTCGGTACCTCTAGGTTTCGCCCAATCGATAAACGGAGCTTCAACCAATCAATAAATGGTGTGTGTAGATTTACAGTCTTGTCTGTATCTAAAGAGCTATGAATTTGCAATTAGTATCCGTAAGAAGTAGAGGTTATCATACCCGGTAGATGTAAATATGATATGAAATAATTTTTTTAGTTCTAAATGATTTTTCTTAGAGCTTAATCGCTTGATTAAATGGAAATACTGATCAGAGGACTTGAATAATCAATTGTGTTGACATAACGTTACACAAAGGTGCGAATGCTCGTTAAGTTGAATTGACTCGAACGAGGAGTAGTTGTTGATGTTTTATAAAACAAACACTAGGCTAATGATTCAAAATTGAGAATATTGAATACGGATGCTTACTGGTGGAGGATAAAAAAGTCTTATGAAACATTATTTCGGTACGTTCTTGTATATTAACGACACCAAGCGTTCTGTTTTCATCGCGTCGTCAGGATGAAACTCCTTGATAGCTAACGTGATTTGCAGTTTTATAAACTACACAGTGGCGTCGGAAGCAAATCGAAAGGGGAGGGGGCGGGCTAAACCTATCAAAAATCTTGACAAGCAATAAAAAGGTCTTTGGTTACGGGTTTTTTTTAACTTTGCTCGATTTCGACGCCCATGCTACACAGTTATTTATTTTCCTTCATATTTGTATTTTAAATCTTTGACAAAATTCATTTAATAGCAATTTTGGTAGTAGATATAAATATGTTGAAAAACTAGCAAATTTTCGAAAATAGGTCACTGAAGCGTTGAAGCGAGGGACTGTGTCAGAAATATTTCGGACCGGAAGTTTTTGATAAAGCTTCACCCGTTTGTCAAAGCAAAGGTTTATCACACGGGTTAAAATGTTGATAACTTACATGTAGCATTGATCTTTATTTATGGGAAGGACATTTTTAAATGTCTATAAAAGCTGCGTCACTGATGTTATAAATAATTGTGAAGTCTGATGTTTGGCAGCCATAATATTCAAATGTTTTCGTGACACACAGGACTGATATCCTTACGCATGAATTATTGTTAAAAAGTGTAGTTTACTTCTTCACGTTTAATTGGTATAAAAAAATTCCATTCGTGTGCATTCGAGACCACTCTAAAGTCAACCTTGTTTTATACATTGCTGTGTTCTTTAATAATGATAATGACATTAAAATATCCATAACTAGAGATGTTGGATATGAATGTATCAATCAAATGACTGCAAATGATAGTATTGTCTAACCGCCTAACCAAAGTCATTTTTTGATAATTGTCTAGTAAAATGTATTATTTCTAAAAATATAAGCGTTTATACAATGTATATTCAATAATATAAATGATTTGGTCAAACAAAGAGAGCCAACTTTGTATTTTTTTGTTAAAATAGCTCATTTTATAATAGAATTAACGGAAACCGAATTTGTTTTTTAACGCCCCCCCCCCCCCCCGAAACAAAAATTCCTTCTGGAGGGGTATTATATATTTTTATTTAGCATATTAATACCAAAAGGTTTGTTGTTTCACGGGGGGGGGGACAGACCAAAATACATTCCCAGAAAGCATTTTGCTTTGTAACGTTCTAAAAAATAATTAAAACATATGAATTAAAATAAAAATTTATTTTTATTTACTTTAAAATCTAACGTAAACATATGATTATATATCAAGTTTTACGCACATATCGGCCGCTAAATAATATTTTCCTCACTCACAGAGACCGATTTCAATGATGATTTTTTTAGATACCCCCCCCCCCAGGAAAACTTTCGTTTAAAACAATTATTTGCCAATGAATACAAATTTTATTTTGATATGAATCAATTAGGATCGATTTTAGTTTTTAGTTTATAACTTTTTTTTGAAAATCTTACAGAAATTCCGAAATATTTGGATGTAAAATGCAGGCGCGAAACGGGCGTTTGCGTTCGCAATCCTTTTTTACTTATATTTTATTTAAATATCCTTTATCTAAGGTTTATGCGCTCGGTTCAGCGAAGTTAACAAAAGAATCATCAATGAACCTGGTTTGGACTGTACAAAGTTTGATCCTCCCTGTCCGGCAAGGTTCCCTTCCAATGAATCCTACAAATGTAAGTGATGAAAGATTCGACACAATATTACATATTATTTCTGTTTTAAAAATACTTATATAATTAATTTTTTTTACCTTTTTGGGATAGAACAACCCTAACCTGTACATCAATTTGAAAAGCATTATTATTAATAAGATACTTTATAAGTTAATATAAGATAACCCCAGTTAATAAATACAAAATTGTTATGTTATGTTTTATGTTTAGACCAAACGTGCTACAGGACTGTTGGTAAAAGTCAGCAAGAAAAGGAATCCTTGTTAGTTATGAGTACTATCAGTTTCATATACATGCCATTGATGTTAAAGTAAAGTTCTGAAATAATATAAATGGTTAAACATCACAAAGAAAAAATCCACATTTTTATAACCCATATGCTTTACGCTTTGTAGCTATATTATATTGGTTCTTACTTTTTAGACACGAGTCAACTTTATTTATCCTGTATGTTGCGGTAGGAATTGCTGGAGTGATAATTCTTACATCACTGATCCTTCTATTGTTGGGTTTTAAGTTAAATTGGATAAAATGTACATGTAAAAGGAGCTCAGAAGAAGAAACAGGTAACAAGTTAAGTTACACAGAGTAGCGTTAATACATTTTTGGGAGTTGATTATAATCAACTCTCCTATGCAGTTACCTCTGGCAAACCGAATGTGAAACAGTGTTTGGACCTACGCACAAATCATCACCGCTGCAAAACTTAGTCCTTGGAAATAATAGGAAAATTGGATGTAATGTATGCTGAAGCATTGTTTTTCAAAGAAACTTATCAATAAACACTTTGTAAATAGTCTGATTTTATATGATACGAACAAATTAGATATTTTCAAAGTCTCATGTATTCTTACGCCAGAGTTTGATATATCAACCAAACGCTCGGCTGTCTCCGTAAGCAGAGAGGCTCCCTTGCTTGTCGGATATTAATGGAGACAGCCGAGCGTCTGGTTGAACGAGACTAAGAGTTCGATATCAATAGTGCTTGGATCCATACAATTTTTAGAACTGCTTTGATTACTAATACATAGTTTGAAATCTATCTTTAGATATTACACAACATGATTCATATGGGGTTTCTAGAAATTCTTGTCGGAAAAGTAAAAAATTCAAAATTCATATCATAAAAAAGTGCGTAATTCAAATACAGACTAGAAACTAATTGTCATGCAAGATAAGTTGTTTTTAAAATAAATGATAATCGATAAAATCAACACCCGTCAGTACTTCAGTACTTTGATTACAAACGTTATCATTGAAGTTCAAAAAGTAATAAGCAACATTTTTGTGGTTATACAGGACAAATGGTTGATAACGCCGAATCAGAAGTTTTGTTGCTTAAAAATGTCCTACAAGACAAAGGTAATTTGAGTTTCTCATTTTATTATATGAAAGATAATGAATATCTAATAATGGGTTCTATTATAATTATGGCTATAGGAATTACAGATTGAATATTATGAATTGCTACTATTTATGTCGTAAGCATAGCAATGATCAAGCTTATTAATATAGTAAATTGTAAAAAGAATGCTCATGTTCAAATATAAACACTGCATCATTGTACAAAGTTGGCTGAATTCAATACAGCCAAAGATGGATAACGTTTATAATTACTCACAGTTTAAAAAGTAAAACGAGTTACTCCGACCCCTTAATCATGAAAATTCTTTTTTGATTGAACACTTTCTAAACCGTGAGGTGTTTTGTAGCCTCCATATTAAGCGCTGCGTTATGTAGACACATTAAACAATATATAATTTTAATGATTACCGTAGCAAATCAGAGTCCATACAATTTTACGAAACTCTATTTACAAACCAACTAAAACTTCTGATTTATTTAGGAATAATATATATTAAAATAAAATTCACAACTGAAACCTATTAGTTACAGGGTATTTTTGACACGCATTTTGTTTTGTTCATATGAAAATTAAAACCAAAATTTTTGTTTAATAGACGATATAGAGAAAGTCGTCATTGAAAAGGAATCATTAAGCAAATGCAATGGACATACGAAAGGTAATTAGAACATGTATTATAGCATAATTTTACCGTATGACTTTCATATATATTATTTGCCATAGTTTTCATTGCTATTAATTTTAAACATCAATTACAACGCACCTTTAAATTTACTTTAGAAAATGGCACAGAAAAGGGGCAGTTTGATATTGATCAGAAAAGGTACTCCAAATCTATTTAAGATCTGTAAATCCAAAAGACCTGAAAATAGGTCATGCTTTGTTTTATACTGCAACTATAGATACTTTATTCAATTTTTCATAATTTTACTTCGATTACTTATCTAAATTGAATTTTATACAAAGTGAACAACTTAGGAAAAAAAAAATAAATGTTTTAATACTTGTGCTTAAAAATTGTTGGAATAAAAGGTGTGATAATAAACCTAATGATATTTATAGCGATGTTAAAGAGGAAAAGATGATACAGTTAAGAAGTTTATCAGGATGTACAGAAACCCGGTGTTCTCTTAAGGTATAGTGATTTGATGAAATTGATAAGTCATGTGGGGTTTGAATTATCTGTCTTAATAGTTTTTTTCATAACTCTGCGTTTTTTTTTATATCTTTTCGTCCTTTAGGGTGTCAGAACAATAGGTGATCTACGTAACGCTCTTTCCATTAAGCTTCAAATTCCACGACCTTTTGTACTGGCTGTTGATAAAGAAAATGGCATAATTTTTAAAGATGAAACTGTCATAGAAACTCTGAAACACCCACCAAATGAACTAATGATTGGCAATCAAAACAGAAAGAAAGATGATGACGAAGATGATGACGAATCTGTGGAAAATGACGTCATATTGAATAGGCGTATTACGTCCGGAAAATGTCGAATGAGCTGCGGACATTTCACAGGTAAATTAAAAATTGGTTTATATATTTGTTGTATAATACAGTATGCAATTGATATATATCTTAATATCCCAATTGAAATTATTAATTATTTTACGCAGCTAGTTTTATTTTTTATCATGCGGCTGAAAATATCAAGTTATTAAAAAATTAAAAAATGAAACCTTTTAATTCAGAAAACCGTTTCTTTATTCATAAAAAGACTGGCGATACTTCCAGAAGAGCATTTACTATATTTAAGTAATTTAAATATCTGTCTGCCTTTTTAATCATCGTCCTACATTTTATGTTTTGATCATGATTTTTTTAAAGTTACGTGTATTTTCAGTGTAACAGTCGCTTCCAAAAAAAAAAGGGGGGGGGTCTAACGAATTGAGAAAAAGGTGTTTTCAAACCACGTTTTAGAGTGTTTTTCGGTTATTTGTTGCAGTCCAAATTATGAATTTATTAAAAAACAATAGACGAAGAAATCAAACGTTATAAATTTACTCTAGAGCATTGTTGGTTTTTTATAGCTCCTGATTCACTGTATGAATGGACAAAAGAAAAACTGCCTTGTGGTACAGACAAAGGCCTGTTCTGTCCTAAATGTCGTCGTTGGTGCTGGGAAATAGATGAACTTATCCTAAAATGTAACATGTCACGGGATGAAACAATATTTTACAAACAGGTTGCAAGTTTGAATGAACGTACAGCAAAGGAACTGGAAAAAGCATGGCGGAAACAAAAGAATAAAAGTAGAAGTCTCCCAGTGTTGGATGATGAATATTTCGCATAACTTGATATAATTTTTTTTTAACTGAAGAAAGATAGATAGCTTACTTTGCTTATATACACATATGAGTTGCTACCGAGATTGCTTAGGCCTCCTAAAAAAATGAGTGCACTGTTTAGTTAATAGTTGAAATAAACATTCAATTATAATTGTACTAATACATGTGTTTACATGTGTGCATAATTGTAGATAAAACTTTATATTAATATATAATATAAAAATTACATTAATGACATGGAAAAGTGATTATGTTCAATCATACTTTTGCTGAATTAATCTACTAATTTTTTTATTAAGCAAAGTTTGTTAATCAAAGTTTAATTTCGTCTAAACAATGATAGTCAGTCAAAATAAAAAAAATATGTTTTCAAATTATGATATCATTTTCAACAGCGTAGCAACCAATCCGAACTGTTAGACAAATTACTTGTAATCGGCTTGACCGGAAATAGGAGTATTTAGAGCATTCTTATTTCATTAAAGTTTTTCAAATTAGTCATTACTTCTGTTGATCACTTATCTAACTTCTCTGAAGCTCAAATTCTTATCACATTATGGTTAAAATCAATTTTTATTTATTACAGTTATGTATGGGGAAATAGCAGGTAATTTGTAGTAAAACGAGTCGTTTTTGCACTGTCATTGAACATTATATTTACATTTGATTTATGTACAAACTGTGTATATGCATGCTAATACCTCTACTAATGAAAAAATATAGATGTGCTTATGAATTATTTATATACCATTTTAGATGCTATCTGTATAAGGCATTTACATTTGATTTATGTACAAACTGTGTATATGCATGCTAATACCTCTACTAATGAAAACATGTAGATGTGCTTATGAATTATTTATATACCATTTTAGATGCTATCTGTATAAGGCATTTACATTTGAGTTATGTACAAACTGTGTATATGCATGCTAATACCTCTACTAATGAAAAAATATAGATGTGCTTATGAATTATTTATATACCATTTTAGATGCTATCTGTATAAGGCAAAGTAAATAAAAATTATCCTGGGTTGACGTTTTGATTTCTAAACAACTTGGTCAAACCTCATACAATTTTTAGCTCACCCGAGCTGAAGGCTCAAGTGAGCTATTCCGATCACATTTTGTCTGTCGTTCGTCTGTCCGTCCCTTACCTTTTCACATTTTTAACATCTTCTCCAGAACCGCTGGACCAATTTCAACCAAATTTGACACATTGCACCCTTAGGCAAAGAGAATTCAAAGTTGTAAAAAATATGGGCCACGCCCTCTTACAAAGGGAGATAATTTAAAAATATTGAAAATTTTTATCTTTTTTTTATTTTTATCTTGAAAAATCTTCTATTTAGAAACCAATCAGCCATGAAAGCTGAACTTGTGTGGAAATATCCTCAGGTAGTGTAGATTCAAAGTTGTGAAAATAACGACTTCCAGGGGTAGGGCAGGCCTACAACGTGGGGTCGAATTTTACAAAGAAATATATTGAGTAAATCTTCTTCTCAGAAACCAATCAACCAGAAAAGCTGAAACTTGTGTGGAGACATCCTTCAGTAGTGTAGATTCAAAGTTGTGAAAATCATGACTTCCGGGGGTAGGGTAGGCCCACAATGCCGAGAGGGCCTAATTAAACAAGGGAATATATAGAGTAAATCTTTATAAAAAATCTTCTTCTCATGAACCATTTGGCCAAGAAAGCTACAACTTATGTGGAAGCGTCATCAGGTAGTGTAGATTCAAAGTTTGGAAAATCATGAATCCCGGGGGTAGAATGGGGTTACAATGGGGGTCTAATTTTTACATAGGACTATATAATGAACAGTCTGTTGAAATCTTCTTCTCAGAAAGTAATCAACCAGGAAAGCTGATACTTGTGTTGAAGCATTGTCAGGTTGTGTAGATTCAAGTTTGTTCAAATCATGATTCCTGGGGATAGGATCGGGTCACAACAGGGAGGGGGGGGGGGGGGCAAATGTCTATTTAGGAATATATAAAGAAAAATCTTAAAATCTTCTACAAAACTATATGCCTTGCAAAACTGTCACTTAGGTGAAAGCAAATTCAGATACTGTGGATTCAAATTTGTTAAAATCAAAATTTGAAGGAGTAAGGTGGGGCCACATTGGGGATCTTGTTGTACAAAGAAAAACACTTTAATTATTCACGAAAACTCAAATGTTTTTTTGTATGGTTTTACTTATATGCCAGCATTTTTACATATTGCTGATTCTTTAAAATTGTTTAGACTTGTTTAAATTATTGAATGATTCTTGGGCCTCACAAGGGGCCAGAGTGTAATGTAGGTTTATATCCCGTTTATAAACAATTGTATAGGATCGTTTTGAGAATTGCAATGCTCAACATATGATATGACTATAAAATCATCTGGGACTGGATCATAAACACAAGAATATCCGGGGGGTATGGACTTTAATTTATACAGGATCTACATGTAATATACCACATTGCCCACATATTTTTTATTATGACTCCAATTAAACTGGTTTTATCATGCCTATTGTTGCTCAGCTCAGGTGAGCGATGTGACCCATGGGCCTCTTGTTTAGTTAATCACAGAATGAATTTAAACATGACATTTAAAAATTCGTCTAATTCTATTTGATGTGTATCGTTTAAACAACATAGTATACTAAATGGCAAATAACTGTTCAACATATTTTGCTGAAATATAATCCTGAAAAATGAAATCTCTATGCATATGTTAGAGAGGCTAAATAAATGAATCTCATGCTCTAAAAGTTGTTTATTACGTAAGTAAAGCTGAATACCTTGAAATAATCGTTTGACGTATAACGTCATTGGTAAAAATAGAAAAAAAAATATTACGTTTGAAACTGAGAAGAACAGATCTAAATCATGATAGTCAAAACACTGCTTTTTTTCTCACCTGAAAGAAAGTTTAAGTCAGCTTTTCTGTTTTCATGTAAGCAGTGCTCCGTCCGTCCGTGTGTAAACTTTCTGTAAACTCTTTGATTTCTTCTTTACAACCACACGACCAAATTGAAGTAAACTTGGTAAAAAAATTCTTATTGGAAGGAAATTCTTAAATGTTATAGTAAAAACGAAGTCATTTTCCATAAAAAAAAAAACCCAGTGAAAATAGAATGTCTTAAAAATTATATTCTCAAGGTATCTTTGCAAGTATCCTTAACTAATGCAGATTCTTTATTATTTAGACTGTGTCAGCTTGATCAATTCTTGAGTCCAAAGGAAAGAACAAAGTTTATCACTAAAACAATTAGGGAAAACGTTTAAACATCTTTTTTATTACTTAAAAACTTCATTCCTACAGTTTGTGGTATTACTATACAGGCATCCTCAGATAGTGTAGATTTTATTGTGTTAAAACTTTGACCCCCGAACTAATACTGGAGCTTCAACAGGTGTTCAAAATTAAACATAGAAATTATTTTTCTTTAAGTAAGATCTAATATTGTAGCATTTGTAAGTTGTATATATTGATCTGAAACAAAAAAAAGTTACCGATAATTTATTTGTATGTTTGTATTGTGAAGCGTTTTCCTTCAAATAATTATCATACTTTTGAATGTTTAAATGTAAATTTATAAAATATTGCAGAACTATCAGTGATAGTCTATCACATAGAAATTAGAAATTAATACCATAAAGATTAAAATTAACAAAAACAAAAAAACAAAAACCAAAAAAAAAAAATTTTAATAACGTTACATGTATACAAAGTAAGTATTGCTTGTCACTTCAAATTAATCAAGATTTTTTAAAGAATCATACAGATACATAAAATAGTTTATATCTAATAGAAGAGATGACATGAAATGTATTTCTTTAATATGTTTGTCTCTTTGTTTGACCTCATTGGAAGTAATAGGACTTCAAATGTCAATTGAAAAATATAAATTTTCACTTTTCTTGACCTGTACTCATTGGGACATAAAGAAAAGCTTTAAAAAAGGAGGATGTTTCACGCAATAATAGGTAATTATTGTATAACACTTTTAATACTAGTATGCAATGTATTGATAAGACCCTGCAATCCATGCTTTTACAATAAATGTGTACATGTATAATAGAAGTCCAATAATTTTTGTAATCATTTTTTCAATACTATAAAATTGAAAATAATGAAAGACATTTGTATGCACATATGAATAAGTACAAAATAAATGAATATAAGTATTTATATTTTTAATTCAGTATGCCATATTAAAACATTATTTGATCGGGATATTATCCTACGTAATGGGTCTCACACTGAAATTTAATCGCATGTTTGTTATGTACACAGTTTAATTCTGACAAAAACTAAGTTTTTTCGCTGAAACAAATATGATTTTTTATAAAGAACAACTTGTAAAACTAAGATGTCCTTCCTCATATTTGTTTATAATACTTTAGAACAATTAGCTTAGTGCAGTATCCATGACAACGTATCAATTCTAACAAAGATTCTATCATTCTGATTGTATAAGAATCCCATAATAATGGAACAAATCAAAACCAGTATATAAAACAGGTTATAATCTTATCATTTACTATTTATAAAATGTACTCAGCAAACCAAGGCTAAAATTATAAAATGTCCATTAAGAAAGAGGATGTTCTATCCGTGTTCCTTTTTTCAGTGCAAAAATGAAAAAAAAATGAACGCAATGCAGTAACGGAAAAGAACATGAATTGTATGCATTTTTGTCGATGAACACAATATGAATTGTGAGCTCACCATCTTTTTTACACAAAGGCAATTTTTACAGTATCTTTTTTTTTAAATTTTATTTTTATATATTATTTGCTTTTCTTAAACAAAATTCTTCGTTTGTGTTATGAAATATCAGATACACCGATTTCAGGAATAATATATTTGATTGAATTGAAATCTTAGATCTTTTTTACTATTTCTTGAAACAACCATACATGTATACAAGTAAATATGATTAATTTTTTAAAACATTCTTGACAGATAATCTAAAGTGCGAAATATGATAATTTCTTCAATTGAATTCTCTTATTAAACAAATTTGATGACAAATTTCTAAATTCGGTCAAAACTGTTCAAAGAGAAGTGTGCAAGTAAGGGAAAATACGAGATATCACCGTAAATCGAAGTATGTCGATTTACAAATTAAAGTAATATTATTTTTATAGGTTTGTCTTTACTACACTATGTCTATTGTTTAAACATATATAAAGTATTACTGTAGTTGCCTTAGTATATGTATATGCGATCTCTTTCACCCTTATAATACCTAACAATGCATGCAACACTATCGCATAGACAATCCTCCTTGTGGTCAGCAGTTTGTATATACGAGACTCAGAGTTAATCTATGTTTGCTTTATTTACATGAAAAACATTAAAAATATATACTTGCATCGGACTTTTAGACAACAATAACTGTTAAATCAAGAAAATATATTTTTTATGTAGAAGTTTTTAATAATGGAGAACAGGAACGGTTAACAACAAAATAAAGGAAACATAATAGATATGCTCGAATCTTCAATTTTTGCGCATTTAAAAAAAAAATTTGAGCTAAGAAAACTCTACGACCGGACAAAAATGTTTGAAGACGGTGAATATCTTTAAAAAATGCAAAGTACTGAAGAACTGACGGGAGTTGATTTTGTCGATGTTTATTTATTCTAAAATCAACGATATGTTATTTGCAATGACAAGTACATGTAGTTTCTAATTTGTATTTGAATTACGCACATTTTTATAATATGAATTTTTGGACTTTTTCGACAAAAATGTCGAAAACCCCCCGTATGAATCATGTTAAATAATATTTAAAGATAAAATTAATTCAATCAAACCATTTAAAATCAGACTATTATCAAGGTATTCATAAATACATGTAAGTTTCCTTGAATAAACAATGCTTTAGCATACGTTACATCGAATTTATCAATTATTTTCAAGAACTTAGTCTTGTCAGCAGCGATGATTTGTGCTGAGGTCCAAACACTGTTTCACTTTCGGTTTGTCTGAGTAACTGCATATGAGCGTTGATTATAATCAACTCCCAAAAATAACTTTCAGTCGTGAGGTATGCCGGTCCATTAAACTAAACAAATAAGCGACTTTATCTATCTTTGTCACTCCACTACTAGTTTTGCTATTAAATTATAAAAAAGAAACCTATGGGCCACATCGCTCACTTGTACAACACGCAGTTTTTGTTTCTCTATTAAAACCTGTGAATATTAATCTCTTCTAAAAACAAAAAACAAAAATCTCATTTTTTTTAAAGATTTATATAAAAAGATGCCTACTTTTTCGGACACCTTATCATATCTTATCTAAGATGTATCAATGATTACCAAAGACGAAAATTAAGAATGAAAAAATATATTAACAAATTATTGATTTTCAAGGTTTCAAGTTTATTAGTTTTTGATAAATATAAATGGTAATTTAGATTTAGAAATATCTTAACTCCAGCATGTCACGCGCAAACAGTTTTAATTATAAAGCATTTAAAGACCGGACACCCTAGGCTGGGTTTAATCTATTTCTGAATGTTCAACGTCCTCCTAAATACATTTTTCCATTTTTTACTATTTATCCCGGACGTATAAATTCCACTGTTCAAAGCTGTATCATCTCATTTTCAAGAGAGATATGTTAGGGATTATTTGATAGTCTAATATATTCTTCCTCTCCACCAGCTTGGAATATGCATGACGTACATGTATGGCTATTCTTAAAATCAATACATATAGATATAAATAATTATTGTATCAGCATAAATAACACATAATGTCCTATTATACAACATAATGAAAAAGTTAACTTCTTAAGAAATGATCATTACTAAATAAATTAAAAAGAATCTATATATTTTTAGTCTAAAAGCTATTAAGGCGTGCTAAAAAAAACTCATAAAACCTTTTATGATCATTTTTGACCTTATATGAGATAAACATAATAATGAAAATTATTTATTTTGAACATTTCTAGACTACACAAACATTGATTAGAGCTTTTTGTTATTAAAAAAGTATTAATAAAAATTAAAGTTTGAAACTGAATAAGTCTTTAATTTTATTTTCGCTACCCAAAAGTTTAAGTTGTTGGATCCTCGATCATAATTTTAATATCAATGCGTTAATTGTCTTCATTAAAAGCAGACAATTTCTTACTTTGTCTCATTATCAATATTTTCTAAATTGTTTTCCTTAGATATATAAATGCATAACTACGCTTTTTGAGCCACCTTACACACTTAAAGTGTTTCACTACATGAGTGCTTATGCTTTTTACACTACGTCACAAAATGGCGATTTAAATGTTTTGTGATATTGTGTGTACATCATTATATATTTATTATTCATTATAGTATCGAGTTTGTAAAATGCAGATACTGCAATTTTTTTTTCATATCTACTGTATGAACTTTAGAAAATCATATTTCCCCCCAAAATTTGCTTATATTTCGCAGATTTGACTTACAACGCTCTTATGAATAATGATATCTCTCAACAACAAGTAATGTCCTGTTGATTTGAGAAGTATATTATTAAAGAGTATAGTTGACCGACTTAAAAGTAGACATACGTTTTAAAAGTAGTTCTGATTTGTGTGAAAGCACAGAAATGAATTAAAGATCTGTTATTTTTACCCATCAATTACTTCGTCTAGCAAGCTGTATAAAACTGTATTGAGTTTATATGGGAACTGAAAAAAACCTTACATAATATAAATATATAAATATAGTTATTCAACCAGATTGAGTTCACAGGATGGTATTCGGATTTTCCCCAAACCGGTTATTTAAATGCGATTACCGTAGGTTTATAAACTATTTATGTTTGTTGCATCTCAGACAAGCAATATTGTATTTTTGTATTTTATTGTATACGTTATCTCTGTGGTTAAAACTTCAACATACAAATGGATTGTCGTGTCAAATACATTTTATTGCTCTGTTATCTTTTCATAAACCAATGTATCACAAGGTAAGCCATTTTCTATCATACGAATATACTATTCAAAATATTGCCCGAGTAAGAAAATATGTATAAAGGAATTATGGATCACTTATGATTTGTTATCAATTATTCCAATAATAATTCATTTACAGTACTGGTTGCAAAAGAGGGGACCAACAAAATTTAAATTGTAAAGGTAAAAGATCACATTTTAAGATCAAAGACAGATAAACGGAAGTATACGAGAGACAAAACGAGAGAGAGAGAGAGAGAGAGAGAGAGAGAGAGAGAGAGTTTACAATAGAGCGTATCAAATACAAAATAGCGTAAGGATTAGAAATTTGAAATTTACCGCTTGTTGAGCTTCTCTCATTAGAACTATTTTAACAAGACCTTGGACTTTCAGTAGGACGTAGCTATCTATTTCTTGCGTCAAAACAAGTTAAAAACGCGGCTTAAAGAAAAATATGCAGCAAGTGCGTAGGTCTTAGCTCAAAAGCTAGACAAATATTGTTGATTTCAGAGAGATTAGGCTGAGTGGCTGACAATGAAATAGACGGACCTAAGTCACATTACTTTTTAACACAACTACCCAAACTCTAAGCTCTTGTTAAAATGGTTCTATTTTTTGTAATTTCACACAGATTGTCCCCCTGGATATCTAGGTCGGAATTGCTCTGACCGCTGTCGGTATCCTAGTTATGGAATGGAGTGTCAGAAAAGTTGTGATTGCGAGGAAAGGTTCTGTGACATTGCCACTGGCTGTTATTTACCAAATGGTACTTTTCTACGGTATTTTATGTGTAGATCTTCCATTAAAATCGTCTACAAGTATTATGATTCAAGGTATTTACATGAGAGAAAACAAACGTTAAAACAATATGAAATGTACATGTAATGTCATATTTGTCTAAGATAAGGTAAATTTTAATAACATTATAATCCTTTAATTTTAACCATGTATTAGCTTTACAAGGAAAAATTCATTTGCAATTTTCACAATAACATTTACTTTTTCTTCAGATATGATTTTCCTTTCAGGCAATTTGTAAGAAATGCATACATAAAGTACACGTGTGCATCTCAAATGATATATCAGTCAATAAAAGATATCATCCATTTTTGTTCGTTATCGTTTGCCTGGTAACAACTACAACTTCAGTTTTCTATATAATTGTACATATATTTTTTAAGATGGATGCAGAGATGGCTTCTTTGGTGACAGATGTGTAAATAAATGCCGATATCCGTCTTACGGAAAAGACTGTCAAGATAGCTGTCAATGTTCTGAAACTGCTTGCAATTTTATGACCGGATGTGACATTTCTAAGCGTACGCAGGCAATTATTCAAATATTTTAAATTTACGAAAATTGTTATGGAACCAAATTGAAGATTTGTTGTTTTATTAATTTTTTTTTTAATTTGAATTGTCTCATGAAAACAAAAATGAACCAATGTTATTATCATTATCCCATATTATATACGTGTATCAAATAAAACCCTTGCACATGTACTTGTAATTTCAATTTTTTTATTTATAGATGAGCAGTTAAAAGCTGAAAACAGATCTCAACACATAGCTTTCGGAATTACTTCATTCACGGTTATAGTTGCAGTTTCCATTTTGTCCTCCATCTTAATCTCAGCTGCCATAACTCTTGCTATCTGGCGTCTTAAAGGACCATATAGGTGGAACAGGAGAGTGTCTCAAAATATGTCACGACAGCTAGGACAACAGGGGCCATGCCATGCAACAACGCAACAACCACACCATGTTGCCTTTGATAGTCGCCAAAGAACAAATGATTACTGCTTCAAAGTAAATAACAGGCCAAGCCACACTTACTGTTCTACAATCGAGGTTTCGACCATTCTTCCACCGTCAGACATTAATCGTCCAGAACTGCAGCGAGAAAACAGCTCGGATACAACAGTATATGATATTGGCTCGTGTACTTATGAGCCTGTCGTTTTCCCTGTACGGGAAGAACATTGAGATGCGTATAATTAAAATGAGGAAAAAAAATACATCTTGAAAAAACCCGCAAAAATATTGATAAATAAAAAAACAGAGATGACGAAGCTACTAAACGCAATAAAATGTATATATGTAAAGCAATGTATTTTAAAATTTTACGTACTTGCACAATATGTTCTTATTTAACATGCACAGTATTTTTGAAATACATTTTTTATGTCATTATGTAACAAATAATTACTTTTCTATTTGTTTTTGCATATAAAGTTTATATTTTCAACTCCCCCCCCCCTTTTTGCTTCTCTTTATTCGAATTTCATGATTTAAAGTATATATATATATATATAACATGCTTTAAATAAATTGTTTTCAATAAGCGTCCTTAATCATATTACTAGTCAGAGTTAAAAATATTGAGACAGATTTTGGATATTATGGATGGCGGGGGTAGTTTCGCGCGATGGACTCGGTCGGAGATATAAAATAGTTGGACAGCCTGAGGTCTGTAAAGTTACTTTAAGGGTTATAGGTTGCTATATAATGTTTGTTACATTTCTTCTTGTGTAGTGGAGTTCGTGTTCATTTCATAAAAATCATAATTGTGAAATTAAACCATTTCAAAAAACTACATTAAAATCTTATTTGTTGACCAAAGAAATAATATAAAACAATTTAGTTCGTTTCTTCCCCACAATATGTATTCTGAATACAAGAGTGCACAATTTGCCAATAAAGGTGTTCCTTGCCTCACCAAAAACCTTAACGCCACTCCGAGATTTGAGCAAACGAGCAAAAAAACAATATCATTCTGTTTAACGTTATTATTTTCGTATTTCCCCTTTGGCAATTTTATACAAAAGTACACATACCTGTCAAAGAAGTACAGTTCATGGAAATAAATGAAACCAAATATTTTCAAAATTGCACGTCATCTCCTTTCACTTTAAAGAAACGGAAACAAAATCCTTACGGAGATTTATAACTATAAAAAAACCTGATATCTATAATGATTCAGAAGTCACTCGAAAAAATAATTCAACGATATTATCTGCTTACTTTCATATTGATTGTAATCAAAATTAAAATCCCCGTAGACTTTTTTGTCATATTTAGCTATGCGTGATTGTTTCCTTACATGCTAGCAAGATGATGCGTTTCAAAGAAGATGTTTTATCATGGTTTGAATGAATCTTGATTTAACAATGAGGTATTAAAGATATTGTATAATTATGATTAATAACAGATATTGAATTTTGTTAGTGTTCATTTATTGAATTGTATCTAATACATGTGGTGACCTTCTTGTCAAAATCCTCCTATAATAACCAAACAAAAAACGAAAGCATGTAAGTGCAAAAATACCTGAACATGTTTTACAACGTGTGAATACACTGTAAACCGATTAAAGTATTTTTAATTATTTATTTGTTTATTTATTTATTTATTTATGGCTTCTGTTAAAACAATTAGCAATGGTTAAAAATCAAAGTACCAACCGATATTTCATTTTTACTTTACAGTTTTCAAAAGCATGAATTAGTCTTGGATAAGAAACGTATAACAAGAATATTGTGATTATAAATACCTTATACTCCATATATTTAGCAAAATAAAATATTCATTTCAATAAGTTATTGTATCGAAAATCACATTTATTTAAAATAATGTTTGAGTAAAATGACATTTGTTAATTAATAAGCAATTGTTTATTAGTTTGCATTATATCAGAATTAAACACTCTAATTTCAAATCACCCGACATTTAGCAAGTCACGAACCAAAAAAACCCTAATACTGAAAATAAACTAGCATGCCAGTTTTTTAAAGAGTGAGTTTTGAAAAAGAAATCCTGCTTAAATATTTTTGGCCATTTGATATCATGTATTACATGCATAAATTTGATTCCTGCTGTTCTTGCTGTTTGATCCTCATTCAAGGATAATTATCAAAAATAGCTGATACATGAGTGTGTACTCTTATGTTTCTTCTTGATAAACTTAATTCTGCAATTTTTAGGGAGCTCGTTGATTGTATCTACAGACAAAACATAACATAATAACATAATTATATACCTATACTTATTCATGAAACTCCCATTAATTCTTTTACTAACGCATGGATTTTTAATTTCTTGTTTAGGGTATTATCTCAAAAGTAGTAAAAATTTTCTTCTGAAATTATAATGTGTAACTTACATTCGTCAGTCTTGTCAGTCTTACCTCGGTCATCTCTATTGACTAAATGTATATATGCAAATTTGATAAAACTAGCCCACATATATAATATAAATATATAAAATAAAATAACATAATATATCAAAGGTACCAGTACAAGCTGATTCGTTTATTTTATAATATATATTATAAAAGGTACCAGTACAAGCTTATTCGTTTATTACGTAGTTTATAAATGTATATGACAAAAAAACATAATGCCTATACTTCGAACAAATATTTATCTAAATATTTTATTTTTAATTATTTCATGTAGTAATATATTAACACAACTGTAATACATGCATTACTTTAACAAAAACCCAAAAAGTATACATCTTTTGCATTTTTTAATATTCAATATACATGTACTTTGAAAGACTTAATACGAATGCATCACGTTGTTATAATAGTTAATTAATTAATCTTTGTTTATTCTACATATTCCCAATTTTGAAAGGCTATCCATGAATGTAATTGTTAAATTCTCTCTTGTTTGGAATTACACTCAGAGTCTAGAATGTCTTGTGTGACCCTCAAAGGGACTTATTAAAAGGCACATAGGACAGGAAGTCACATAACGCAGTCCAAGACTATCCTCGAAAATCTTTTTACATATTATTTAGCCATTTCTTTAAACTTATTCTATTATATAAACTGAATAGAATTGGACAACAGGCGTATCCTATGTTTATCCTCTCCTGGCATAATAAGCCAGGTTACATAAATGTTATAGGTATATAGTATAATATCATTTAGCTATCAATAATACGTGGTACCAAATAGCCAAATTATATATCTTTCATCTCCAAACTAGTTTTTATAGACTGAATTTCAAATTCCATCACCGTCAGAAAGCTTTAAGATTTCTTATTTTGTACAGACTCACTTTGTTTATCAATTAAGAGTAGCATATTAATAAGTTCAGCATTTTTCCCCCCAAGAAATGGACTATAACAGTATGTTTCCATTGTTTTGTATTACATACTGGCAAGTAAGTCATGTAATCTGCATTTCCGCTAACAAAACAATCTATAATCACGATGTTTTCTTTATCCATGCATATTTTTACACACGTTTTGCATGATGTGATGTTATGAAAAAATTTCGTATCTATTTATCTGACCCTTAACTTGTGTTTAAAATACACGCTTGATGTCGGACTCGTAATCTGCCATGTTTGTTTATAGACTAATAACTCTCCCAATATCTTCTTTATACACATATTAATTGCAATATTTTGATACATATCTCGATATATGGATTCAGCTTATACATGTAAAAGTCAATGTATTTACTTTGGCCGATACGCCTGTTTACAAAATGACAATAAACCGATGTTTTTAGAAGTTCAATTACTGTCAAGCCGCCATGTTTGTTTATAGAGGGTGCGACAATTGAGATATAGCGGGAATCATGAAAAACCTCACGTATAGGGTAAATGATAAAAACTGTAATTACAAAGGCGATAAATACTCTAATTAGTTATCAAAACAAACGTATTCTATATATGTCAGCTTGGGACGCCATTTTAATTTGCTTAAAGTCGCTTACAACAGCATACACAGCATTTTGGGACCAAAAGAAGGTCGCTTATCACGTACGGCGAGGGGTTGGGGAGGGTCGCTTAATGCATAAAGTCACTTAAGACAGAAAGTCGCTTTATACAGAAGGAAGCTACGACTCTACTAGCATTTTGAGGCAAGTGTATCTATATTATAATTACATTACCATATATCAGCTCATGCAGAGAAATACACATAAGACTAAGTCACGCTGGACTTTAGATGCGGAAAAAGGAAATACGATGACGTCAAATTAATAAGAGAAAGTCCGTTATCAAAATTGATATTCCAAACAGTTTGAACCTTACTCCCTTACCTAATGATTGTTCTGCGCGTGTAAAAGGTACGTATGTTATATAAACAAAAATATTTTTGTCGCTCTGGCTAAATTTAAATATGCCATTTTTATGAACGCTGCAAAACAACCTTTTATTAAATTTAAAGATCAATGCAAAAGTTTTTAGCAGGTTGTCATTAAACAATCATGATTTGAATTGATAGACAAAAATCTGTAACAATGTAAAGCTTATCAATTTATTAATATTACAAGGCTATTAAAAGGTTAACACTAAAAGTACAGAGAAAACATCATAGAACGATGTTAGAATTATTTATTATAGGTATTAATAAACTAATACTTTTCTAAGCATTATTTGAAAGTCACAGGAATGCGTATAATTGTACGTCTGCATCGTTCCACTGGATCACGTAGATTTCATGTCGGTTAAGTGTTGTATGAATTACAGTCTAATTTTTTAGGAATAGAGGAAAAATACAAATCATGGATATAAAAAAAATGATGTACACTGTACTATAGTTATTTGCAGGTTACATGTAACTAAAAATAATTATTCACGAAAAAAGCTTATAAGCTGTGATTTGTGTACTGTCCTTGGTCTTTTGTTCACTATTTTTTTCACTATTTTGCTCTTTTTTTAACAGATTTTAACAATTATTTTTAGGTCAATATTCTCTATGCAAATCACAAACTTTTATCAAAATTTTAATTGCATTATGTTAAAGACTATTATTTTTATTTACATTCAACAGTGCAAGCAATGGACGTCTATATGCTAAGTATCACAATCTGTATCAGTTTTCTCTTTGAGGTAAGTTTTATGCTTTTATGATTTCGTATTCATCTTAGTTTGCTTTATATGTACTGAAGGTTGTATTTTTGAGTTTTTTTTTTAATTTATAGACATCTTTATCTATGAAGTGTCCCGAGTCTACCCCAACAATCTCCACTGTTTCCCGGTGCCCTTCCAACGCCACGGAATGGGAAATAGCGGCAAAAAGAAAAGGTTGTAATGTCTTGGCAAGGATCCAAAATTGCACACATGCAAACAACTTTGTATATCATTGTGTTCTCAATGAAAAAGCAACGATGTTAGTAGAAGTCTGTGCACCTATATACTATCTGGCAGGTGAGCAGTGTCATATCCACAAAATAGCAAATTATGAAATATCTGAGTACAGATAGTGATAACTGATGAATGATTATAGATAATGTGTGTACTATCTTTGTAAGTGTCGACGTCATCATCATGAGTATAATTAATACTAGTAATTAAAGTTGAAATTGTTTCAACCAACTAATAAATTATTAATACATTAGATATTTCGCTTCAATTGGTATTGTTTAACATCAACATTATTTCTAATGTTCCGTGCGGTTTATCACACGAGATGTAACTTTGTTTAAAATTTATAGTACATATACATATATAGTCCTTAAAATACACACAAAAAATTACGAATAAGTATAAGTTTTAGAATACTTAACTGAAAGGTCATTTAACTAAACATGACGCTTGTTAACGCTTACTTATATTAGATTTGTTGTGTTCAGAAGAGGTTGAATGGTACATTAAGTCTTAACTGTTGACACGAGGTCTACTGTAAACAAATATGTATTTTAATCCATACATTTCCATTTTTTGAATTTTCGCTGGGTTTTTTGTTTTTTTTTTTTGGTTTTTGTTATTTGGTTTTTTTTAAATTGAAATAAATCAGTTATAATTTTTCAATTAATCTTTTCAGATAAAGCATTGCCGTGCAATGTTTTGAGTGTTTAAATTGCTTTCTATATTTGCTTTATTATCTGCATCATACATTAGATATGTATATAGGAATCAATCGGCAAGAATGTGGTATTAAGATACAATTTTGTTTAATGTTCTTCTAGCCAAGCGTATTGTTCAATTGTTTCTGTTCCAGGTTACTGTTCTCGTTACAGCGAAGTAGACGGAAAATTTATCAACAAACCTGATTTAGATTGTACAGTGTTTGATCCTCCCTGTCCAAACAGATTTACATCAAATGAATCTTACAAATGTAAGGAGTTAATAGTTTGAAACAAAGGTTCCTCTTTACATTTATGGTGATATTGTGTCACCTTCATTTTGTGACGTGCTTCCGAATTACAAAAACAATGAAATCAAGCATAATTTTATTAACTTATTTCTTTCCCAATATTTTTACCTAATTTATAACAGCGCAGTGCAAAGGGTTTGAGCGTTAACTAGGAATCTGTAAGTCATGAGTTCGAACACTGCTTGAGTTTTTATCATATTACCTTTCCAAACAATTTTAAAATTTATCTTTTTGTCAAATATAGAAAAAATTTAAACTGTTGAAAGTTTTTTTAATAATAGTGTACTTATTTTCACAATACCATTGACAGGTGTCCAATGCCACTTTTAATATGTACATGTATTGATCTGCTTGGTTTATGTACTTTACAACTTGAGCTTAGGCAAAAGAAACAATACATAAAGATATAATACAACACACAGATCTTGAACTATACTTCATCGTTTGGATTATTTTTTTTAGATCAAAAGTGCTATGAGAAAGTCATAAAACAACAGCAGGAAAAGTAAGAAAATATTTAATATCCATGATCCGTTGTTTATTAAGATTAAGTAACAAAACGTAGCGATTGACTTTGTGGAGCGATTATTTTACATAAATAATTTACATGTTTAATATATATGTATGTTTGTAAACATGTGCATGTCCTTTTGTTTTATAAATATCTACTAACTTACACAAACTCTTCTGTAGAAACAATGTAAATCAATATGTTCCATTGGTGACCGTCCTGGCGATAACAATAACTTTGCTGATGGTTCTAGCAGTGGGGTTTAAGCTAAAATGGATAAAATGTTTATGTGGAAAGAAACACGGAAGCAAAGAAGGTAAACATTAGACGATGTATTTTTGGCGATATTCTTTTTAACTCTTAAAGTATTGTATTGATATTCAATATTAGATTGATGAAATCAGTTATATTTTTTATTCAGTCAACAAGCATATAATGTAGTCTTTAGTTAACACCATTATTTCATCTTATTATCGTTTGCACAAGTAACAAATTAAGTGCAAAATCTTTTGAAATAATTAACGCTCGATCATATGCTCTCAGTACATTGAATGAAATTGCCATACAAATAACTTTACTTGTTTCATACAAGTATGCTATCAACACATTCTTGTATTCTATTCAATTTTATTACTTAAATAGTTCACCGTCCGCGGATTGTCATTTTTTCATGTAATGAACATTGTAGAATTTGTTGATTTTTTACTATTTGCCCAAATGTTTTACTTTTCATGACCCCCCCCCCCCCCCATACACACACACACACATACATACACAAATTAAAAGATATATTGACTTTGTAAATTGGCAAAACTTAAATTTATAAAAAAAAAGACTTAAAATTCAATATTAATATACATGTATATCATTGTATGGTCTATTTTGTTCAAAGTGTCACAAAATAATTATTTTTCTACTTTGTTAAGAAAACAAAAAAAAACTTGTAATGGAAAAGTCCCCTGAAAGATTGTGCAGTAATTTCACAGATATTTTCATGCATCTAATTTTGTTATCCTGTTTAAGTATACTCAAGAGATATCATAAATAATATTCATAATCATGTTTTTAGGGATTTTTTTTATCTTAATTACTAAGTTTAGGAAATCTATAATTTTCAGAAGAAACAACAAGATAGTTAAATAATTGATTTCGTTAATTCAATGCTATGATCATAGCACGTTTATATGCAAATGCGTGTGCCATGCAAACGACTTATAATTTGTTTTGATCCTATTCAGTCAAACGTTTCTTAATATCTTAATCACTTAAGTAAGTAACCATATGCATTTGAAGACAACTTTTGTGGTCATCAATAATTTTGCTGCTTATATGAATGGTAAGAGTTGCATTTGTTTATTTAGTGTAACCATAATGTTTTCATTTTACATAAAAGTAAAACCCAATACATATTGCTGATTTTGCATTAGACTTTACTTACGGAATGGGAAAATTACAATTTATCTTCTGTCATAATAATTTTTACAAACTTATATATTTAATGTTCTACAAACGCTCAGAGAAAACGATGTATTACGACGTTATATTGCACGGTTTTTAAATGAATTCAATCTTCTAGACTTACATTTAGCACAACAGTACAATAGTTATACTACACTGAATGTCAAATGTTTAGCTTATGAAACGATTTTGATATTTCACAACTACGTTATATGTTTAAAAAGACGTTGCAATGAGAGATATAAAAACCACAATGTAGGGTTTTGTGATAGCTCTCTTTAAGATCGCCGGATCAATGTCAGGACCTAGGTGGAGGAATTAAGACAATTACACGGTGGCAAAGCCAAGCTTCAAAATACAATAAATAATTGCAATATTAATATCAGTTATCAAATTATAGTATAACTTTTAAAATGTTCCATGTTAATTAATGTTTCTATTTGGTAACAAAAACCAGCTGTTGTTGAGTTGAGTAGAGGCGTCGCCCAAAGCACGTTGTAATAATTTTAGAGATATTTTTATCCTTATAGTATTTATAATCCTGTTATGGTACAATGTATCTCTTATAAGCACTTCAACAGGATATCACGAATTCCATGCTGGTCGCATGATCATGTTTTCCTCTTTTAACCACGCAGCTAAGTAAAGATTTTTCCCAAGAGAAGCATTCAGCTAGTACAGTATACTCTTTTGCGTAAGCTTGTTATTATATATGGTTTAAAGCATTTAAGTTTCTCTCAATTACTCCTATACTTCAGTCAGTGTGATACATGTACAAGAAAAGGAAAACCAAGGAAAGGTCAATGTTTGCTGATAATTCATTCACAATATTGCTGGTTTAGTGGCATGAATTGAAAGGGGAATTTAAAAAGCAATATATTCAGATGCTCATTATAATATTATATATGATACGATTTCTCTTTAAATATCTTTAGGCTAGATTTATTTAATAAAACCATAAATGCGTTTTCAAATCTGTATATGATAATAAATATTCACTTAAGGAAGGGATCTTTTCTAGTTTTCGACTTGTCACAAGTAACTGTGATCGCTAACGCCCGTTTCCCGCCTACATTTTACATCTAAATATTTCGAAATTCCTGTCAGATATTTCAAAACAATTTTATCTACTAAAGGTATGATCAAATCCCAATTGATTTATATCAAAATAAAATTAAATTTTGTGTATTTAACATTTTAAAAACAATAACATTTTTGGGTTTTTTTCAACTAATGTTAACTTATGATAGGGTACATGGATTTCAGAATAAGTTTTTGAAATATGATTTGCATATCAATTCACATTTTTATTAGGTTTTTAACCGTTCATTCTATAAATTGATTTGTGTGAAAAATTAATAAAACCGGATTTTCTCTCTTATCAACTGGTTATACACTGTATATATTATTTGTTTTTATCAAGACAGTGTTGAGGGCGGTTTAATCATGTCTTAGCTCCCTGGAATTTTGAGTGAATGAACCTATGATTCTTATAATTATGTTAATGAGCAAGGTTCTCCTTTTTATTTGTAATTAAGGGTTTGGCTGGAATTTGATTCATATATCTTTGTCGGGTCTGCTTACTAAAAAACAATGAAGGAACATTGGTTCTGTGTTACCCATTTGGTCGATGGGACATGTTCCTATTCTGAATTAAATGTTAACATGTAATTAAAAATCATTGTTGGGACTAATTAATTATATGAATGTTTGAATCTATGTACTTATAATGAAGGAAGATTGGATCCGTGTTACCCATATGGTGGGTGGGACATGTTTCTATTATGAATTTAATGTTAACGTGTATTTCAAAGTCTGTAACTTGCTTAATTGATTAGGTCAAAATATCAAGTACATGGTTGAAATCATCTGTTAATGAAAATATATAATAAATATTATCCTCTTATCAACAAAAATCGACAGGATAATCTAATTTATATTTATTAATTTACAACATTACTTGCTCACTATGCTATTTACGTATCATTTTCATGCTGAACAGATTGAAAAAAAAATATCTGTTTATCTTTACTTGTAAAGAACAAACTACAAATAAGTGAATAAATCAAATTAATATAGCTGCACAAACTGTCACACTTGAAACATACTTAAAGAAGTAAAGGGTTTGATACATGCAGGTCTTCTCAATATTGCTAATTTTACGGCAAAACCTTATTTGAGGCTTTGAGACGTTTTTCAACAAATTTTTTCACCGTCATCAAGTAAAACTAAAATTTAAGATAAAGTTAACAACTTCAATATCAAAAACTATAAAATTAATATACATTATTATTTTTTCAATGTGTTTAAAGATTTTTCTTTACTTTATAAAGAATTTCAAAACAACATTGGTAAGAACGATCCTCCTGATAAAAATAGCGACCATTTCCAAGGTATTATCATGTTTGTTATTTTTCCAATCGTGTTAAAGTATATTTAAAAGAATAAATGAATTGCATGTTTAAGACATGATTTACAATATCACTGGTTCAGTGGCATGATCCGATAGGGGAAATCGCAACGCGATTCAGCCATGTTTATTTAACTAAAAAGTGAAATAGAAAAATGCAACTGCAATAATATTATCATTTATGCTCTCAGATTAATGCAAATTCTTAAGTGAAATATTATTATTACCAAAATGTTCATACAGAGAAGATGGTGAAAGAATGCAAAAACTTGTCAGGAGGTACCCAAGTAACATGCGCTCTTCAGGTAATATATGAAACTTTAATTTTAATAACATGTAACTAATAAAATTCTTTACTTTACTTTTTTTCTTCTGTAAGATTGGTTGAATATCAAAATATTATCAATAATTTTTTTTCAGGCTTCCAGTGCAATACTTGATCTACGTAATGCTCTCTCCAAAGAGCTCAATATTCCCCAAACATTGATACTGATTGTCGACCAGGAAAACGGCACTATTTTCCAAGATGACATTGAAATTGAGACTTTAAAGCAGTCACCAATTGAATTCATCCTAGGCAATCGAAACAGAACTAGTATCATTGAGGACGACGGCTCTGTGGAAAATAATGTTATATCGAACAAAAACATCACGTATGGAAAATGTAAAATGAGCTGCGGTCATTTTACAGGTACTCTTATGTTATTGATTTTGTCCGTTGAAGCATTCATAAGAAGTAATACGAAATCCAGGTACACGTCAATGTACAATTATAGTTTATTTCTATTACTGAAGCAGCTAAGTGGATATTTTCCCCACCCACCCCCACCCCCCTCCAAAAAAAATATATCTAATATAACAATGTGCATGGGGTTGGACATCTGAACAGTTTGATTTCGTTTCAGTTTTATTATTTCAATCACTTTCTGATAAAAGCATGGTTATTTGAAATAGGGAAATCCATTTTTGTCATAGCTACGGTCAAGATAGCCTTATAAAAGATTTACTGTTGATTCGTCCATAGACACGTAGAATCGTTTTATGAATGACTTTAATTTTAAGAATGTTCCAATGGTCAAGATAATGTAATATCCGATTACTTTTTTTTTTAAATCTTGATTACACTTTGTTCCTGTGATTGACAGATAGGAATGTAATAAATCTCCCAGTATAATTGTTCACTGGTCATTTTGTTGTTAATCAATAGCTGGACACTGAGTATTTTATGTGGCACGTAATAACCGTTTTATGATGCCGACCCATTGCTTTCGTTAAAAAAATAATAAATGTATATTACTATTTTGTATAATTTAACTGAAGTCATTTTTACTAATTTAAAATACTTTTATAACGCATCAAATAGCACTGCATGTATCCAACGTATACAACATAAATGCATCGTTTTGTTTCTTCACAGATCCAGAAACGCTGTTTGTTTGGACAAAAGAGAAATTGCCTGGGGGTTTGCATTCCGGACTGCTGTGTCCTCGGTGCCCTTATATGCTCTGGGGTATAGACGAACTCATGGAAAAATGTAACATGTCTGCAGATGAAATTATGTTTTTCACGAACGTTGCAATTTTGAATAAACGTACAGACGGTATGTTTGATGAATTTGAACCGCCAAAGCCTCAAAGAAGTGTTTCAAAACAATAAACTGACTAGAATGAAAAACACGATTGTTGTTTACAGATGGTTAACAAAGACAGTTAATTGAGGCTTGTTTGCTGTTCAAATCATTATTTTCCATGTTTTGGAAATCTACTGAAAACAAAACATTTTGCTTTATGTTAAATATTAGTTGAAAGTAATGCTGAGCCATGATTTAAGTTAATAGCAAGGAAGTACATGTACATAATGAATATTGCATATCTATGTTGGGGTTGTGACACATTAGACATACTTGAAGAACTAAAGGTTTTGATACAAGTAGGTCTTTTCAATATTGCTAATTTAACGACAAAACCCTATTGGAGGCTTTGATACGTTTTTCAACTATTTATTTACACGGTCATCAGGTAAAACTAAAATTTAAGGTAAAGTTAACAGCTTCAATATCAAAACATATCAAATTAATGTATTTATTATTTTTTCCAATGTATTTAATGATTTTTCTTTATTTTATAAAGAATTTCAAAACGATTCACCTGATATAAAAAGCGCCCATTTCTCCGGTATTTTCATGTTTGTACTTTTGTGAATCGTGATTAAGTATATTAAAAGATTAAATGAATTGCATATTTAAGACATGATTTACAATATTACTGGTTCAGTGGCATGATCCGATAGGGGTAATTGCAACGCGATTCAACCATTTTTATTTAACTAAAAAGTGAAATAGAAAAATGCAACTGCAATAATATTATCATTTATGCTCTCAGATTAATGCAAATTCTTAAGTGAAATATTATTATTACCAAAATGTTCATACAGAGGAGATGGTGAAAGAATGCAAAAACTTGTCAGGAGGTACCCAAGTAACATGCGCTCTTCAGGTAATATATGAAACTTTAATTTTAATAACATGTAACTAATAAAATTCTTCAATTTCTACTTTACTTTTTTTCTTCTGTAAGATTGGTTGAATATCAAAATATTATCAATAATTTTTTTCAGGCTTCCAGTGCAATACTTGATCTACGTAATGCTCTCTCCAAAGAGCTCAATATTCCCCAAACGTTGATACTGATTGTCGACCAGGAAAACGGCACTATTTTCCAAGATGACATTGAAATTGAGACTTTAAAGCAGTCACCAATTGAATTCATCCTAGGCAATCGAAACAGAACTAGTATCATTGAGGACGACGGCTCTGTAGAAAATAATGTTATATCGAACAAAAACATCACGTATGGAAAATGTAAAATGAGCTGCGGTCATTTTACAGGTACTCTTAGGTTATTGATTTTGTCCGATGAAGCATTTATAATAAGTAGTACGAAATCCAAGTATACGTCAATGTACAATTATAGTTTATTTCTATTATTGAAGCAGCTAAGTGGACATTTGCCCCCCCCCCCCCCCAAAAAAAATCTATCTGATATAACAATGTGCATGGGGTTGGACATCTGAAAAGTTTGATTTCATTTCAGTTTTATCATTTCAATCACTTTCTGATAAAAGCTTGATAATTTGAAATAGGGAAATCCATTTTTGTCATAGCTACGGTCAAGCTAGTCTAATAAAAGATTTACTGTTGAATCGTCCATATAGACGTAGAATCGTTTTATGAATGACTTTAATTTTAAGAATGTTCCAATGGTCAAGATAATGTAATATCCGATTACTTTTTTAAATCTTGATTACACTTTGTTCCTGTGATTGACAGATAGGAATGTAATAAATCTCCCACTGCAATTGTTCACTGGTCATTTTGTTGTTAATCAATAGTTGGACACTGAGTATTTTATGTGGCACGTAATAACCGTTGTATGATGCCGACCCATTGCTTTCGTTAAAAAATAAATAAATGTATATTACTATTTTGTATAATTTAACTGAAGTCATTTTTACTATTTTAATATACTTTTATAATGCATCAAATAGCACTGCATATATCCAACTTATACTACATAAATGCATCGTTTTGTTTCTTCACAGATCCAGAAACGCTTTTTGTTTGGACAAAAGAGAAATTGCCTGGGGGTTTGCATTCCGGACTGCCGTGTCCTCGGTGCCCTTCTATGCTCTGGGGTATAGACGAACTCAAGGAAAAATGTAACATGTCTGAAGATGAAAAAATGTTTTTCACAAACGTTGCAATTTTGAATGAACGTACACGCCGTATGTTTGGTGACTTTGAATCGCCAAAGCCTCAAAGAAGTGTTTCAAAACAACAAACTGACTCGAATGAAAAACACGACTGTTGTTTACAGATGGTTAACAATGACAGTTAAAAAAAACATTTTGCTTTATGTTAAATACTAGTTGATAGTTATGCTTAGTGATAATTAAAGTTAATAGCAAGGAAGTACATAATGAATATTGCATATCTATGTTTGGGTTGTTTTGGTCGTTTTATTTAACAAAATCATGACTCAGCATGAGGAAACAAACAGAGAGAATGTAATTAAAAACAATTCAGTATGTCTTCAATATTTTTCTTGGATGGCACAATGGAATTGCCAATTGTCATTATGCAATTCACATTTGGTGGCATATTTTATTTTTGAGGTGCCATCTTTTTGCTGGTTTTGTATATATTGTATATAATTTTGAACAAAATATTGTTTTTCTGTATTTTAAGGGGATCAGCATATTGATAAGTTATTTAACATTTTGTGTGAACAGTTTTGGGTCTGATCCCCTACTATGTTGTTTATATTTAGGGTCTTCCGTTTCCAACGGAAGACCCTCTTGTTATTCTACGGTTTCTTTTTCTTTATTTAGGGTCTTCCGTTTCCAACGGAAGACCCTCTTGTTATTCTACGGTTTCTTTTTCTTTATTCTTATTATTCTTTTTTTTCTTTTTCTGACTTTTTTGGAGCGTCATTTCTCAAAAACTACCCAACCGATTTGCACGAAATTTTCAGGAGTATTAGAACAACGTCGTCGCTACATATTATTAAATTTTCAAATGATGACGTCACTTCCGGTTTCAGATTTAGACAATATTGTAAATTTTTAAGGGTCATTTTGTCCACGCATCTCCTCCGAAAGTAATCAAGGTAGAAGCTTAAAATTTTCAGGGATTGCAGATGAATGTCTGTAGATGTACCCCCATGCTTCCAATTGTGAAAATTACTCAAGGCCTTAAAGCTCGCCTGAACTTGAAAATTAGCAACAAATTTTTTCACGAAATTTTTGCACATTTTCTGTAATACCTTTCGATGTGTACATATTTTGTTAAGACATGTAAAGCAAAAGTTGTTTCAATTTACAAGGGCTTTCATTTGATATCAGGAAAAAGGGGCTGACTCCTCAAATTAGGGGCCAAGAGGGCTCTAAAGTCTTCTTACAATAACTCTTTACTGAACAATAATTTGTTATTAATTATAGAAGCAAAAATGTTCATTGTACATCTGTTTATCTATACAGTACCATATTTAAGCCATATGATAGGTAATAAGGGGCTTCAAGGGGCCAGAAGTTCAAAGCTTTGATCATTCATACCTGAAAAAGATGAAATATTTTTAAAAGCAATGTAGGACAAAAGTTGCTCAAAATGATGTTCTGTACAATATGCAACCTTAAATGGTTTTGTTTATGACCCCATTAAGGAGTTAAAGGGTAGGCCCCTAAAACACATTTGTACAGATATCTCAAGAACCGTTAACATTTCGTGAACACTTGTAAACGAAATATGTTTATATTTTCAAGACCTTTCATTTGATACCAAGAAAAAGGGGCTGGCCCCTCATATAAGGGGCCAAGAGGGCTCTAATGTCTTCTTACAATAACTCTTAACTGAACATTAATTTGTTATTATTTATAGAAGCAAAAATGTTCATTATGCAGCTGTTTATCTATACAGTACCATACTTAAGTCATAGATTACGTAATTAGGGGTTTCAAGGGGCCAGAAGTTCAAAACTTTGATCATTAATATCTGAAAAAAGATAAATATTTTGAAAAGCAATGTAGAACAAAAGTTGTTCAAAATAAAGTTTCTTAACAATATGATACCAAAAAATTGGTTGTTAGTGGCCCCGGTAAGGGGTTAAAGGGTCGGCCCCTAAAACACAGTTATTTCGATATCTCGAGAACGGTTTACAATTCGTGAACACTTGTAGAACAAAAATTGTTTATATGAGCGAGACCTTTTTTTGATATCAAGAAAAAGGGGCTGACCCCTCAAATTAGGGGTCAGTAGGGCTACTTAGTTTTTTTATAATAACTGTTTTCTGACCAATAATTTGATATTAATCTTAAAACAGCAAAACAGCTTTTATTAAGCTTAATTAAAAACTGAAATCCGTTTAAAAATCGGACGATGCATTACAGAGATATCGGGGTTTAAAAATTGAGTTTTCCGGAAATTTTGATTCCGCGTCCTTGGTTTAAAAAATAGCGTAATGTTCAAATTAAAATTAACTCGTACCAAAAATAATTGTTAAGTTGTACTTAAACACATTCGGTTTCTTTGTTAAGTCGAACTTGAAATCAGATAAGTTTTTGTTAAGTCTTACTTAAAATCATTCGGATTTTGTTAAGTCGTACCAGGAATAATTCGATTTTTTTATCTTTTTATTTAAGTCACTCTTGTTGTTGGTTTAAGCGCTCTGCTTCTTACAGGAACTTCTAGCTTTACTTCCGACATTAACGGGAGACCCACTCGTTGCTTTGCAACGAGCTTTGCTCTAGTCTTATTATTCTTTTTTTTCTTTTTCTGACTTTTTTGGAGTGTAATTTCTCAAAAACTATTCAACCGAATTGCACGAAATTTTCAGGAGTGATAGAGTATCATCGTCGCTACATATTATCAAATTTTCAAATGATGACGTCACTTCCAGTTTCATATATTGACGATTTTGTAAATTTTTAAGGGTCATTTTGTCCACGCATCTCCTCCGAAACGAATCAAGGTAGAAGCTTAAAATTTTCAGGGATTGTAGATGAATGTCTGTAGATGTACCCCCATGCTTCCAATTATGAAAATTGCTCAAGGCCTTGAAGCTTGCCTGAACCTGTAAATTAGCACCAAATTTTTTCACGAAATTTTTGCACACTTTCTGTAATACCTTTCGATGTGTACAAATTTTGTTAAGACATGTAATGCAAAAGTTGTTCCAATTTACAAGGGCTTTCATTTGACATCAAGAAAAAGGGGCTGGTCCCTCAAATTAGGGGCCAAGGGGGCTCTAAAGTCTTCTTACAATAACTCTTTACTGAACAATAATTTGTTATTAATTATAGAAGCAAAAATGTTCATTGTATAGCTGTCCATCTATACAGTGCCATAATTAAATCATATGTTACGTAATAAGGGGTTTCAAGGGGCCAGAAGTTCAAAACTTTGATCATTAATATCTGAAAAAGGAGAAATATTTTTAAAAGCAATGTAGAACAAAAGTTGCTCAAAATAATGTTTTGTACAATATGGTACCTTAAATGTTTTTGTTTATGACCCCATTTAGGAGTTAAAGGGTCGGCCCCTAAAACACATTTGTACAGATATCTCAAGAACGGCAAACATTTTGTGAACACTTGTTATACAAAATATGTTTATATTTACAAGACCTTTCATTTGATATCAAGAAAAAGGGGCTGGCCCCTCAAATTAGGGGCCAAGAGGGCTCTTATTTCTTCTTACAATAACTCTTTACTGAACAATATTTTGTTATTAATTATAGAAGCAAAAATGCTCATTGTACAGCTGTTCATCTATACAGTACCATACCTAAGTCATATATTACGTAATTAGGGGTTTCAAGGGGCCAGAACTCAAAACTCTGATTATTAATATCTGAAAAAGGAGAAATATTTAGAAAAGCAATGGAGAACAAAAGTTCTGCAAAATAATGTTATTAACAATATGATACCAAAAATTTTGTTGTTAGTAGCCCCGGTAAGGGGCTAAAAGGTCGGCCCCTAAAACGCATTTGTACATATATCTTGAGAACAGTTTACAATTCATGAACAATTGTAGAACAAAATATGTTTATATTAGCGAGACATTTTATTTGATATCAAGAAAAAGGAGCTGACCCCTCAAATTAGGGGCCATAAGGGCTACTAGGTCTTTTCATAATAATTCTTTTCTGACCAATAATTTGATATTATTCATCAAGCAGCAAAGAAGCTTTTATTAAGTTTAATTTAAAACCGAAACCCGTTTTAAAATCGGACGATGCATTACAGAGATATCGGGGTTTAAAAATTGATTTTTCCGGAAATTTTGATTCCGCGTCCTTGGTTTAAAAAATAGCGTAATGTTTAAAGTAAAATTAACTCGTACCAAAAATAATTGTTAAGTCGTTCTTGAACACATTCGAATTTTTTTTGTTAAGTCGTTCTTGAAATCGAAAAGGTTTTTATTAAGTCGTACTTAAAATCATTCGGATTTTGTTAAGTCGTACCAGGAATAATTCGATTTTTTCATTTTTTTAATTTAGTTACTCTTGTTATTGGTTTAAGAGCTCTGCTTCTTACAGGAACCTCCAGCTTTACTCTAGACACTAACGGAAGACCCACTCGTTGCTTTGCAACGAGCTTTGCTCTAGTTTTCTTTACTTTCGTCATTTTTAATAAATGACATATTTCATCATGCACAAGTGTTGAGTTCATTTATCAGACAGCAAAAACGGAGCTGCGGTGAGGTTGTGCAGCATGAGAAAACATAAAACAACAATTATGTTAATAATTGTATTTATGTGTTGAATGCTATAATTTTATTTGCTGATTTATTGTATTTTTCATGTTTATGTTTGATTAGATAAGTTGCATTTCTTTCCCAGGCCTTGTAGAGGTCGTTGGCCATATTATGTAATTTCCCTGCAGTGGTCACTGTCCATGTCTATTTTTAGCCCAAATTCCTAGTCTAAAAACCTCCCAGTGACCTATTATGTAATTGCTAAAAATTCCATGGTGTAATTCTCCCCAAATTTAATTTAATAGCCAATCAAATTAAGCGATACGGTCACGTGGTTTGATGCGGTCAGTATCTGAGCAGTGAGAGTAGGGTCATTCTGTCTTCATCTATGAGAGTGTTAGCACGAGTAATGTTTTGATACACCCACCACCATCCCCGTTTCTCCACTCAAATATTCGAAAGTTGCGTACATGTACAAAATATTGTTATTTTGCATATGGCATATTTTATTTTTGAGGCATATGGCATATTTTATTTTTGAGGTGCCATCTTTTTGCTGGTTTTGTATATATTGTAGATAATTTTGAACAAAATATTGTTTTTCTGTATTTTAAGGGGATCAGCATATTGATAAGTTATTTAACATTTTGTGTGAACAGTTTTGGGTCTGATCCCCTACTATGTTGTTTATATTTTTCTTTACTTTCGTCATTTTTAATAAATGACATATTTCATCATGCACAAGTGTTGAGTTCATTTATCAGACAACAAAAACGGAGCTGCGGTGAGGTTGTGCAGCATGAGAGGATAAAGAGAAAAAGAGCAAATAGTTATATTCTTTTTTCTTCCATTGTTGATTACAATACTGTATTTTCTTGTTTTTATATTGAAAAGGTTGACAATAAAAACTTTGGATTAAGTTTTTTGAGATCAATTTTTAAGTTCTTCAACATTGAATCCTGTAATCTTCAGGAATCCTACTTTATGTTTTCCTACTCTGTTTTTCTCTGTTTGTTTTCGTCCGGTGGTGATACGTACTGATTACTGACTAATGACGTAATAGCAAGGTAAATGTAGTTGTATTTTGGATCAAACTTCAAATTCGAACTGAATTTAAATTTCATTCGATGAATTTATATCCAGACCAACAGACCAATGATATTGAGCAATTTTTTTTTACCAAAGAGCAACAAGTATATTACGATAGTCATGCATTGAATCAAATTACAATTCTAAAAATTAATTGAGATTATCACTCAAAGGAATGGGGGTTCCGAGGGTCTAGTATTCATTCCCAGAAATTGTGAAATGAAAAGCCTTATATTGTAAACTTCCTCTAATTTAAACATTTCACCAATTTCGTTAAATTGGACAAGGTATTATCTATGAATCCGACAGACATGCCAATTGTTGTTTAATATATATGTAATATGTATCTTTTTGATGAACATTGTCAGCAAATACAATCTGCCACCGGGTCGCATTCTGACTGACGTTTTTCATACTTATTGCTAGACTAAAATTAATCACCCAATTGTCTATAGGTTTTTCCGTTTTCTCGAAAACGACAAAGACCACAAGGTGGGTGTGACCGGTCGGCAGAAAATGCTCACTCCTCCATGGCACCTGTTCCTACCTTTAAGTTTTTAGAGGTCTGTGTTTGTTCTGCTCCTGTTTTGTATTTTTCCTTTGGACTTTTGATTTGAACACTATTCGTTATTACCACATGTCATGTGTATTGCTGCATGTTTCAGAATGATCGTGAATCAGTATACTTGCATTTCATATATATTTTAAAGACATTGTAGTGTTCCGTGCAGTGAAAGACATTGTATTTAGATGCGATGTTCCGCATCGAATGAAACAGTTCTGTCTTGCACAAATTGCCAACTGGACAGTGCGATTGACTAAGGCTTTAGAGGGATGGGTTCCGTTGGTGTAGTGCTTACACCAAGACCAAGCAAATACAAAGCCAAAAAATGAGAATATAAGCTATAGATTTAAATATGCATACTAGCGTAAAACTATGACTAGAAAAACCCTGACATAGAAATGCTATTAATATGTACGCATACTATAAAAAATCAAAATCTGATTACAAAAAGAACCCACAAATACCGTATGTTTTTAAAGGACATGCAAAAAGAAGGACGTGTAAAGGTTAAAAAGGAAATCACGAATTAACTGTGCTCCAAAATTGCAAAGAGACCAAGATTTATATTTTTAACATAAAATGTATGTTACTTCGTATCGTGTTATAAATATGAGGAAATTAATATTTTTAATTCCTGTTGTCTTTTGCCTCTTACAGTAACAACGTTATGTATTCATCCTAACAAGTTATTTCGTATTTATTAATATGGGCTACATCAACAGTCTGCTGTTTTTACTTCTCTTTGTGAATACCAGCTTCAAGTGGTAAGATGGTGCTTTCTGTACATTATTATAAAACTATTCTAATGCATCATATTTTTGGCTGCCAAAAATCATGTATCGTTCATGTCATTGTTAATAAAATATTTTTGTTTTCTTTTCCAAAAGGGTTGATTGCTGCAAACTTTGGGACGAAATGCACCAAAATTGCAAAGGTAAAAGAGTATAAAGAGTTTCGTCTTTGATTCATTATTAGAAATAAATCACTAATTGAAACCGAACCAAATTGCAAGAAAAGCGAAATAAGAGAGAAAGATTTTGTAAATGTTTATCATCATTTATCCTTATTAATGTTAAATCTTTCTTAAAGTTAAAGAATTATATATATATATATATATATATATATATATATATATATATATATATATATATATATATATATATATATATATATATATATATATATATATATATATATATATATATAAACGCATTACGCATTCATATATGATACTCGTGAATGTAACACACTGCAGACAATTCCTTATTTATTTATTAATTGCAGATTGTTCTCCGGGGTATGTGGGTAGCGATTGTACGGAGCAATGTCGCCATCCGAACTACGGAACAGATTGTCAGGGACTGTGCAATTGTAGTAAAGAGTTCTGTGATATTGCCACTGGTTGCTTTTCACCTAAAGGTATACTTTTTGCTCTTTTGTTTTTTGTAATGTTCGTTTGTTGTCCTTTTTTTTAATCTTTGAAGGAGGAAGGGAAGGGTCATTTACATGTATCTCCTAATTCTCGTCTACTTCAGATTTTTAAACGCATAGCTGATTTATAATGACTGATTCTAATTTGATAAATATTGTGTATTTTCGTTCATATTATAGCAGATATACGAAAAGGTTTGATGTAAACATTCGATTTACAATGTTACAGTAAAATATTTTGAATGCAGTGCATTTTCAAATAATTTTAGCTAAAATGACTGATAAAATGGGATTTCTGATGGGAACAATGAAAAACAAAATGAACGTGTAAAACAATCGAAAAGTCATACCCCTCAATCTTACAGGAAAAAACTATTCAATATGTATTGTTTAGAGAACGAGACAGGTTCTCTATGGTTCATACAAATTTGGGGGTGGACGAGTGCGTAGCACTGGTCTACTCTCAAATTTGTATCAAACAAAGAAAAACTGTCGAGTTCTCTAGATGATTTGTGACACGATTAAATGAAAATAATCATCTGACACATCTAACTGATCAGAAGTGTCATGTAAATTTCATTTCTTCTTAAATCGAAAAACAGGTTCATTACCGGGTCTATACGTGTATTTGGGTTACACATTTATTACACATTTTCAGAAGATCAGTTTAGATTTGACCACAGCTAGGTAAGACGGTTATGAGCTGTCTTGATTTTTTGACGGACGAGGTAGACGATATTACCTTGTTGCAGATATGCAAAAATATAGAAGACAGAACATCAAGTATTTGAAGGGCTTCAAATTCTTAGGTTTATAACAACTGTCAGTTTTTGTTTTCGTTTGGACCTAAATAACTGTAAATAACAGTGGAATTAAGTGTACGTGTTCCTGAATGTAAAAAAAAAATCTCTTCTAATATATGGGAGGTTTTATTGAGATGTTTAAGAAGGATCCCTATTCCTTTTCTTCCTATGTGTTTTTTAATAGATTTGAATATTATTTGCGTAATGATTTTGCAAAAAAGGAAATTGAAATTAAATACGTTGTGTTGATTGTTGCATTGATTTATATAGCATATTTAGATCGTTCTGTATTTAAGATACAAAACAGAACGGTTTGTTGGTTAATAGAGCACGGTGTATCAGCTAATACAGTACAGCATATAGCTCCGCCCCCAGTAGTCTTATACTGTGTTGCTAATATAAAATGGTAAACTTTAAAGAAAAACACCGCCATCATGTCACAAATGATACTAATAGTTTTTAAACTTCTTTTAAAATGTCAAAATGAATATTTTTTGCAGATGGATGTAGAGCTGGCTATTATGGTGACAGATGTATCAACAAATGCCGATATCCAAACTTTGGGAAAGCATGCCAAAAACGTTGTCAGTGTAACCACTCCTTATGCAGTTTTATCACTGGATGTGACGCCTCTGGATGTACGCAAACCATTTCAACTAGTGTAGATCCTTTTTTAAACAAAAGAAATTAATACCCTCGAGGATTTTAAAATCTCGCTTTTATTTTTTAATATAGTTTTGAACTTTTTATAATTTTAACAACAAATTGGTGCTCACGGAATTAAGTACCCGTGTAAAATAAAAAATCAACAGTATACAAAAGTCATATTTTAAAAGTTATGTAATTGGAATTTCATGAAAACCAATTATATTATATTGTCAAATCAGATATGGATATGATCTTTCATAGGCAAATGACAATATGCAAATAGAATGAAAAATGTACTTTTCTATATCTTAGATGTAAATTTGACGTCGGACACAATTTCACAATCCATAACGCAATACACCATAGAAAGAACTGCAATGGGGGTTATAGTTTCAGTATCTGTCTTGTCTTCCATAATAATCTCGGCTGTCATCTCCTTAATCATCTGGCGACGAAGGGGTCCATATAGATCTACCAGGAGAGCATCGCAAAATATTCCAGAAAAAGCGCAACAGAAAACAACCAAACAAACGACACAACAACCTAACCATGCTTCTTCAAAAACCAACAATAGAACAAACGTGTACAGTTCCTGTGATATTGCCGGGCCCAGTCAGTTACAAACTGTCTCCATGGAGGTCTATACCGATCTTTTGCAGCTAGACTGTGATCGTACGGCGCAACAGCGCGCGAGTGAATCAGACACTATGCTATATGATATCAGTTCTTTTACGTATGAGCCTATGATGAGCTCTGCCAAGGAAGACAACTTGCCACAGGTTTAACGTACCTTAAAATAATCCCGTAATACAGTACAGGCAACGCCGATCCCTTATATTCTGTGCACCCTTACCGTCAAATTGCAACGCGGTGTTTCATGAAAACCACATACCGCTGTGGTAGGGTCGTCCAGAAAGTCAAAAATCAGTTCTGGAGGGAAAAAATATCGGACTCAAAACGCGAGTTATCTTCCTCGATTAAAAAAATAATTGACAGCTAAACGTTAATATATATCATGTTATTCGTGGAACAATCTAATATAACAGATGATATTTTAATTGTTAAATGCATAGCATGTGTTTAAAAATCATACAGCAATGCTATTTCATTCAGTTACTTTACGGTGTTTTTTACAACAACAACAAAATCAAAATTGACGTAGCCTATTCAAAAAGTGGTGAGCGTGCTTGGCAGTCGGGTTTTCATTTCTATTTTTATTGTCTTTAAACTTACTAGATTGTGAAAATGTATTGTGACATTTCTGTTTAATCTATGCAAACTGCATACATACAATGTATATGTATTATTCAAATTAATTAATGCTCTCCGTGCGATCGAGTTTTAACAAACATTCAGCCTGTTTGCAATCGTATTATTTAGAAAGCAAAAAGTACACAGTCATTTACTTGTATGATATTGATTATATGTGTATTTTGTATGTATTTTAAGTTCTTAATCTACTTGTTTGTAGGCAAGGTTTTCTGTACAAGTGATATAATATGCAGTCTGGACCCGTTTCACACAACTATCCTATGACTATGATCTACAACTAGACCAACTTTAACATGCCGAGAACCTATATTTCGGGGATTTTCCCTTGGACATTTTGGGGAGGGGGCAGTATATGGACACATTTTTCTCATCAAAAACTACTAAAATATTATTGTGTTTTGCTTTAGATCAAGGGAAAAAAACGATAAAAATGCACTTTTCATGACGTCACAATTACCCCTTTCTATAACCCTTTACCCTTTCGAATATTGTGTGAGGCAATTAACGTAAATCTTCGTAATTTGTTATTCATGTTGTAACAAATATCAATGCTACGTTTTTTATCATTATTTAAATCTGACAAAATCATCTAATCAAATTCAGTTTTCAACAGTTTCCATTTGAAACTTTATAAATAGCATTTTTGTACTGTAAATGAATAAAGATACAAGTTTGAAATAATTTTATCCTTAATAGCAAAAAATAATTACGTCTGAAACTGATTGTCTACGGAAACAAATCCACGTCTCGCCTTTTCACAGACCGACAAATGGTGGAATTTCACATCTGGCGTATGATAAGTCAATGAACATGTCCTCCATAATTTCCTTAAGTTATATTTTTGGATTTTTTTGTCAGCATTGCTAATTAACAGTGTTATAGCGCAGCGAATATATATTATAGAGAGCTTAGTATCGGGGAAGTAGAGGCCACAATGATATATCCATGTTACGTCATTTTGTTTTTATACTGTCACGTTTAATGACTATGTTGTAATATAGTCACGTCTAAAGGTTATGAATATGATAGGCAGTAAAATGTACATGTACATCTATCAAATTGATCATACGCAAACGATTTAACGGCGGCTTTTAATTCAATTTCTTTATTTTATTTTAACTGTATAAACATCAAAAGATGTTGTGTTCTGTTAAAATACTGTACAACTTTTTGTCATAAATTACGACAGAGAAATTTGTCATAAACTTTTTGATTTTGTATGTTTTTGATTTTTTTAAACATGTTTCCCACTATGCTTAATGTATTATCACAAATGCAATTAAGTCATTATTAAGATGGACTGGGCAGTTCGGGTGTTTTATTTAAACAATAAAGTTCTTTCTCTGCTGCTTTATGCAGGTACTTAATTATGTATTTAGCATTGCAGAAAAATACATGACCCGCCTTTGTTTTTCTGTAACCTCCTAACCTGAACGAATTATTAAACAGAATTTTACTGCTTATATATTTACATCTAAGATTAGATTTTTTTATTCAATTAAAAGTGGGTTAGCGTACATAAATTATTTTTAATTGTAAATAAGAACGTTACACAAAAGAAGCATCAAATGTTTCATATGTAAAAGTAACCATGGTACATGTAACTTAGTATACATATTCTGATGTCCGTCCTTGTAATTTCGTGGAGTTCGTGATCTCAACAGCTGCTCAATGCAGTTTAGTTTCGATCGATCGAGAGATAATCCACGTTTAATCAACGGCAAAAGTTGAATTCGTTATAAAGCGCACATTTTTAAACTAGAGAGTTCTAATTATATGCAGTCCATCTCTTAACTATTGGAATAACATTGTAGTTACATATTAATTAAATCATTATAAGAATAGATCGTTTACTAGTAGTATTAAAATATGCTATCTAGATCTAGAGTATAGCATAATTAATTATTACATCCAACATATGTTTTTTTTTAAATAAAATAAAAATATTTATAAGACTATGTGTTACTTTACATTTTTGTAACTAAATGCAGATAGAATTTGAGTCAGTGCAATTTGGCGTTTGCGTATGACCAAAATGCAATGCCGTAGTTTCTTTTTCAAGTAAGTGTATGTGCAAGACCTACGAAGGTTGATCCAAAAGTAATATCCCAGATGCGATAAAATCGTAAAAAATCCACTTAAAGTGAGAAAAAATCGTGCTTTGAAATATCTACCTAATTCAATTTAGACTTGAAAATTTTAATGCATTATTATAAATATTTGTGAAGATGATATATTTTGTAGAGCGTGAGGTAAGGATAGTCGCCGCACGCTAGTAGAATTATGTAATTTAGTACTCTATAGATATAAAAAACTTTTTATTTTATAATTTTTTTTATAAAGAATCTAATTAATCTGTTTGTAATCGATGGAGTAGTATATTGGATATTTTTTTTTTTAATTTTGAAGCATGTAATTTATTCATATATACAAACTTTAAAAAAAATGTAAATTCATGGTGGGGCGATGTCACGTATAATCATGCTATAAAAATCAATATCTTGTAAAGTGTTCAACGAAATTTAATAAAAATTTTAATTCGAATTAGAATTTTGATAAGAAAAATTTTGATATATCATTTTATACAATACAGCAACAATGTGAAACGCGCGCGGTGAAAAGTGTGACATCACTTTTGGATCAACCTTTATATATTGCACGACCTATATTGCACGACCTATATGTAAAAATGAAGGCGTAAAATGTCGTCGACAATAAAGTGCTTCATGTGGAGATCACAGTTTCCTCTTAGGTTTGGTACCTTTATTTAACCATATTGCGTTTTACAGATTCATAGCCTAAATATCCTTCACTTATTTCCTCAAATATTATGCATTACGGTTTTTGATTTTGGGGTTTTTTTTTTTTTTGGTTTTTTTACAGTAAACGTGTATACACAATGTCACTAAGCACTGGACTCTATTCAATTCATGTCTTTTGAATTTTAAACAACATGCGTCGAATGTCACAGTACGTGTTATGATTAAGACATTTAAACTTGTAATTAAAATTGGAGACAGTCGCTCATGACGATAAGAGAATGAAACGGTAACCCTCAGAACAGTAACCAAATTTTCATGCTTTTATATAAATATGGTGACGCATGAGGGCAACATCTAAATTACAAATGTTACGCCTCGGCTCAAAAATTTAAAGACAGATAAAAAAAGTAAAATGGCTGTATTAGCTAACTTACTATATTTCTCGGAATAATGTTTACAGTGCAACAAGCTCTATTGCAACTTAAGGTCTCTGGCCGCCGACTCAATCACAAAACTTCAACTTTCTGTTTTAATTGTAAACGGATGAAGTCACTCATCGGGGAGATCACACGGCGTAATGCCCAGTATGTGTATTCACTCGGAAACGAAATCTTCCTTTCAGTTGAAGCATTTATTAGTAATAAACTGTATACAAAAACGAACAAAAGATTTTTCCCCACGCAGTTTACTCGATGACTGCTTCAACAAACGAACTTTATCTTAAATTTATGATTCTTTTACGTTTTGCATGTACTTGTACGTATATTTATGTACTACGAGCGATCTAATACACAGTGAAGTCAACAATAAAATTGATATTGCAGTGGTTAATCAAACTACATGTACTAACTAGATATTGGATAGCTCAAACGTCTTCTAACGTTTACAAATTAGTTTTGCTGATGTTGTTAGGTAAACCAATTTGAAAATTCTTCGATGTGTCATGTTGTAAATTTTGAATTTTGTATTAACTGCCACCCAGTAAATTCAAAATGTGTATTTACTGCCACCCGATAAATTCAAAATTTACATGGCAGATGCTTTAGATATTATTATAAATGTAGTATTCTGAGCAGTCGTCCATGTCTCATAGAAATTTTTTCTTATTTCTTAATGTCCTGAAAGGTATTCAAACGAATTTTAACTAGAGCATTACTTTTCTTGAGCGAAAGTGATATCTTGTCATTAATATTAAATATTGTCAACTTAATTTTTAATTTCTACCTCAATCTGACAAAACAAAGGGACTTTTGGAATATTAAGTTCACCCAAACTTATCACGATAACATTACTCTGAATATAAAGTACTTACTATGGTTTCATCAATATTCGTTGAATACTAATTTTTGTGGATTTCGTTGTTAAGTAGATCCACAAAATTAAATGTTCATCAAAGTGCAATTTCTATTAACATTGTGTATTGATAGGGTCATTGGCCATGAATTCACCTATCCTTGAAACTGTGTTTTTCACTTCATCCACGAAAATCGATACCCTTGAATATTAATGAAACCACAGTATATCATTTTTTGACTATTAAGTATTGCTTTTATTTGTTTGTCTTATACATACATGTATAATCAATATTGCATGATTTATTTACTTCTTATTTCTTAGATTACCGAATGTATTATCGACAAGCTTGTATTCATCAAATCCCGCGCCCGCACAGACAACCAAACACCCGGATGTAAGGCCACTGGAAGATATCCCCGGAGTGTCCGGGAAATCAGCATTACCTTATGTCGGAAGTATCTTCCTTTCAAAATCCCTAGGTATTTGTCTATTCCGTTTCTCTCCTTTACATTAGTAATATCTTCCTGACAAAAGCACTATACTCTGTTCCAAGTTTCTAATACCGGTCACTTTTTGTTTGATATTTCGATAATCAAATAAGAAGACCTTTGTGTCAAAATTAAATTAATTCAGTTTAACAAAGCTATATATTTTTTTTTAATTTGAAACGTCCTAACTACATGTCCTGCTTCAGGTTTCAAAACACGTTCAAAAATATCAAGGTTATGAAAAGTACCCGGATGATAATGTTAAAAATAATTGTACGAGAATGTCTGGGAACTTCGGAATGCATACTAGTAAATTCTTGTAATGTATGAATTTTCGCTCCTTTACATTTTTTGGGTATTTTTGGGAACGTGTAAAAGAATTCTCGGAATAATTGCCATGTAATTTATACATTCCTATTTTCGCTTCATGTAATTCCATCCTTTCAACACTTGCAAAACAGTTTCGCCCAGATATAGATGTGTTTTATTTTAGACATTGGAATTTGCCCAGTTTTAAATTCGCCCGCTGACATCAAGGGCGAAAGGTGCGAAAATAAAACGGAAGCAAATATTTCTTTGTATACAGTATCAATTTCAATCGTATTTCACTGCCAAGTATTATTTGTATGTATATTGCTTTTATTAAAAAATTCACGAAAAAGTGTTGGAAACAGTAACTTGAGACAAACTATAAGTATTTCTCTCATCGTAATTTATTTAGTCTGGTAGTACAAAATCCCTAGGTATGTTTCCATTTCATTTTTTTTTTCACCTGCATGCTGATTTCGGGTACCAAATTGGCGCTAAAATGCACTAGTATTAACTTGCGTGGTCGCAATCAGAGCTGATTTTCATTTTCTATGAATTTATATTTTCACAGAATATATCTCTAAATCAGGTTAATAGATGCAAGTCCCTGCGCAACGGTTTAAATAAAAAGGTTTTTTTTTTTTTTTTTTTTTTTTTTTTTTTTTTGTACGGATGTAGCTTTACGGTTCGTCAACCCACATTGCCCGTACTGCTACGGTTCTGCAGTTAATATTGACTTCAAGTTATCTTCTACTGATTGTAGAGACTATTTTACTGTATAGTGAGCTACCTTAAATCGTAACTTTGCTTCTTAAAAACTCTGGTTTTTCATTTCCCTGTAATGTTTTTTTGCGTAAAGTTTTTATCTGTATACATACATGTACATGTTAAAAAAATACAATACCCGATCGAGAGAGATTGCATAACCTACCCCATACAGAGCTGTTACAGCATCCGCCTGTAATACATGTATATAATTATCTGGAAGTCTGACTAACACGCCTTGGTTATTTCATAATGTTGTAGATATCGGGGCTGATTTCCAACTACAGACATTCTGTTCTCGTCTCCAAAAGAAATATGGCGATATAGTCAGGACCAGAATCAAAGACAAATGGGCAGTGTTCATTTTTCACCCGGATCTTGCCAAAGAGGTTTTGGAAATACAAGTGAAATACCCTTATCGTCCTCCATTAGATATCGTCAAAGTTTACAACGACAAACAGAAGCTCAGCCAAAACCTGGCAACATTGCAAGTCACTGTTTAACTTGAAATTTAAAAGACTTTTTTTTTTTACGGAGGGGGGGGGGGGCTTCTCTCGTATATGTACAATCACTTATAATCAATTTGAGAAATCATAAACTTTCAAAGGGCAACTAAACAAATTTTTAAAATTATTTCAAAGGGCAACTACTCCAAATAGTTTAAGAACTTTATTGCTTAATCCTGTGGCAATGGTGACGTCACAAAAGAAGCTCTGGCCAACATGTCGTATCTAAAGGCATGTGTGAGAGAAACAATGAGGTGAATTATATCAAACCACTATAAAACCGCATGTTTCCTTTACATATATGCTGCTGTTAATGCTAGCATTCTTAAGAATATGTATGATTTAATGTCATCAATCACCTGAACCGTTGCAATTTAATAGATCATTTGCAATATTAGAATTAGCCCGTCACGTGATTACAAAGAACATATGACGTCACAAAAATGCATCAAATATAATGTTTTAAAATATGTGTCAATAAATTTAACATAGTTTTTTTTTTTTAGAAAATACTCCCGGTCAAAGTATTTTTGCGATTATTCATATTCTATCGTTTTCCATCCATATTTTAGCATCGGGACGCTTTAACATTGCTGCGTACTTTCGGATCAATAACTAATATTCATTGACAAGTTTAAATTAATAACAATAAATGATTCAAGTTATAAATGTTTATACTCCACATCCACCCACCCCCACCCGACTACAATTAAACCTGTTTCTAAAGACTCAGTCTTCTTACATTCTTTTATGTGTACAGTAGCAAATTTTAAATCATTTTTTGATTACTTTTTCTCTCATAATGCACACTAACATTTTGGAAATTGCTTCATTTAATTTTAAAAATTTATAAACAAAATGTTATAAGCATGTGTATTCGCCTATTTTGGGCAATTGTAAAGTTTCCTTAACAAAGAAGTGTCATCATTAGGCTAGGAATTACACATATGAATGAAATGCTACAAATGAATACGATAAAATACTTTATTATTTCTAGTTTTAGAATGCGAGGGTGTCTCTTAGGGGGCATAACCTATATACAATTTGAAGCGCAATGACACAAAAAGCAAGAAAAAATTAATATAGTTTAGGGATGAGGATCTCAAAAGTTATCAAAATATACAGTGTATCATCATTTCCTATTTAATGGGGGGGGGGGGTAAAGACAACACGTAGGGGTCATGTACTTTACACCATTTGATGCTTTATAATAACATTAGAAGATGTTTTGCATTTTCCTGTTTCATGGGGTCAGAACAATCCCATAAGGTCATGGCCTAAATAGTATTTGATGCATTATAATACATAAAGAAAGAAAGACCCCTTCCTTCCTATTATAACTCATATAAAATGATAAGTCTCTACACTTACTTACATGTAATACACAAATTTAATATGATATTGTTTATACAGGGTCGAAATGGGGTCAACTCAATAGTCTAAATCGTACAAATAAAAAAAAAATTACTTTAGCAATTAAAATGACAGAAACTTTACAAATGCGATATGTAATAAGCTTATTCAAATATTAAAAGATGATAATACAGTATGCTGGCAAAGGGAGATCACTTATTTAGAAAGTGAAAGTAATACTTATGTGCTTACTGTTTAATGCTTACATGTACCTATATTGGTCAACATCATAATGATAACCCAATTAGAGCACAATAATGAATCCCTTAACTGATCATCACAAAATGCATGTTAACTAATTTTTTTCTGCATATGGAAAACAGATGCATGTATGTATACACCACGTGAAACCCATCTAACCGAAGACCTGGGTAAAACTATTACCCGCTAATGAGACCAGCAGACCTGTGTTGTGTACGTAACCTCAGACAAAAATCAGTTATTAGTAACATGCATGTATTTTTATGACCTATTCTTCAAAACCCTTTTCACTATTTTATTAGGTAAACAACAGCTTTAAGCAGGTGCAGGCCACCTGCATATTGTGATGTATACTCCTTACTGAAATAAAAAATAAAGTATAAATATAATATTTTACCCCAAAATAATGCTACCTAACAGTGAAACGCAATGAGTTAGAGCATTTCTATGTGTTTAAGAGCATTGGGGTCCAAGGAGTATTTTTGGTAATTTTACTATTGATATAAATGAATTTTAAAGGGGGGGGGGTCTGGAAACCGTACTCCCACCCCTTCTCTAAATCCGTGCATACGATGATGAACATGTAGGCACTCAGAAGCAAATCTAATGCCGGCAACCGCCGCGGGGAGGGGGCATAATTTAATTTTGTTTGTAATATATAGACCATTATACCTTCTATGACATGAAATGTTAATATCATTGATTAACTTAAAATTCACATGCAAACAGTTAAACCCCAGACTGCACATAAAATGCTGCTCATGTGTATTATTATATGTGGATGTATTTAGATGTATTACTGGAACCTGCATGTGGTCTTCATTTTTAATTAAACTGGTACAAAACAGTGTTATTTAGGGGCAAACACTTGGTGCGGGTATTACTGTCTAATGACAGCATCTAGTCAAATTATTTGGAATGAAATCTATTGTTACTTAGAATTTGAGGAAAACAATCCGATTTGATAATTCTGCCCCAAATCTACTATTTAAATCTCTTTTTAGTGGAGTGTAAAATTGAAGTCATTGTTAGAATGTTCTAAGCGAAAAAAATACTTTTAAAGATATTACAAATGATTGTACTGTTCTTTATGCAAGAAAACATTTTTTAATGTTCCCATGGTTGATTTCAATCATTACAATTACAATTATTCTACATTTATATATAAAGACAAACACACCACAAAAAAGACAGGACACAACCTTTTACTCTCTCACTAATTCTAAATATACATTTACTAATGGGTTATAAAACTGTCATAATGTCTTTGCATCAATATACCTGTTGATATAGATATATGTGTAATGCCCATTTTAACAAGTGGGCATACAGAGATGATTAAAAAGAATTAAACATGACAGTGTGTGTTTGCAATAAGATTTCCAAGTATTTTCCAACTGGTAATAAAATCATCGCATCTAATTTTTAATGCAAACAACTTTTTCTCTATCAAATAATATGCCAATATTGATTTCATTAGTTCGCTAATATGTAGATCAGAACCTTTCCTTGATTCGTAAAAAATACATTGCTTTGTTATTAATGTAAATATATAAGCAATATAATTTTGTTCTCTTGAATAGCCAAATATTACCTCAATTAATAAGAAGTTCTCTAATTGCACCCATACTTGATTACTTTTATGACAATAAAACAAGCAAAATAAATTTTCAATTGACTAGGGTTCTTTTGTACAATGGCATGTACTTTTGCAATTAAATAAATATTTGTTTATTTGTAGAACTCTATGGAATATCCGATATTCGAACCATAATAGTTTACTGTCTTTTGTACAATTAAATAATGCATTATACTTTGATTTCCAACTAAATGTAAGACAGTTTCAGTGACTTGATTTAGGTATGTAAATGTACCATTTGGAGCCCCCCTCCAGTGGCGTAGCGCCCTTTACGCAAAAACGCAAATGAATACACACAATTTTGCAAAGCATAGGTCTTATGATTTGAGTTTCCTATTGTTTGCACGTAAACAAATCGTATTGAGACTCCACTGAATTATAATCTGCATATTTAGTATTCAGTTCTCATCGTAAACCATGCAATTACTACGATTCCGGAAAATACCGTCAGTCTATACTTACATGTTATTTAAAATCGGCGGTCGGGTGATTAAAATTTTGACAAAGTCACAATACATTGTGATAAACTTGATCAAAAATTTGTCATTTAGGTAAGTAAGTTACGGTTTGAATAATAGACCTGTTTCAAAACGCCTATTATCTTTAGTCATATGCAGTTGGTTTCCGCTGGGGTATCAGTGTTTCATATATAATTACACATTCTTTGAAAATTCAACATTTCCCTTACACATACAGTAGGCCTATGTAAAATTGTACCATTTTGAGACAATATATCATCATCAAAAGCCTATAAATCTAAAAGCTAAAACCTAAAATCCAAGAGCATCGGGGGTCTAGAAATTGTAAAGAAAATATTCGAAGAGTACCAGGTAAATAATGTTTGTCTCGGAATTCAGCAACTTTTGTTCATATTGATTGGAATCATAATACTTAAAAAATGTCATATTTTTAAGGCTGTTTTGTCATTTAAATAACATAAAATCCAGGGGCTTCCAGACCGCCTACCTTTTTTTGAATACAGTAAATCAAAAGGTAGCTACGCCACTGCCCTCCCATCGTTATACTTCTTAATTAATTATGCTCTTGATATTTTATAAAATAACTTTTTGTTTTGATTTGAACATATTTTATTGTATACATATATAAAAGATACATATGCAAATGGTTTGGACACAAGTTCTGACAACTTACTAGGTCTTTACCTGTTATTGCATGATATAGAATTATTATTACGATAAATGAAAATAAGTGATATATACGAAAATAAGAAACATGCACATAAATTATATTAAACAAATCTACGAGTTTCGTTGATGTACAATTGAACTAATGAGAATAACTGCTTGTTAATATCAATGGATAATGACTCATTGCCCCATAATAAAAGATGAGTATTAATTATATGAAAATGATCTAGTTGTAGCAGATTAAGAAAAAAAATATTTCTAGCGATTGTATAATTTTTGCATTTGAAGTAAAAATGGTAAGCATTTTCGTGTGATCCACAACGACAATTAAAGCTTTCTATGATATTTATTTTGTGTAAATCATAATTGAGTATGCAATTGTGTCTTAGCTTGGTATGTATTATGTTTAGCTTGCGCTTACCATGTGTAAAAAAAGAGGGAGCTCTAGCTATGTTTTTAGATTTATATAATGAATTCTTAAATCTTTGTATGGAAGTTTCATTTCTTACTCCTATACTTAGTGTATTCCACAATTGAATTGTGTCCGGTACAAATGATTTCTTAAATAATTCTGTTCTACACCTAGGTAAACTATAATTTTCAATGTTCCTAGTTCTATATGCAGAGTCGTTACTCCTTGTATTAGGGATGATCTGAGATAGATATTCAGGGACACACTTGTTGTGGATCTTGTACATAGTGGTAAGTTTAGACGTCATTCTTCTAGCAGAAAGAGATTCCCAGCCCGTTTCAAAATATAAGGATGTTTTTGATGCAATAATTGGTAACCCTGTAACAATGCGGGCAGCATATAATTGAACTTTTTCTAACTTGTCAATGTCATATTGACTACAGCCATCCCAAACATCTGAGGCATATTCGAGAATTGGCCTTACGAAGGTAATATACATTTTGGAAAGGCTGCTTTTTCCAAGACTAAATTTAAGTTTTTTCAAGAGACCTAATTTTGTTAGTGCTTTGTTTACTATAATATTAATGTGCTCCGACCATTTAAGATCGCTTGATAGATGTAAACCTAAGTGTTTGTGTGTTGTGATATATTCTAACTTACAATGCTGAAAAAATATGTCAGGTAGTTCATAGCTAGATTTTGTAGTAAAAACGACAGCCTTAGTTTTGTTTGGATTGAATTTAAGTAACCATCGACTAGACCACTGTTCCAAAATGTATAAATTATGTTTGATATTGTGTTCAATGCTAGATAAATCATGTGATGCATATTGCTACTTGTTTAGTTTAAATAATAAATTAATTAAAACATGGGGTCTCTCGCTTTTTGCATGTTAAACCAGTATACAATGTACATACAATAAGTACAGAATACATACTCATCCTTTCTGTTTCTGTATTTTCCCTTTACAATTAATTTACGATGCTGTTGAAATGAGAAAGTCTGATCATATGCAGTTGCATCAGTAAAATAAATTTATACCAAATGAATGCAATGTTGTATTAAGCTAGATATATATCAATGAAAATTTCGTTGGGGCCAATTTTCGTGGATTGAGAGATTTTTGCTTATTCGTGGGGATGTAATTACGTTGATGCGTCGGTTTTCAGTTTCAATAGGAATCTTTTATTAGTTTTCGTGGAGGATGTAAATTCGTGGGTCAGGGCTACCCACGAATACCACGAAAATTGAGCCACCTCGAATTCTAATGATTCCACAGTATTTGTTTTAAGGGTTTTTAGAATTTCAACTTGTTTGTGTCCTAGATGTTCACCAGAGGAGACACACTGCACACAAATGGGAACGTAACATTGTTCGCAATAAAGTTCAAATAATTTTTTGAAATGTTTTGTACATTCAGGTGAGAATCCCCTCTTTTTGAATGTTACTACTTTGTGTTCTTTGGATTCATCTAAGAGGTGTTTCCCCACGCAGGCTACACACAGATGTATATGACAAACATCACAGTACATAGGGGGGTCCGGGGTCTCACAGGGATGACACCGTAACACATCCTGGGCCCACGTACGGCGGTCCATGGTCAGACACCTTGATATATTGGTTTAGAGAATTCTGAAGAAAAAAAATCATCAGGTCAACTAAATGTTTTTGTTTTTTTTTCAATATGAATATCAAACTAATTTTTGTTCAGAAAAAAAAACCCATGCGAACCTTTGCAAGACTTAGTGCAAGTGATCGAACAAGTTTACGTTCTTTATTATGACCAGAGATATAAATGTTATTTATGTCCCTGCTGTGACCTTTAGATAAGATAAAATTCTTTGCATATTTATACCTAATTTAGCGTTTAGATATAAAACAGATCTTTTTTTCCCGATAAAATATACTAACAATTGTCATATATAACTCAGAAAACACCGATTATTTGTTCATAAAAAACAACAAACCTTTACATTGCAACATGGCAATGCAGGGAATTTACTTCCTGATCTTGTCCCTTATGGTGGTGTGACGCGCTCTACTTGCCCGTGAAATGATCACGTGGTGACATGCAGTGGTGGTAAACAAGAATAGAAAGGAGAGAGAGAGAGAGAGAGAGAGAGAGAGAGAGAGAGAGAGAGAGAGAGAGATGGAGAGAGAGATCTGAATTAGTGAAACAAACCTAACTATGATAGATAAGTACTAAATATATACATGTATATGTACAAAGTGCATATATTATAGGTATTTTGTCCGAGTTAGTTTTCAATGATTGAGAGGATACAGCATAAATTAGATGGAACCAAAAAAATTATTAGTTGTACAGCTTAAATTTTAATGATGATATATTTATAAATCTGTAGCTAAACGTTTTACTATTTATATTGAATTTATTTTTTTTGTTATATTAATTTACATGAATCTGCTATGACTTGTGTAATGTTTGTCCTCCCATCAGTCACACTTTACTGTTCAAGAGACATTAAGAATAGAGCACGTGTTCTTCAGGCCGGTTATTTTATATTCATCTTCATGTATATTGGAAGTGGGTGGTCCTGAAAATTCTTTTCTCATTTGTAAAAATCCTCGTCAATGCATTTATATTTATATCACACTTAAAGTTTACAAAGTAGAACGTTTTAATTGATACATGTTATAATGTCAAATGTTTTAGATAAACATAAAAACTGCATGCATTTTATCAACTCTATGCAAATCGCATGACTGAAATATTTATGTAATATAAACCAATTAGTTTACATTTTTAATAGTCAAAGAAACAATAACATTTATATGTTTCATTTTGACACTTTTTTCAAGGAGAAAAGAATGCCAGTTTGAGGAGACACTTGGTGGATTCTGTCCATCAGATGTACCTGGTGTCTGCCAAAGATCTACACAACACAAGTCCCCAACTCCATAAGTCAAAGGCTTTGATTGGGGTTAGTACATGTAGCCAACATATCAAAGGCACTTATTGGAGTGGCTATATATCAACGACACTTTCTAGGGTAAGTACATGAAGCCAACAAATGAAAGGCAATTATTGGAGTAGGAATATGTAGCGAACAAATCAACTTTTTACAGTTATTTCATGTAGGGTATATTCTTGAATCAATGATCTACTCACTTGGTTTTAAATCATCAAAAGTGGGATGAGGGCGTGTGATCATATAGTTAAAGGGAGTGGGGGTTATTCTAAAAATATAATGTAATTTTAGTCATTGGAGAGGCTTAGAATTTGAAAAAGAGTATTGAGTTTAGAAACTATAGAAATGGTTATTATATTTAAATTAAGTATATGTATAAAAAAAAACCAAAACCCTGTAATATATGTTATGTTCTCAATGTCTAATAAAAAATCGTTGGTACATGTACGTGTACATTAATCCAGAAAATTATTCAATTCTGAAGTAGCCACCACACTGTTACATGAAGTACAATTCAAATCAATGAAATAAAATAAAACCAAGTAAATCCTCAACGACATGCCATCTTTTTTTTCTTTCTCGGAGAGACTCACTGGAACGGAAACAAATTTCTGTTGGAGATTTATGATGAACAAATCTCTACTGGCACTGTACCAGTTATCGGCTATAATTTAACGTTTCTTTTCGTATTTCCTTGTTTCTTGATATTTTTGGATAAAACTTGATATACGTTAAATGGTGATTTCCTTGTTTATCCATCTGATAGATTATATCATTGTTAAGAACTCAAAACATATTGTTTTTGTGCTTTTTAGCACGCCCCGAATTTGCCATGTTTTACAATTTACTGTATCAGTTATCGGCTTTGCGATAATAACATAGTAAAATCCCTGTACATGTTGATTTGATACTCTGCATAATGTACTTTGAATTATGGCCCTTTTTAGGTCAGACTAAAGGTAGTAAGGTTTATAATACATTAACAAAACTCATAGAATTATTCGTTTGTTATCATACGGTAATACACAAAATCGTTGACTTTTCAATACACAATATTGTGCAATCAGGCGTTCAACTGCGCTATGAATCTCTTAGAGTTTAATTATTTCCTTTTGTTTGTACATGTAATACATGTATGTATTGATATTATGTCAAATCAAAGAAGGTATTTGGTAACGTATCAGAGAGATGCCGCAATCTAGTTTTAACTTATTACGTCACTTCCCCCACTGCCGAAAATGCAAAGATGTAAATCAGCGGTAACCAATGATCGTTCAAGCTCATGGTTAAATCATATTTAAGAAAGTTTTCAAGCAAACTTACTTTTCTTTATTCGAAACAGACGACTGAATTGAAAAATCTCGGATAGTCTCGTGCTATAAACCCGAACTCTCAGTTTAGCCGATAACTGGTCTTAGCCGATAACTGGTACAGTACCAGTAATAGTTTAGAAGTCACTTGGAACTGCTCGCACAAATTTTAACGATAGCGTCCCCTTACCCCTCATATTGATTACAATGTAAAATCCCCGTAGAAGTTTTCTTTTTAGCTGTACATTGAACCATTATAAGCTAGAGGGGAACTTTTGTTTGCTGGTTACAATTTTTAAAACGCTTAATTATTCTTGGATAAGAGGAGTTGAGTATGAATACTATGAATGCATTAATTCAGTGTGTCATTGTATCGAAGAATTTATTTTAAAACGTTTTAAATGAAAGACATTCAATTGGTTAAAATTACAGATTCTTCAGTAATCCTATTTCTCATTCTATTAGAGTAAAACACTTTAATTTCAAATAACCCGACATTTACAAAGTCACGAACTAAAAAATCCAATGAATGATAATGAAAATTTAGCATGCCAGATTTTTCAAAGCGTGGTTTAAAAAAGATAATCCTGCTGAGATACTTTTGTCCATTCGATATCATGGGTTGCATGCTATTCTTGTTTAGTTAATCCTCATTTAAAAGATACTTAACAAAATAGTTGTTACATGAGTGTGACTGTACTCTTCATGCGCGGATCTAGAGGGGGGTCGGGGGGGGGGGGTCCCGACATCCCTCCCCTGGAAAATGAAAATTTGTGTAGTAAAAATATCGCAAATATGCCTCGGAACCCCCCCCCCACCCCCGTTAAACACAATTATCCGTCGGACCCCCCTCCCTGGAAAAAATTGTTGGATCCGGGCATGCTCTTAAGCATATGTTTCTTCTTGATAAAGTAAATACATTTCTGCAAATGTTACCAGATGGCCGTATGTATATGAAATATAATTTTATGATCATTGTATTTTGTTTTACGTTAATTAGTCATTAGCTTGTTGTGCACTCCATACGAGATAAGTGTATAGTGAAAAATGTTAAAGGTCGTTGACCAAAAAGGACAACTGCGTAGTTTGAATTCGTGGTGTCAGCGGAATGACCAGGAAGAATAAAACTCTCGATGATGATTGGACTTTGGAAAGCGGTCAACGGGTGCAAGACTCTTAATTGTAATTAACCTTCAACAATGGACTTTTGATAAGTCACTTATGAACTGTGACCCGAAAGGATGTATTAACAATTGCTTATTCTATTTTACTGATTTTTATGCTTATGCTTTGATTAATAATTTGTAGATTGATTTTAGACCACTATACGATTACAGTGCTCAATAAATATCATAAAACATGAACTGACTTATGATTTCAAAAGTCTAAAGAATAACCACAGAAGGATCACAGATTTTCTTATGGTAATTCATGACACTCCCAATTATTTTTCTACATGTACCAACGCGTTGGTTAGTTTAATTTTTTGTTGATGGTTTATCTCAAAGGTAGTATAATTTTACTTCATTAATTTAAATGTGTAACTTGCATTCGTCAGTCTCATCAGTCTTACCTCGGTTATCTCTGTTGACTAAATGTATGCAAATTTGATAAAACTGGTCCACATATAGATTACTATTACAGGAACCAGTACAAACTGATATGTTTATTAACAAGATGTTTCACTGTAAAAAAAAAAAAAGAATCCGTGATGTCAAATCTTCGGACACATATTTATCTACATATTTTATTTTTAATTATTCCATGTTACAATATATTAGTACAATCTTGGTGTAAAAATGTAAACACTCTTTGCATTTTATATTATTCGATATACATATACTTTGAGAGAACTACATGTAAGAATACATCACGTTATTGAAATAGTTAATTTTTTGTGAGTAAGTACATGTAACTGAATAAAGCAGGAAATACAAATTTAGTCAGGTTATGACTTAAACTTCCTTTATGTTTAAAGAAAAGTCAAAATTTTATTTTTTTTATTCTACGTGTTCCCAATTTGGGAAGGCTATGCATGAATGTTATTTTTATATTCTCTCATGTTTGGAATTACAGTCTAGAATGTCTTATGTGACCATCCAAGGGAGTTATAAAAAGTCGCATAAGACAGGGAGTCACATAACTTCACAACCTATTTATATATCATTTAGCTATCAATAATACTTGGTACCAAATAGCCAAATTATATATCTTTTATCTTCAAACTGGTCTTTAATAAACTGAATTTCAAAATTCATCCTCTTCAGAAAGATTTTTAATTTTATCCAAATTCACTTAGTGTATATATTAAGGGGAGCATATTGATTAACCCAGGCATCTTATTATTGTTTCGAAGAAATGGACTACATGTACTAGGTATGCAGTATGTTTTCATTGTTTTGTACTAAATTGCATCTATTAATCTGACCCGTAACTTGTGTTTAAAATACACATTCGATGTCGGACTCGTACTCTGCCATGTTTGTTATTGAGCAAGAACACTCCCAATATCTTCTTTATACATATGTTATTTACAAGATTTCTTTACAAATATGTAGATGTCCATGTATTATAATGAGTTTTGCCGAGACGTCTATTTACTAAGTAACAATAAACAGATTAACAACCAATGTTTATAGAAGTTCAATTACTGCCAAGCCGCCATGTTTGTTAATACAGGATGCGACAATTGTCGTCATTAGAGATATAGCGGGAATCTTGAAAAACCTCACGTATGGGGTAAATGATAATAACTGTTATCATAAAGGCGACAAATATTCTAATTAGTCATCGAAACAAAACTCTGCTATACATGTCAGCTTGGGACGCCATTTTATTTTGCTAGAGGCTTAAAACAGCATACACAGCATTTTGGGACCAAAAGAAGGTCGCTTTTCACGTAAGGCAAGGGGCTGAGGGAGGGTCGCTTTATGCATATTGTTGCTTAAGACAGAGAGTCGCTTTATACAGAAGGACGCTACGGCAGTCTAGACTCTACTAGCATTTTGAGGCACGTGTATCTATATTGTAACTACATTAACATATATCAGTTCATGCACAGAAAAATACATGACAAAGTCACCAGTCACGCTGGACTTTAGATTGCGGAAAGAGGAAATACGATGACATCAAATTAATAAGAGAAAGTTCGTTATCAAAATTGAAATTTCAAACAGTTTGAACCTTTACTCCCTTACCTAATGATTGTTCTGCGCGGGTAAAAGGTACGTATCTTATATAAACACATATTTTGTTGTTGTTGTTGCTCTGGTTGAATTTAAATATGCCATATGTATGAACGCTGCAAAACAATCTTTTATTAAATTAAACATTAAACAATCATAATTTGAATTGATAGACAAAATGTGTGACAATGTAAAGCTTATCAATTTATGAATATTGCAAGGTTATTAAAAGGTTAAACTAAAAGTACAGAGAAAACATCATAGGACGATGTTAGAATTATTTATCATAGGTAACTAATGCTTTTCGAAACATTTTGAAAGTCACAGGAATTGTACGTCTGCATCGTTCCACTGGATCACGTAGATTTCAGATATGTCAGTTAAATGTTGTGTGAATTACATTCTATTTTATTGGAAAAGAGGAAAAATACGAATCATGTATATAAAAAAAAATGATGTACATTGTACTATAGTTATTTGCAGTTTAACTAAAAAAAATATTCACGAAAAAAAGCTTATAAGTTGTGCTTTGTGTACTGTCCTTGGTCTTTTGTTCACTGTTTTTTTTTTCTCACTATTTTGCTCTTTAATTTTAACAGATTTTGACAATAATTTTTAGGTCAATATTCTCTATGCAAATCACAAACGTTTATCAAAATTTTAATTGCATTCTGTTTAAGACTATTGTTATTATTTACAGTGCAAGCAATGGACGTCTATATGCTAAGTATCACAATCTGTATCAGTTTTCTCTTTGAGGTAAGTATTATTCTTTTATGATTTCGTATTCATCTTTGCTTTATATTTACTGAAGGTTGTATTTTTGACTTCGTTTTTTCTAATTTATAGACATCTTTATCTATGAAGTGTGCCGAGTCTATCCCAACAATCTCCACTGTTTCCCGGTGCCCTTCCAACGCCACGGAATGGGATATAGCGGCAAAAAGAAAAAGTTGTAATGTCTTGGCAAAGATCCAAAATTGCACACATGCAAACAACTTTGTATATCATTGTGTTCTCAATGAAGAAGCAACGATGTTAGTAGAAGTCTGTGCACCTATATACTATCTGGCAGGTGAGCAGTGTCATATCCACAAAATAGCAAATTATGAAATATCTGAGTACAGATAGTGATAATTGATGAATGATTATAGATTATGTGTGTACTATCTTTGTAAGTGTCGACGTCATCATCATGAGTATAATTATTACTAGTAATTAAAGTTGAAATTGTTTCAACCAATTTGTAAACTATTAATAGATTAGGTATTTCGCTTCAATCGGTATTGACGTCGAAGTTATTTCTAATGTTCCGGGCAATTTATCACACGAGATGTAATTTTGTTTCAAATTTATAGTACATATACATATGTAGTCCTTAAAATACACACACAGTATAAGTTTAAGAATATTTAATTGAAAGGTCATTTAACTAAACATGACGCTTTTTCACACTTACTTAAATTAGATATTAGCTTTGTTGTGTTTCAGAAGAGGTTAAACGGTACATTAACTTTTAACTGTTCACACGAGGTCTATTGTAAATAAATAAAGTACTAAATAAGTAAACATATAAATAAAACAGCCATAATTTTCAATTGATGTATTCAGATGAAGCATTGCCGTGCAATGTTTTGAGTGAATGAATTACTTTTTATATTTGCTTTTTAATCTGCATCATACGTAAAATATATAAATAGGAATAAATCGGCAATTAATCATGCATGCAAGAATGTGGTATCAAGATACAATTTTGTTTAATGTTCTTCTAATTCACAAGCGTATTGTTCAATTGTTTCTTTTTTCAGAATACTGTTCTCGTTACAGCGAAATAGACGGAAAATTTATCAACAAACCTGATTTAGATTGTACAGTGTTTGATCCTCCTTGTCCAAACAGATTTTCATCAAATGAATCTTACAAGTGTAAGGAGTTAATAGTTTGAAACAAAGGTTCCTCTTTACATTTATGGTGATATTGTGTCACCTTCATTTTGTGACGTGCTTCCGAATTACAAAAAAAATGAAATCAAGCATAATTTTATTTACTTATTTCTTTCCCAATATTTTTACCTAATTTATAACAGCGCAGTGCAAAGGGTTGGAGCGTTAACTAGGAATCTGTAAGTCATGAGTTCGAACACTGCTTGAGTTTTTATAATATTACCTTTCCAAACAATTTTAAAATTTATCTTTTTGTCAAATATAGAAAAATTTTAAACTGTTGAAAGTTTTTTAATAATAGTGTACTTTTTTCCACAATACCATCGACAGTTGTACAATCCAACTTTTAATATGTTCATGTATTTATCTGCTTGGTTTATGTACCGTACAACTTGAGCTTAAACAAAAGAAACAATACAGAAAGCTATAATACAACACACAGATCTTGAATTATACTTTATTGTTTGGATTATTTTTTTTAGATCAAAAGTGCTATGAGAAAGTTATAAAACAACAGCAGGAAAAGTAAGAAAATATTTAATATCCATGATCCGTTGTTTATTATAACGAAACGTAGCGATTGACTTTGTGGAGCGATTATTTTACATAAATAATTTACATGTTTAATACTGTAGAAGCACATATTTTCGTTGGGTGAAAATTTTGTTTTTTTAAGTGAAATAAGATTTCGTTGTCATTTAATTTCGTCACATCGTAATCTCTCGTAAACATTAATACTTGGGTTAAAATTTCGTCATGGATTAAAATTTCGTTGATTTATACTACCAACGAAAATAACGAAATTAAATCCCCAACGAATATTTCTGCTTCTACAGTATATATGTATGTTTGTAAACATGTTTTGTCTTATAAATATCCACTAACATACACAAACTCTTTTGTAGAAACAGTGTAAATCAATATGTTCCATTGGTGACCGTCCTGGCGATAACAATAACTTTGCTGATGGTTCTAGCAGTGGGGTTTAAGCTAAAATGGATAAAATGTTTATGTGGAAAGAAACACAAAAGCACAGAAGGTAAACATTAGACGATATATTTTTGTCGATATTCTTTTTAACTCTTAAAGTATTGTATTAATATTCAATATTAGATTGATGAAATCAGTTTTATTTTTTATACAGTCAACAAGCATATAATGTAGTCTTTTGTTAACACCATTATTTTATCTTATTTTCGTATGCACAAGTAACAAAATAAGTGCAAAATATCTTGAAATAATTAATGCTCGATCATATGGTCTCAGTACATTGATTGAAATTGCCAAACAAATAACTTTACTTGTTTCATACTAGTATGCTATCAACACATTCTTGTATTCTATTCAATTTTATTATTTAAATACTTCACCGTTCGCGGATTGTCATTTTTTCATGTAATGAACATTGAAGCATTTGTTAATTTTGGACTATTTGCCCAAATGTTTTACTTTTCATGACCCCCCCCCCCCCCCACACACACACACACACACTTACACATACACACACAAATTCCAACATATATTGACTTTGTAAATTGACAAAACTTTAATTTAAAAAAAGACTTAAAATTCAATATTAATATACATGTATATCATTGTATGGTCTTTTTTGTTCAAAGTGTCACAAAATAATAATTGTTCTACTTTGTTAAGAAAAGATAAAAACTTGTAATGGAAAAGTCCCCTGAAAAATTGTGCGGTAATTTCAAAGATATTTTCATGCATCTAATTTTTGTTATCCTGTTTAAGTATACTCAAGATTATCATTATTTGCCTATTAATTTCTTAAAAATAACATTCAACATTTTTACATCTCTTTCTATACGCTAACTTTAAATTATTATTCGTTGTTGGGATTTGCAGATGGCAGTTAATTTTATCGGATTGTTGCCTTTCACCCAAACTTGTTTTACTGTGACCTGTACACACGCCATACTCATTGTTACAACATAGGCTATCGGGCCACGCCTCTTTTTGATTACGTGTCAGTAGTTTATTTAATTTTTTAGTTGTTGGCCTAAAATTATATAAATATAAGTAATAAGGAATCATTCTTTGAGTATTATGAGGTGATAATTTTGGTCGGGGCGTGATCAAATCCAATAAAGCCCGAAGGGCTTTATGACAGATTTGATCACGCCCGACCGAGATTATCATCTCAAAATATTCAAAGAATCGTACGATTAAATATTTAAATATAAATAAACAAACCCCGCTGGTGCCTCGATTTGGCGTCATTTGTATTATGAGTTATATAGTACAAAATCGATACGTAGTGTTATCACAGACAAAGACACTGGATAATGTAAATATATTAACTTGGGGACATTGCTCGTTAGGGACCCAAACAAATCTCATGTTTCATCGACTCTTGCAATAGATGCAACCGGCCAATTAATTGCCCAACCTAAATCTCAGCACAAAATTCAAAAATTGATCGTTGGACAGATGCATTCATTATCTTCATGAGCATTTACACAGCAGCACATCCAGAAAAAAAATACAACAATTCTTAAAGTACATGTATGACATTAGGCTTGGAATCCAGAGATCACAGGGATGGCTCACATATGACGAACAGTACCGCCTAAGGGCCTCCATTAACCAAAACACATATGGGGTGTAGTTGATCCTGAGTTATGGATGATTTACATGACACCCACTGCACCCCAGTCGCACACATACAACCAGATTTACACCTCAAACAAAAGGGTAAACACCGACAAATGCTTCGACTACAACTTCAAAGGTGCATGCACCAGACCAAACTGCCAGTATAAACACAGATGTCCGGTCAAAATAATGAACAAATATTTAAAACTTCGGCCAAATTTTACAGGCCCCCTGTTTTGCCACTACTCCGGCCAACCCCTAACCCGCTATCAGTTCTCATCAGTACTTGCAAAAGCCCTACAAATTTTGGGAATCAACAGCAAGTATTACAAAGCTCATTCATTCAGGATAGGGGCAGCTACCATGCTGGCACAGCAGGGTCTATCAGAACAAGCCATACAAGCCTCTGGGCGGTGGCATTCACAAGCCTATAGGTCTTACATTAGGTAATGCATATTCAGCATTCCCCTTCATTCAACTAACCACCGCCTGTTGGCGATCAATTATCATGTTTCCACCCTTAAGATCTTCATTTTAATTGGCTACTTGTATCTGTCATTATTTTAACAAAATATTTGCATTCCTAAACCAATTTAATCCAAGTGGTTGCAGATCCAGTTAATGTGTGGATTTTCGGATCTTCCATTATCAAACAAGCTACAGTAGCAGCCTCACAAAGAATCGGAGGAACCAACCTATCCATTCCCAATGCCAACATATGGTGGCAGGGGTACAGTGGCATAAAACTTTTGGGCCTAAACTCAACTACCTCAAAGGTCTCAAATTGCAAAGTCCTCCTCACATTATTGTCATTCATTGTGGAGCCAACAATGTTGGCAAAACTCGTCTTGACCGGCTGTTGCCGATGGTACATGACATTTTGTCTCAATGTAAAACATTATTCCCAAAAAGGCCAAGCTTCAAAATAGAATAAATAACTGCAATATTGATATCAGTTATCAAATTATAGTATAACTTTTATAATGTTCCATGTTAATTAATGTTTCTATTTGGTAACAAATACCAGCTGTTGTTGAGTTGAGTAGAGGCGTCGCCCAAAGCACCTTGTAATAATTTCAGAGATATTTTTATCTTAATAATCTTGATAATCCTGTTGGAGTAAACACTGCATCTCTTATTAGCACTTCAACAGGATATCACGAATTCCATGCTGGTTGTGTAATCATGTTTTCCTCTTTTAACCACGCAGCTAAGTAAAGATTTTTCCCCAAGGGAAGCATTCAGCTAGTACTCTTTTGCGTAAGCTTGTCATTATATGAGGTTTAAAGCATTTAAGTTTCTCTCAATTACTCCTATACTTCAGTTGTGATACATGTACAAGAAAAGGAAAATGTTCATACAGAGAAGATGGTGAAAGAATGCAAAAACCTGACAGGAAGTACAAAAGTAACATGCGCTCTTCAGGTAATATATGAAACTTTAATTTTGATAACATGTAACTAATAAAATAAACTAATAAAATTCTTCAATTTCTACTTTACTTTTTTTCTTTGCCAAGATTGGTTGAATATCAAAATATTATCATTATTTTTTTTCAGGCTTCCAGTGCAATACTTGATCTACGTAATGCTCTCTCCAAAGAGCTCAATATTCCCCAAACGTTGATACTGATTGTCGACCAGGAAAACGGCACTATTTTCCAAGATGACATTGAAATTGAGACTTTAAAGCAGTCACCAATTGAATTCATCCTAGGCAATCGAAACAGAACTAGTATCATTGAGGACGACGGCTCTGTAGAAAATAATGTTATATCGAACAAAAACATCACGTATGGAAAATGTAAAATGAGTTGCGGTCATTTTACAGGTACTCTTAGGTTATTGATTTTGTCCGATGAAGCATTTATAATAAGTAGTACGAAATCCAGGTACACGTCAATGTACAATTATAGTTTATTTCTATTATTGAAGCAGCTAAGTGGACATTTGCCCCCCCCCCCCCAAAAAAAAATCTATCTGATATAACAATGTGCATGGGGTTGGACATCTGAAAAGTTTGATTTCATTTCAGTTTTATCATTTCAATCACTTTCTGATAAAAGCTTGGTAATTTGAAATAGGGAAATCCATTTTTGTCATAGCTACGGTCAAGCTAGTCTAGTAAAAGATTTACTGTTGAATCGTCCACATAGACGTAGAATCGTTTTATGAATGACTTTAATTTTAAGAATGTTCCAATGGTCAAAATAATGTAATATCCGATTACTTTTTTTTTAAATCTTGATTACACTTTGTTCCTGTGATTGACAGATAGGAATGTAATAAATCTCCCACTGCAATTGTTCACTGGTCATTTTGTTGTTAATCAATAGTTGGACACTGAGTATTTTATGTGGCACGTAATAACCGTTGTATGATGCCGACCCATTGCTTTCGTTAAAAAATAAATAAATGTATATTACTATTTTGTATAATTTAACTGAAGTCATTTTTACTATTTTAATATACTTTTATAACGCATCAAATAGCACTGCATATATCCAACTTATACTACATAAATGCATCGTTTTGTTTCTTCACAGATCCAGAAACGCTTTTTGTTTGGACAAAAGAGAAATTGCCTGGGGGTTTGCATTCCGGACTGCCGTGTCCTCGGTGCCCTTATATGCTCTGGGGTATAGACGAACTCGTGGAAAAATGTAACATGTCTGCAGATGAAATTATGTTTTTCAAAAACGTTGCAATTTTGAATAAACGTACACGCGGTATGTTCGATGAATTTGAATCGCCAAAGCCTCAAATAAGTGTTTCAAAACTACAAACTGACTAGAATGAGAAAACACGACTGTTGTTTACAGATGGTTAACGATGACAGTTAAAAAAAACATTTTGCTTTATGTTAAATACTAGTTGATAGTTATGCTGAGTCATAATTAAAGTTAATAGCAAGGAAGTACATAATGAATATTGCATATCTATGTTTGGGTTGTTTTGGTCGTTTTATTTAACAAAATCATGACTCAGCATGAGGAAACAAACAGAAAGAATGTAATTAAAAACAATTCAGTATGTCTTCAATATTTTTATGATCTTATTATCGTTTGAAAATTATCTGAGCATTTGTTGTAACATCACCTATAAATTATTAATTATATAAAAAGGGAAGTGTGAGTTTTCTTTGATGATGCAAAATTACCTTCCTGTGTGTTTTTATATATTAAATTTAGTATAAGCATTTGCATGATAAGCAATTATTATATTTTACACATAGTGAGGAAATTTACCGTCGCATATATAACGAAAAGGTAATGTACTTAATTTGAGCAATAATTGTTTTCTTGAATGAAAATTTGTCTTTATGTCATGTATCAATCTCATAAAACATGTATGTCATGAGTTTCGTTCGATAAAAAATATTTTTCTGCTGCGAAAATCTAAGAAACAAAGAAAATTAATTGATCTTTGAAAGGATAAAGAGAAAAAGAGCAAATAGTTATATTCTTTTTTCTTCCATTGTTGATTACAATACTGTATTTTCTTGTTTTTATATTGAAAAGGTTGACAATAAAAACTTTGGATTAAGTTTTTTGAGATCAATTTTTAAGTTCTTCAACATTGAATCCTGTAATCTTCAGGAATCCTACTTTATGTTTTCCTACTCTGTTTTTCTCTGTTTGTTTTCGTCCGGTGGTGATACGTACTGATTACTGACTAATGACGTAATAGCAAGGTAAATGTAGTTGTATTTTGGATCAAACTTCAAATTCGAACTGAATTTAAATTTCATTCGATGAATTTATATCCAGACCAACAGACCAATGATATTGAGCAATTTTTTTTTTACCAATGAGCAACAAGTATATTACGATAGTCATGCATTGAATCAAATTACAATTCTAAAAATTAATTGAGATTATCACTCAAAGGAATGGGGGTTCCGAGGGTCTAGTATTCATTCCCAGAAATTGTGAAATGAAAAGCCTTATATTGTAAACTTCCTCTAATTTAAACATTTCACCAATTTCGTTAAATTGAACAAGGTATTATCTATGAATCCGACAGACATGCCAATTGTTGTTTAATATATATGTAATATGTATCTTTTTGATGAACATTGTCAGCAAATACAATCTGCCACCGGGTCGCATTCTGACTGACGTTTTTCATACTTATTGCTAGACCAAAATTAATCACCCAATTGTCTATAGGTTTTTCCGTTTTCTCGAAAACGACAAAGACCACAAGGTGGGTGTGACCGGTCGGCAGAAAATGCTCACTCCTCCATGGCACCTGTTCCTACCTTTAAGTTTTTAGAGGTCTGTGTTTGTTCTGCTCCTGTTTTGTATTTTTCCTTTGGACTTTTGATTTGAACACTATTCGTTATTACCACATGTCATGTGTATTGCTGCATGTTTCAGAATGATCGTTAATCAGTATACTTGCATTTCATATATATTTCAAAGACATTGTAGTGTTCCGTGCAGTGAAAGACATTGTATTTAGATGCGATGTTCCGCATCGAATGAAACAGTTCTGTCTTGCACAAATTGCCAACTGGACAGTGCGATTGACTAAGGCTTTAGAGGGATGGGTTCCGTTGGTCTAGTGCTTACACCAAGACCAAGCAAATACAAAGCCAAAAAATGAGAATATAAGCTATAGATTTAAATATGCATGCTAGCGTAAAACTATGACTAGAAAAACCCTGACATAGAAATGCTATTAATATGTACGCATGCTATAAAAAATCAAAATCTGATTACAAAAAGAACCCACAAATACCGTATGTTTTTAAAGGACATGCAAAAAGAAGGATGTGTAAAGGTTAAAAAGGAAATCACGAATTAACTGTGCTCCAAAATTGCAAAGAGACCAAGATTTATATTTTTAACATAAAATGTATGTTACTTCGTATCGTGTTATAAATATGAGGAAATTAATATTTTTAATTCCTGTTGTCTTTTGCCTCTTACAGTAACAACGTTATGTATTCTTCCTAACAAGTTATTTCGTATTCATTAATATGGGCTACATCAACAGTCCGCTGTTTTTACTTCTCTTTGTGAATACCAGCTTCAAGTGGTAAGATGGTGCTTTCTGTACATTATCATAAAACTATTCTAATGCATCATATTTTTGGCTGCCAAAAATCATGTATCGTTCATGTCATTGTTAATAAAATATTTTTGTTTTCTTTTCCAAAAGGGTTGATTGCTACAAACTTTGGGACGAAATGCACCAAAATTGCAAAGGTAAAAGAGCATAAAGAGTTTCGTCTTTTATTCATTATTAGAAATAAATCACTAATTGAAACCGAACCAAATTGCAAGAAAAGCGAAAAAAGAGAGAAAGATTTTGTAATTGTTTATCATCATTTATCCTTATTAATGTTAAATCTTTCTTAAAGTTAAAGAATTATATATATATATATATATATATATATATATATATATATATATATATATATATATATATATATATATATATATATATATATATATATAAACGCATTACGCATTCATATATGATACTCGTGAATGTAACACACTGCAGACAATTCCTTATTTATTTATTAATTGCAGATTGTTCTCCGGGGTATGTGGGTAGCGATTGTACGGAGCAATGTCGCCATCCGAACTACGGAACAGATTGTCAGGGACTGTGCAATTGTAGTAAAGAGTTCTGTGATATTGCCACTGGTTGCTTTTCACCTAAAGGTATACTTTTTGCTCTTTTGTTTTTTGTAATGTTCGTTTGTTGTCCTTTTTTTTTAATCTTTGAAGGAGGAAGGGAAGGGTCATTTACATGTATCTCCTAATTCTCGTCTACTTCAGATTTTTAAACGCATAGCTGATTTATAATGACTGATTCTAATTTGATAAATATTGTGTATTTTCGTTCATATTATAGCAGATATACGAAAAGGTTTGATGTAAACATTCGATTTACAATGTTACAGTAAAATATTTTGAATGCAGTGCATTTTCAAATAATTTTAGCTAAAATGACTGATAAAATGGGATTTCTGATGGGAACAATGAAAAACAAAATGAACGTGTAAAACAATCGAAAAGTCATACCCCTCAATCTTACAGGAAAAAAACTATTCAATAGGTATTGTTTAGAGAACGAGACAGGTTCTCTATGGTTCATACAAATTTGGGGGTGGACGAGTGCGTAGCACTGGTCTACTCTCAAATTTGTATCAAACAAAGAAAAACTGTCGAGTTCTCTAAATGATTTGTGACACGATTAAATGAAAATAAGCATCTGACACATCTAACTGATCAGAAGTGTCATGTAAATTTCATTTCTTCTTAAATCGAAAAACAGGTTCATTACCGGGTCTATACGTGTATTTGGGTTACACATTTATTACACATTTTCAGAAGATCAGTTTAGATTTGACCACAGCTAGGTAAGACGGATATGAGCTGTCTTGATTTTTTGACGGACGAGGTAGACGATATTACCTTGTTGCAGATATGCAAAAATATAGAAGACAGAACATCAAGTATTTGAAGGGCTTCAAATTCTTAGGTTTATAACAACTGTCAGTTTTTGTTTTCGTTTGGACCTAAATAACTGTAAATAACAGTGGAATTAAGTGTACGTGTTCCTGAATGTAAAAAAAAATCTCTTCTAATATATGGGAGGTTTTATTGAGATGTTTAAGAAGGATCCCTATTCCTTTTCTTGCTATGTGTTTTTTAATAGATTTGAATATTATTTGCGTAATGATTTTGCAAAAAAGGAAATTGAAATTAAATACGTTGTGTTGATTGTTGCATTGATTTATATAGCATATTTAGATCGTTCTGTATTTAAGATACAAAACAGAACGGTTTGTTGGCTAATAGAGCACGGTGTATCAGCTAATACAGTACAGCATATAGCTCCGCCCCCAGTAGTCTTATACTGTGTTGCTAATACAAAATGGTAAACTTTAAAGAAAAACACCGCCATCATGTCACAAATGATACTTATAGTTTTTAAACTTCTTTTAAAATGTCAAAATGAATATTTTTTGCAGATGGATGTAGAGCTGGCTATTATGGTGACAGATGTATCAACAAATGCCGATATCCAAACTTTGGGAAAGCATGCCAAAAACGTTGTCAGTGTACCCAGTCCTTATGCAGTTTTATCACTGGATGTGACGCCTCTGGATGTACGCAAACCTTTTCAATTAGTGTAGATCCTTTTTTAAACAAGAGAAATTAATACCCTCGAGGATTTTAAAATCTCGCTTTTATTTTTTAATATAGTTTTGAACTTTTTATAATTTTAACAACAAATTGGTGCTCACGGAATTAAGTACCCGTGTAAAATAAAAATCAACAGTATACAAAAGTCATATTTTAAAAGTTATGTAATTGGAATTTCATTAAAACCAATTATATTATATTGTCAAATCAGATATGGATATGATCTTTCATAGGCAAATGACAATATGCAAATAGAATGAAAAATGTACTTTTCTATATCTTAGATGTAAATTTGACGTCGGACACAATTTCACAATCCATAACGCAATACACCATAGAAAGAACTGCAATGGGGGTTATAGTTTCAGTATCTGTCTTGTCTTCCATAATAATCTCGGCTGTCATCTCCTTAATCATCTGGCGACGAAGGGGTCCATATAGATCTACCAGGAGAGCATCGCAAAATATTCCAGAAAAAGCGCAACAGAAAACAACCAAACAAACGACACAACAACCTAACCATGCTTCTTCAAAAACCAACAATAGAACAAACGTTTACAGTTCCTGTGATATTGCCGGGCCCAGTCAGTTAAAAACTGTATCCATGGAGGTCTATACCGATCTTTTACAGCTAGACTGTGATCGTACGGCGCAACAGCGCGCGAGTGAAACAGACACTATACTATATGATATCAGTTCTTGTACGTATGAGCCCATGATGAGCTTTGTCAAAGAAGACAACTTGACACGGGTTTAACATACCTCAAAATAATCCCGTAATACAGTACAGGCAACGCCGATCCCTTATATTCTGTGCACCCTTAACGTCAAATTGCAACGCGGTGTTTCATGAAAACCACATACCGCTGTGGTAGGGTCGTCCAGAAAGTCAAAAATCAGTTCTGGAGGGAAAAAATATCGGACTCAAAACGCGAGTTATCTTCCTCGATTAAAAAAATAATTGACAGCTAAACGTTAATATATATCATGTTATTCATGGAACAATCTAATATAACAGATGATATTTTAATTGTTAAATGCATAGCATGTGTTTAAAAATCATACAGCAATGCTATTTCATTCAGTTACTTTACGGTGTTTTTTACAACAACAACAAAATCAAAATTGACGTAGCCTATTCAAAAAGTGGTGAGCGTGCTTGGCAGTCGGGTTTTCATTTCTATTTTTATTGTCTTTAAACTTACTAGATTGTGAAAATGTATTGTGACATTTCTGTTTAATCTATGCAAACTGCATACATACAATGTATATGTATTATTCAAATTAATTAATGCTCTCCGTGCGATCGAGTTTTAACAAACATTCAGCCTGTTTGCAATCGTATTATTTAGAAAGCAAAAAGTACACAGCCATTTACTTGTATGATATTGATTATATGTGTATTTTGTATGTATTTTAAGTTCTTAATCTACTTGTTTGTAGGCAAGGTTTTCTGTACAAGTGATATAATATGCAGTCTGGATCCGTTTCACACAACTATCCTATGACTATGATCTACAACTAGACCAACTTTAACATGCCGAGAACCTATATTTCGGGGATTTTCCCTTGGACATTTTGGGGAGGGGGCAGTATATGGACACATTTTTCTCTTCAAAAACTACTAAAATATTATTGTGTTTTGCTTTAGATCAAGGGAAAAAAACGATAAAAATGCACTTTTCATGACGTCACAATTACCCCTTTCTATAACCCTTTACCCTTTCGAATATTTTGTGAGGCAATTAACGTAAATCTTCGTAATTTGTTATTCATGTTGTAACAAATATCAATGCTACGTTTTTTATCATTATTTAAATCTGACAAAATCATCTAATCAAATTCAGTTTTCAACAGTTTCCATTTGAAACTTTATAAATAGCATTTTTGTACTGTAAATGAATAAAGATACAAGTTTGAAATAATTTTATCCTTAATAGCAAAAAATAATTACGTCTGAAACTGATTGTCTACGGAAACAAATCCACGTCTCGCCTTTTCACAGACCGACAAATTTTGGTGGAATTTCACATCTGGCGTATGATAAGTCAATGAACATGTCCTCCATAGTTTCCTTAAGTTATATTTTTGGATTTTTTTGTCAGCATTGCTAATTAACAGTGTTATAGCGCAGCGAATATATATTATAAAGAGCTTAGTATCGGGGAAGTAGAGGCCACAATGATATATCCGTGTTACGTCATTTTGTTTTTATACTGTCACGTTTAATGACTATGTTGTAATATAGTCACGTCTAAAGGTTATGAATATGATAGGCAGTAAAATGTACATGTACATCTATCAAATTGATCATGCGCAAACGATTTAACGGCGGCTTTTAATTCAATTTCTTTATTTTATTTTAACTGTATAAACATCAATAGAAGTTGTGTTCTGTTAAAATACTGTACAACTTTTTGTCATAAATTACGACAGAGAAATTTGTCATAATTTTTTGATTTTGTATGTTTTTGATTTTTTTAACATGTTTCACACTATGCTTAATGTATTATCACAATTGCAATGAAGTCATTATTAAGATGGACTGGGCAGTTCGGCTGTTTTATTTTTAAAAACAATAAAGGTCTTTCTCTGCTGCTTTATGCAGGTACTTAATCATGTATTTAGCATTGCAGAAAAATACATGACCCGCCTTTGTTTTCTGTAACCTCCTAACCTGAACGAATTATTAAACAGAATTTTACTGCTCATATATTTACATCTATGATTAGATTTTTGTTATTCAATTAAAAGTGGGTTAGCGTACATAAATTATTTTTAATTGTAAATAAGAACGTTACACAAAAGAAGCATCAAATGTTTCATATGTAAAAGTAACCATGGTACATGTAACTTAGTATACATATTCTGAAGTCTGTCCTTGTAATTTCGTGGAGTTCGTGATCTCAATAGCTACTCAATGCAGTTTAGTTTCGATCGTTTGAGAGATAATCCACGTTTAATCAACGGCAAAAGTTGAATTCGTTATAAAGCGCACATTTTTAAACTAGAAAGTTCTAATTATATGCAGTCCATCTCTTAACTATTGGAATTACATTGTAGTTACATATTAATTAAATCATTATAAGAATAGATCGTTTACTAGTAGTATTAAAATATGCTATCTAGATCTAGAGTATAGCATAATTAATTATCACATCCAACATATGTTTTTTTTTTAAATAAAATAAAAATATTTATAAGACTATGTGTTACTTTACATTTTTGTAACTAAATGCAGATAGAATTTGAGTCAGTGCAATTTGGCGTTTGCGTATGACCAAAATGCAATGCCGTAGTTTCTTTTTCAAGTAAGTGTATGTGCAAGACGTACGAAGGTTGATCCAAAAGTAATATCCCAGATGCGATAAAATCGTAAAAAATCCACTTAAAGTGAGAAAAAATCGTGCTTTGAAATATCTACCTAATTCAATTTAGACTTGAAAATTTTAATGCATTATAAATATTTGTGAAGATGATATATTTTGTAGAGCGTGAGGTAAGGATAGTCGCCGCACGCTAGTAGAATTATGTAATTTAGTACTCTATAGATATAAAAAAACTTTTTATCTTATAATTTTTTTTTATAAAGAATCTAATTAATCTGTTTGTAATCGATGGAGTAGTATATTGGATATTTTTTTTTTTTTAATTTTGAAGCATGTAATTTATTCATATATACAAACTTTTAAAAAAAAGTAAATTCATGGTGGGGCGATGTCACGTATAATCATGCTATAAAAATCAATAACTTGTAAAGTGTTCAACGAAATTCAATAAAAATTTTAATTCGAATTAGAATTTTGATAAGAAAAATTTTGATGTATCATTTTATACAATACAGCAACAATGTGAAACGCGCGCGGTGAAAAGTGTGACATCACTTTTGGATCAACCTTTATATATTGCACGACCTATATTGCACGACCTATATGTAAAAATGAAGGCGTAAAATGTCGTCGACAATAAAGTGCTTCATGTGGAGATCACAGTTTCCTCTTAGGTTTGGTACCTTTATTTAACCATATTGCGTTTTACAGATTCATAGCCTAAATATCCTTCACTTATTTCCTCAAATATTATGCATTACGGTTTTTGATTTTGGTTTTTTTTTTTTTTGGTTTTTTTACAGTAAACGTGTATACACAATGTCACTAAGCACTGGACTCTATTCAATTCATGTCTTTTGAATTTTAAACAACATGCGTCGAATGTCACAGTACGTGTTATGATTAAGACATTTAAACTTGTAATTAAAATTGGAGACAGTCGCTCATGACGATAAGAGAATGAAACGGTAACCCTCAGAACAGTAACCAAATTTTCATGCTTTTATATAGATATGGTGACGCATGAGGGCAACATCTAAATTACAAATGTTACGCCTCGGCTCAAAAATTTAAAGACAGATAAAAAAAGTAAAATGGCTGTATAAGCTAACTTACTATATTTCTCGGAATAATGTTTACAGTGCAACAAGCTCTATTGCAACTTAAGGTCTCTGGCCGCCGACTCAATCACAAAACTTCAACTTTCTGTTTTAATTGTAAACGGATGAACTCACTCATCGGGGAGATCACACGGCGTAATGCCCAGTATGTGTATTCATTCGGAAACGAAATCTTCCTTTCAGTTGAAGCATTTATTAGTAATAAACTGTATACAAAAACGAACAAAAGATTTTTCCCCACGCAGTTTACTCGATGACTGCTTCAACAAACGAACTTTATCTTAAATTTATGATTCTTTTACGTTTTGCATGTACTTGTACGTATATTTATGTACTACGAGCGATCTAATACACAGTGAAGTCAACAATAAAATTGATATTGCAGTGGTTAATCAAACTACATGTACTAACTAGATATTGGATAGCTCAAACGTCTTCTAACGTTTACAAATTAGTTTTGCTGATGTTGTTAGGTAAACCAATTTGAAAATTCTTCGATGTGTCATGTTGTAAATTTTGAATTTTGTATTTACTGCCGCCCAGTAAATTCAAAATGTGTATTTACTGCCACCCGATAAATTCAAAATTTACATGGCAGATGCTTTAGATATTATTATAAATGTAGTATTCTGAGCAGTCGTCTATGTCTCATAGAAATTTTTTCTTATTTCTTAATGTCCTGAAAGGTATTCAAACGAATTTTAACTAGAGCATTACTTTTCTTGAGCGAAAGTGATATCTTGTCATTAATATTAAATATTGTCAACTTAATTTTTAATTTCTACCTCAATCTGACAAAACAAAGGGACTTTTGGAATATTAAGTTCACCCAAACTTATCACGATAACATTACTCTGAATATAAAGTACTTACTATGGTTTCATCAATATTCGTTGAATACTAATTTTTGTGGATTTCGTTGTTAAGTAGATCCACAAAATTAAATGTTCATCAAAGTGCAATTTCTATTAACATTGTGTATTGATAGGGTCATTGGCCATGAATTCACCTATCCTTGAAACTGTGTTTTTCACTTCATCCACGAAAATTGATACCCTTGAATTTTAATGAAACCACAGTATATCATTTTTTGATTATTAAGTATTGCTTTTATTTGTTTGTCTTATACATACATGTATAATCAATATTGCATGATTTATTTACTTCTTATTTCTTAGATTACCGAATGTATTATCGACAAGCTTGTATTCATCAAATCCCGCGCCCGCACAGACAACCAAACACCCGGATGTAAGGCCACTGGAAGATATCCCCGGAGTGTCCGGGAAATCAGCATTACCTTATGTCGGAAGTATCTTCCTTTCAAAATCCCTAGGTATTTGTCTATTCCGTTTCTCTTCTTTACATTAGTAATATCTTCCTGACAAAATCACTATACTCTGTTCCAAGTTTCTAATACCGGTCACTTTTTGTTTGATATTTCGATAATCAAATAAGAAGACCTTTGTGTCAAATAATTAATTCATTAATTCAGTTAACAAAGCTATATATTTTTTTTTAATTTGAAAACGTCCTAACTACATGTCCTGCTTCAGGTTTCAATACACGTTCAAAAATATCAAGGTTATGAAAAGTACCCGGATGATAATGTTAAAAATAATTGTACGAGAATGTCTGGGAACTTCGGAATGAATACTAGTAAATTCTTGTAATGTATGAATTTTCGCTCCTTTACATTTTTTCGGGTATTTTTGGGAACGTGTAAAAGAATTCTCGGAATAATTGCCATGTAATTTATACATTCCTATTCCAACACTTGCAAAACAGTTTTCGCCCAGATATAGATGTTTTTATTTTAGACATTGGAATTTGCCCAGTTTTAAATTCGCCCGCTGACATCAAGGCGAAAGGTGCGAAAATAAAACGGAAGCAAATATTTCTTTGTATACAGTATCAATTTCAATCGTATTTCATTGACAAGTATATTTATATGTATATTACTTTTATTAAAAAATTCACGAAAAAGTGTTGGAAACAGTAACTTGAGACAAACTATAAGTATTTCTCTCATCGTAATTATTTAGTCTGGTAGTACAAAATCCCTTGGTATGTTTCCATTTCCTTTTTTTTTTCACCTGCATGCTGATTTCGGGTACCAAATTGGCGCTAAAATGCACTAGTATTAAATTGCGTGGGTCGCAATCAGAGCTGATTTTCATTTTTATGAATTTATATTTTCACAGAATATATCTTTAAATCAGGTTAATAGATGCAAAGTCCCTGCGCAACGGTTTTAAATAAAAAGGGTTTTTTTTTTTTTTTTTTTTTTTTGTACGGATGTAGCTTTACGGTTCGTCAACCCAACATTGCCCCGTACAAGCTACGGTTCTGCAGTAATATTGACTTCAAGTTATTTTCTACTGATTTTAGAGACTATTTAACTGTATAGTTAGCTACCTTAAATCGTAACTTTGCTTCCTAAAAATCTGGGGGTTTTTTATTCCCTGTAATGTATTTTGCGTAAAATGTGTATCTAGATATTACATACATGTACATGTAAAAAAAAAATACAATACCCGAGAGAGATTGCATAACCTACCCCATACAGAGACAGCATCCGCCTGTAATACACGGTATATAATTATCTGGAAGTCTGACTACACGCCTTGGTTATTTCATACTGTTGTAGATATCGGGGGCTGATTTCCAACTACAGACATTCTGTTCTCGTCTCCAAAAGAAATATGGCGATATAGTCAGGACAAGAATCAAAGACAAATGGGCAGTGTTCATTTTTCACCCCGATCTTGCCAAAGAGGTTTTGGAAATACAAGTGAAATACCCTTATCGTCCTCCAATAGATATCGTCAGAGTTTACAACGACGAACAGAAGCTCAGCCAAAACCTGGCAACATTGTTAGTCACTGTTTAACTTGAATTTAAAAGACTTTTTTTTTTTTAGCGGAGGGAGGGGTGGGGGGGGGGGCCTTCTCTCGTATATGTTACAGATCACTTATAATCATTTTGAGAAATCATAAACTTTCAAAGGGCAACTAACAAATTTTTAAAATTATTTCAAAGGGCAACTACTCCAAATAGTTTAAGAACTTTATTGCTTAAACCTGTGGCAATGGTGACGTCACAAAAGAAGCTCTGGCCAACATGTCGTATCTAAAGGCATGTGTGAGAGAAACAATGAGGTGAATTATATCAAACCACTATAAAACGCATGTTTCCTTTACATATATGCTGCTGTTAATGCTAGCATTCTTAAGAATATGTATGATTTAATGTCATCAATCACCTGAACCGTTGCAATTTAATAGATCATTTGCAATATTAGAATTAGCCCGTCACGTGATTACAAAGAACATATGACGTCACAAAAATGCATCAAATATAATGTTTTAAAATATGTGTCAATAAATTTAACATAGTTTTTTTTTTTTAGAAAATACTCCCGGTCAAAGTATTTTTGCGATTATTCATATTCTATCGTTTTCCATCCATATTTTAGCATCGGGACGCTTTAACATTGCTGCGTACTTTCGGATCAATAACTAATATTCATTGACAAGTTTAAATTAATAACAATAAATGATTCAAGTTATAAATGTTTATACTCCACATCCACCCACCCCCACCCGACTACAATTAAACCTGTTTCTAAAGACTCAGTCTTCTTACATTCTTTCATGTGTACAGTAGCAAATTTTAAATCATTTTTGATTACTTTTTCTCTCATAATGCACACTAACATTTTGGAAATTGCTTATTTAATTTTAAAAATGTATAAACAAAATGTTATAAGCATGTGTATTCGCCTATTTTGGGCAATTGTAAAGTTTCCTTAACAAAGAAGTGTCATCATTAGGCTAGGAATTACACATATGAATGAAATGCTACAAATGAATACGATAAAATACTTTATTATTTCTAGTTTTAGAATGCGAGGGTGTCTCTAAGGGGGCATAACCTATATACAATTTGAAGCGCAATGACACAAAAAGCAAGAAAAAATTAATATAGTTTAGGGATGAGGATCTCAAAAGTTATCAAAATATACAGTGTATCATCATTTCCTATTTAATGGGGGGGGGGGGTAAAGACAACACCTAGGGGTCATGTACTTTACACCATTTGATGCTTTATAATAACATTAGAAGATGTTTTGCATTTTCCTGTTTCATGGGGTCAGAACAATCCCATAAGGTCATGGCCTAAATAGTATTTGATGCATTATAATACATAAAGAAAGAAAGACCCCTTCCTTCCTATTATAACTCATATAAAATGATAAGTCTCTACACTTACTTACATGTAATACACAAATTTAATATGATATTGTTTATACAGGGTCGAAATGGGGTCAACTCAATAGTCTAAGTCGTACAAATAAAAAAAAATTACTTTAGCAATTAAAATGACAGAAACTTTACAAATGCGATATGTAATAAGCTTATTCAAATATTAAAAGATGATAATACAGTATGCTGGCAAAGGGAGATCACTTATTTAGAAAGTGAAAGTAATACTTATGTGCTTACTGTTTAATGCTTACATGTACCTATATTGGTCAACATCATAATGATAACCCAATTAGAGCACAATAATGAATCCCTTAACTGATCATCACAAAATGCATGTTAACTAATTTTTTTCTGCATATGGAAAACAGATGCATGTATGTATACACCACGTGAAACCCATCTAACCGAAGACCTGGGTAAAACTTTTACCCGCTAATGAGACCAGCAGACCTGTGTTGTGTACGTAACCTCAGACAAAAATCAGTTATTAGTAACATGCATGTATTTTTATGACCTATTCTTCAAAACCCTTTTCACTATTTTATTAGGTAAACAACAGCTTTAAGGTGGTGCAGGCCACCTGCATATTGTGATGTATACTCCCTACTGAAATAAAAAATAAAGTATAAATATAATATTTTACCCCAAAATAATGCTACCTAACAGTGAAACGCAATGAGTTAGAGCATTTCCATGTGTTTAAGAGCATTGGGGTCCAAGGAGTATTTTTGGTAATTTTACTATTGATATAAATGAATTTTAAAGGGGGGGGGGTCTGGAAACCGTACTCCCACCCCTTCTCTAAATCCGTGCATACGATGATGAACATGTAGGCACTCAGAAGCAAATTAATGCCGGCAACCGCCGCGGGGAGGGGGCATAATTTAATTTTGTTTGTAATATATAGACCATTATACCTTCTATGACATGAAATGTTAATATCATTGATTAACTTAAAATTCACATGCAAACAGTTAACCCCAGACTGCACATAAAGTGCTGCTCATGTGTATTATTATATGTGGATGTATTTAGATGTATTACTGGAACCTGCATGTGGTCTTCATTTTTAATTAAACTGGTACAAAACAGTGTTATTTAGGGGCAAACACTTGGTGCGGGTATTACTGTCTAATGACAGCATCTAGTCAAATTATTTGGAATGAAATCTATTGATACTTAGAATTTGAGGAAAACAATCCGATTTGATCATTCTGCCCCAAATCTACTATTTAAATCTCTTTTTAGTGGAGTGTAAAATTGAAGTCATTGTTAGAATGTTCTAAGCGAAAAAAATACTTTTAAAGATATTACAAATGATTGTACTGTTCTTTATGCAAGAAAACATTTTTTAATGTTCCCATGGTTGATTTCAATCATTACAATTACAATTATTCTACATTTATATATAAAGACAAACACACCACCAAAAAGACAGGACACAACCTTTTACTCTCTCACTAATTCTAAATGTACATTTACTAATGGGTTATAAAACTGTCATAATGTCTTTGCATCAATATACCTGTTGATATAGATATATGTGTAATGCCCATTTTAACAAGTGGGCATACAGAGATGATTAAAAAGAATTAAACATGACAGTGTGTGTTTGCAATAAGATTTCCAAGTATTTTCCAACTGGTAATAAAATCATCGCATCTAATTTTTAATGCAAACAACTTTTTCTCTATCAAAATATGCCAATATTGATTTCATTATTCGATAATATGTAGATCAGAACCTTTCCTTGATTCGTAAAAAATACATTGCTTTGTTATTAATGTAAATATATAAGCAATATAATTTGTTCTCTTGAATAGCCAAATATTACCTCAATTAATAAGAAGTTCTCTAATTGCACCCATACTTGATTACTTTTATGACAATAAAACAAGCAAAATAAATTTCAATTGACTAGGGTTCTTTTGTTCAATGGCATGTACTTTTGCAATTAAATAAATATTTGTTTATTTGTAGAACTCTATGGAATATCCGATATTCGAACCATAATAGTTTACTGTCTTTTGTACAATTAAATAATGCATTATACTTTGATTTCCAACTAAATGTAAGACAGTTTCAGTGACTTGATTTAGGTATGTAAATGTACCATTTGGAGCCCCCCTCCAGTGGCGTAGCGCCCTTTACGCAAAAACGCAAATGAATACACACAATTTTGCAAAGCATAGGTCTTATGATTTGAGTTTCCTATTGTTTGCAGTAAACAAATCGTATTGAGACTCCACTGAATTATAATCTGCATATTTAGTATTCAGTTCTCATCGTAAACCATGCAATTACTACGATTCCGGAAAATACCGTCAGTCTATACTTACATGTTATTTAAAATCGGCGGTCGGGTGATTAAAATTTTGACAAAGTCACAATACATTGTGATAAACTTGATCAAAAATTTGTCATTTAGGTAAGTAAGTTACGGTTTGAATAATAGACCTGTTTCAAAACGCCTATTATCTTTAGTCATATGCAGTTGGTTTCCGCTGGGGTATCAGTGTTTCATATATAATTACACATTCTTTGAAAATTCAACATTTCCCTTACACATACAGTAGGCCTATGTAAAATTGTACCATTTAGACAGTATATCATCATCAAAAGCCTATAAATCTAAAAGCTAAAACCTAAAATCCAAGAGCATCGGGGGTCTTGAAATTGTAAAGAAAATATTCGAAGAGTACCAGGTAAATAATGTTTGTCTCGGAATTCAGCAACTTTTTTCATATTGATTGGAATCATAATACTTAAAAAATGTCATATTTTTAAGGCTGTTTTGTCATTTAAATAAACATAAAATCCAGGGGCTTCCAGACCGCCTACCTTTTTTTGAATACAGTAAATCAAAAGGTAGCTACGCCACTGCCCTCCCATCGTTATACTTCTTAATTAATTATGCTCTTGATATTTTATAAAATAACTTTTTGTTTTGATTTGAACATATTTATTGTATACATATATAAAAGATACATATGCAAATGGTTTGGACACAAGTTCTGACAACTTACTAGGTCTTTACCTGTTATTGCATGATATAGAATTATTATTACGATAAATGAAAATAAGTGATATATACGAAATAAGAAACATGCACATAAATTATATTAAACAAATCTACGCGTTTCGTGATGTACAATTGAACTAATGAGAATAACTGCTTGTTAATATCAATGGATAATGACTTCATTGCCCCATAATAAAAGATGAGTATTAATTATATGAAAATGATCTAGTTGTAGCAGATTAAGAAAAAAAATATTTCTAGCGATTGTATAATTTTTGCATTGAAGTAAAAATGGTAAGCATTTTCGTGTGATCCACAACGACAATTAAAGCTTTCTATGATATTTATTTTGTGTAAATCATAATTGAGTATGCAATTGTGTCTTAGCTTGGTATGTATTATGTTTAGCTTGCGCTTACCATGTGTAAAAAAAGAGGGAGCTCTAGCTATGTTTTTAGATTTATAATGAATTCTTAAATCTTTGTATGGAAGTTTCATTCTTACTCCTATACTTAGTGTATTCCACATTGAATTGTGTCCGGTACAAATGATTTTCTTAAATAATTCTGTTCTACACCTAGGTAAACTATAATTTTCAATGTTCCTAGTTCTATATGCAGAGTCGTTACTCCTTGTATTAGGGATGATCTGAGATAGATATTCAGGGACACACTTGTTGTGGATCTTGTACATAGTGGTAAGTTTAGACGTCATTCTTCTAGCAGAAAGAGATTCCCAGCCCGTTTCAAATATAAGGATGTTTTTGATGCAATAATTGGTAACCCTGTAACAATGCGGGCAGCATATAATTGAACTTTTTCTAACTTGTCAATGTCATATTGACTACAGCCATCCCAAACATCTGAGGCATATTCGAGAATTGGCCTTACGAAGGTAATATACATTTTGGAAAGGCTGCTTTTTCCAAGACTAAATTTAAGTTTTTCAAGAGACCTAATTTTGTTAGTGCTTTGTTTACTATAATATTAATGTGCTCCGACATTTAAGATCGCTTGATAGATGTAAACCTAAGTGTTTGTGTGTTGTGATATATTCTAACTTACAATGCTGAAAAATATGTCAGGTAGTTCATAGCTAGATTTTGTAGTAAAAACGACAGCCTTAGTTTTTGTTTGGATTGAATTTAAGTAACCATCGACTAGACCACTGTTCCAAAATGTATAAATTATGTTTGATATTGTGTTCAATGCTAGATAAATCATGTGATGCATATTGCTACTTGTTTAGTTTAAATAATAAATTAATTAAAACATGGGGTCTCTCGCTTTTTGCATGTTAAACCAGTATACAATGTACATACAATAAGTACAGAATACATACTCATCCTTTCTGTTTCTGTATTTTCCCTTTACAATTAATTTACGATGCTGTTGAAATGAGAAAGTCTGATCATATGCAGTTGCATCAGTAAAATAAATTTATACCAAATGAATGCAATGTTGTATTAAGCTAGATATATATCAATGAAAATTTCGTTGGGGGCCAATTTTCGTGGATTGAGAGATTTTTGCTTATTCGTGGGGATGTAATTACGTTGATGCGTCGGTTTTCAGTTTCAATAGGAATCTTTTATTAGTTTTCGTGGAGGATGTAAATTCGTGGGTCAGGGCTACCCACGAATACCACGAAAATTGAGCCACCTCGAATTCTAATGATTCCACAGTATTGTTTTAAGGGTTTTTAGAATTTCAACTTGTTTGTGTCCTAGATGTTCACCAGAGGAGACACACTGCACACAAATGGGAACGTAACATTGGTTCGCAATAAAGTTCAAATAATTTTTGAAATGTTTTGTACATTCAGGTGAGAATCCCCTCTTTTTGAATGTTACTACTTTGTGTTCTTTGGATTCATCTAAGAGGTGTTTCCCCACGCAGGCTACACACAGATGTATATGACAAACATCACAGTACATAGGGGGGTCCGGGGTCTCACAGGGATGACACCGTAACACATCCTGGGCCCACGTACGGCGGTCCATGGTCAGACACCTTGATATATTGGTTTAGAGAATTCTGAAGAAAAAAAATCATCAGGTCAACTAAATGTTTTGTTTTTTTTTCAATATGAATATCAAACTAATTTTTGTTCAGAAAAAAAAACCCATGCGAACCTTTGCAAGACTTAGTGCAAGTGATCGAACAAGTTTACGTTCTTTATTATGACCAGAGATATAAATGTTATTTATGTCCCTGCTGTGACCTTTAGATAAGATAAAATTCTTTGCATATTTATACCTAATTTAGCGTTTAGATATAAAACAGATCTTTTTTTCCCGATAAAATATACTAACAATTGTCATATATAACTCAGAAAACACCGATTATTTGTTCATAAAAAACAACAAACCTTTACATTGCAACATGGCAATGCAGGGAATTTACTTCCTGATCTTGTCCCTTATGGTGGTGTGACGCGCTCTACTTGCCCGTGAAATGATCACGTGGTGACATGCAGTGGTGGTAAACAAGAATAGAAAGGAGAGAGAGAGAGAGAGAGAGAGAGAGAGAGAGAGAGAGAGAGAGATGGAGAGAGAGATCTGAATTAGTGAAACAAACCTAACTATGATAGATAAGTACTAAATATATACATGTATATGTACAAAGTGCATATATTATAGGTATTTTGTCCGAGTTAGTTTTCAATGATTGAGAGGATACAGCATAAATTAGATGGAACCAAAAAAATTATTAGTTGTACAGCTTAAATTTAATGATGATATATTTATAAATCTGTAGCTAAACGTTTTACTATTTATATTGAATTTATTTTTTTTGTTATATTAATTTACATGAATCTGCTATGACTTGTGTAATGTTTGTCCTCCCATCATTCACACTTTACTGTTCAAGAGACAAATTCAATACATTAAGAATAGAGAACGTGTTCTTCAGGCCGGTTATTTTAAATTCATCTTCATGTATATTGGAAGTGTGTGGTCCTGAAAATTCTTTTCTCATTTGTAAAAATCCTATTCAATGCATTTATATTTATATCACACTTAAAGTTTACAAAGTAGAACGTTTTAATTGATACATGTTATAATGTCAAATGTTTTAGATAAACATAAAAACTGCATGCATTTTATCAACTCTATGCAAATCGCATGACTGAAATATTTATGTAATATAAACCAATTAGTTTACATTTTCAATAGTCAAAGAAACAATAACATTTATATGTTTCATTTTGACACTTTTTTCAAGGAGAGAAGAATGCCAGTTTGAGGAGACACTTGGTGGATTCTGTCCATCAGATGTACCTGGTGTCTGCCAAAGATCTACACAACACAAGTCCCCAACTCCATAAGTCAAAGGCTTTGATTGGGGTAAGTACATGTAGCCAACATATCAAAGGCACTTATTGGAGTGGCTATATATCAACGACACTTTCTTGGGTAAGTACATGAAGCCAACAAATGAAAGGCAATTATTGGAGTAGGAATATGTAGCGAACAAATCAACTTTTTACAGTTATTTCATGTAGGGTATATTCTTGAATCAATGATCTGCTCACTTGGTTTTAAATCGTCAAAAGTGGGATGAGGGCGTGTGATCATATAGTTAAAGGGAGTGGGGGTTATTCTAAAAATATAATGTAATATTAGTCATTGGAGAGGCTTAGAATTTGAAAAAGAGTATTGAGTTTAGAAACTATAGAAATGATTATTATATTTAAATTAAGTATATGTATAAAAAAACAAAACAAAACTCTGTAATATATGTTATGTTCTCAATGTCTAATAAAAAATCGTTGGTACATACATGTACGTGTACATTAATCCAGAAAATTATTCAATTCTGAAGTAGCCACTGTTACATGAAGTACAATTCAAATCAATGAAATAAAATAAAACCAAGTGAATCCTCAACGACATGCCATCTTTTTTCTTTCTCGGAGAGACTCACTGGAACGGAAACAAATTTCTGTAGGAGATTTATGATGAACAAATCTCTACTGGCACTGTACCAGTTATCGGCTATAATTTAACGTTTCTTTTCGTATTTCCTTGTTTCTTGATATTTTTGGATAAAACTTGATATACGTTAAATGGTGATTTCCTTGTATATCCATCTGATAGATTATATCATTGTTAAGAACTCAAAACATATTGTTTTTGTGCTTTTTAGCACGCCCCGAATTTGCCATGTTTTACAATTTACTGTATCAGTTATCGGCTTTGCGATAATAACATAGTAAAATCCCTGTACATGTTGATTTGATACTCTGCATAATGTACTTTGAATTATGGCCCTTTTTAGGTCAGACTAAAGGTAGAAAGGGTTATAATACATTAACAAAACTCATAAAAATTATTCGTTTGTTATCATACAGTAATACACAAAATCGTTGACATCTCAATACTCAATATTGTGCAATCAGGCGTTCAACTGCGCTATGAATCTCTTAGAGTTTAATAAATTCCTTTTGTTTGTACATGTAATATGTATTGATATTATGTCAAATCAAAGAAGGTATTTGGTAACGTATCAGAAAGTTGCTGCAATCTAGTTTTAACTTATTACGCCACTTCCCCCACTGCCGAAAGTGCAAAGATGTAAATCAGCGGTAAACAATGATCGTTCAAGCTCATGGTTAAATCATATTTAAGAAAGTTTTCAAGCAAACTTACTTTTCTTTTTTCGAAACAGACGACTGAATTGAAAAATCTCGGATAGTCGCGTGCTATAAACCCGAACTCTCAGTTTAGCCGATAACTGGTCTTAGCCGATAACTGGTACAGTACCAGTAATGGTTTAGAAGTCACTTGGAACTGCTCGCACAAATTTTAACGATATCGTCCCCTTACCCCTCATATTGATTACAATGTAAAACCCCCGTAGAAGTTTTCTTTTTAGCTGTACATTGAACCATTATAAGCTAGAGGGGAACATTTTTGTTTGCTGGTTACAATTTTTAAAACGCTTAATTATTCTTGGATAAGAAGAGTTGAGTATGAATACTATGAATGCATTAATTCAGTGTGTCATTGTATCGAAGAATTTATTTTAAAACGTTTTAAATGAAAGACATTCAATTGGTTAAAATTACAGATTCTTCAGTAATCCTATTTCTCATTCTATTAGAATAAAACACTTTAATTTCAAATAACCCGACATTTACAAAGTCACGAACTAAAAAATCCAATTATTTGATAATGAAAATTTAGCATGCCAGATTTTTCAAAGCGTGGTTTAAAAAAGATAATCCTGCTGAGATACTTTTGTCCATTCGATATCATGGGTTGCATGCTATTCTTGTTTAGTTAATCCTCATTTAAAAGATACTTAACAAAATAGTTGTTACATGAGTGTGACTGTACTCTTCATGCGCGGATCTAGAGGGGGGTCGGGGGGGGGGGGTCCCGACATCCCTCCCCTGGAAAATGAAAATTTGTGTAGTAAAAATATCGCAAATATGCCTCGGAACCCCCCCCCCCACCCCCGTTAAACACAATTATCCGTCGGACCCCCCTCCCTGGAAAAAATTGTTGGATCCGGGCATGCTCTTAAGCATATGTTTCTTCTTGATAAAGTAAATACATTTCTGCAAATGTTACCAGATGGCCGTATGTATATGAAATATAATTTTATGATTGTATTTTGTTTTACGTTAATTAGTCATTAGCTTGTTGTGCACTCCATACGAGATAAGTGTATAGTGAAAAATGTTAAAGGTCGTTGACCAAAAAGGACAACTGCGTAGTTTGAATTCGTGGTGTCAGCGGAATGACCAGGAAGAATAAAACTCTCGATGATGATTGGACTTTGGAAAGCGGTCAACGGGTGCAAGACTCTTAATTGTAATTAACCTTCAACAATGGACTTTTGATAAGTCACTTATGAACTGTGACCCGAAAGGATGTATTACAATTGCTTATTCTATTTTACTGATTTTTATGCTTATGCTTTGATTAATAATTTGTAGATTGATTTTAGACCACTATACGATTACAGTGCTCAATAAATATCATAAAACATGAACTGACTTATGATTTCAAAAGTCTAAAGAATAACCACAGAAGGATCACAGATATACTTATGGTAATTCATGACACTCCCAATTATTTTTCTACATGTACCAACGCGTTGGTTAGTTTAATTTTTTGTTGATGGTTTATCTCAAAGGTAGTATAATTTTACTTCATTAATTTAAATGTGTAACTTGCATTCGTCAGTCTCATCAGTCTTACCTCGGTTATCTCTGTTGACTAAATGTATGCAAATTTGATAAAACTGGTCCACATATAGATTACTATTACAGGAACCAGTACAAACTGATATGTTTATTAACAAAATGTTTCACTGTAAAAAAAGAAAAAAAAAAAAAAAAGAATCCGTGATGTCAAATCTTCGCACACATATTTATCTACATATTTTATTTTTAATTATTCCATGTTACAATTATTAGTACAATCTTGGTGTAAAAATGTAAACACTCTTTGCATTTTATATTATTCGATATACATATACTTTGAGAGAACTACATGTAAGAATACATCACGTTATTGAAATAGTTAATTTTTTGTGAGTAAGTACATGTAACTGAATAAAGCAGGAAATACAAATTTAGTCAGGTTTTGACTTAAACTTCCTTTACGTTTAAAGAAAAGTCTAAATTTTATTCTTTTATTCTACGTGTTCCCAATTTGGGAAGGCTATGCATGAATGTTATTTTTATATTCTCTCATGTTTGGAATTACAGTCTAGAATGTCTTATGTGACCATCCAAGGGAGTTATAAAAAGTCGCATAAGACAGGGAGTCACATAACTTCACAACCTATTCATATATCATTTAGCTATCAATAATACTTGGTACCAAATAGCTAAATTATATATCTTTTATCTTCAAACTGGTCTTTAATAAACTGAATTTCAAAATTCATCCTCTTCAGAAAGATTTTTAATTTATCCAAATTCACTTAGTGTATATATTAAGGGGAGCATATTGATTAACCCAGGCATCTTATTATTGTTTCGAAGAAATGGACTACATGTACTAGGTATGCAGTATGTTTTCATTGTTTTGTACTAAATTGCATCTATTAATCTGACCCGTAACTTGTGTTTAAAATACACATTCGATGTCGGACTCGTACTCTGCCATGTTTGTTATTGAGCAAGAACACTCCCAATATCTTCTTTATACATATGTTATTTACAAGATTTCTTTACAAATATGTAGATGTCCATGTATTATAATGAGTTTTGCCGAGACGTCTATTTACTAAGTAACAATAAACAGATTAACAACCAATGTTTATAGAAGTTCAATTACTGCCAAGCCGCCATGTTTGTTAATACAGGATGCGACAATTGTCGTCATTAGAGATATAGCGGGAATCTTGAAAAACCTCACGTATGGGGTAAATGATAATAACTGTTATCATAAAGGCGACAAATATTCTAATTAGTCATCGAAACAAAACTCTGCTATACATGTCAGCTTGGGACGCCATTTTATTTTGCTAGAGGCTTAAAACAGCATACACAGCATTTTGGGACCAAAAGAAGGTCGCTTTTCACGTAAGGCAAGGGGCTGAGGGAGGGTCGCTTTATGCATATTGTTGCTTAAGACAGAGAGTCGCTTTATACAGAAGGACGCTACGGCAGTCTAGACTCTACTAGCATTTTGAGGCACGTGTATCTATATTGTAACTACATTAACATATATCAGTTCATGCACAGAAAAATACATGACAAAGTCACCAGTCACGCTGGACTTTAGATTGCGGAAAGAGGAAATACGATGACATCAAATTAATAAGAGAAAGTTCGTTATCAAAATTGAAATTTCAAACAGTTTGAACCTTTACTCCCTTACCTAATGATTGTTCTGCGCGGGTAAAAGGTACGTATCTTATATAAACACATATTTTGTTGTTGTTGTTGCTCTGGTTGAATTTAAATATGCCATATGTATGAACGCTGCAAAACAATCTTTTATTAAATTAAACATTAAACAATCATAATTTGAATTGATAGACAAAATGTGTGACAATGTAAAGCTTATCAATTTATGAATATTGCAAGGTTATTAAAAGGTTAAACTAAAAGTACAGAGAAAACATCATAGGACGATGTTAGAATTATTTATCATAGGTAACTAATGCTTTTCGAAACATTTTGAAAGTCACAGGAATTGTACGTCTGCATCGTTCCACTGGATCACGTAGATTTCAGATATGTCAGTTAAATGTTGTGTGAATTACATTCTATTTTATTGGAAAAGAGGAAAAATACGAATCATGTATATAAAAAAAAATGATGTACATTGTACTATAGTTATTTGCAGTTTAACTAAAAAAAATATTCACGAAAAAAAGCTTATAAGTTGTGCTTTGTGTACTGTCCTTGGTCTTTTGTTCACTATTTTTTTCACTATTTTGCTCTTTTATTTTAACAGATTTTGACAATATTTGTTAGGCCAATATTCTCTATGCAAATCACAAACTTTAATCAAAATTTTAATTGCATTCTGTTTAAGACTATTGTTATTATTTACAGTGCAAGCAATGGACGTCTATATGCTAAGTATCACAATCTGTATCAGTTTTCTCTTTGAGGTAAGTATTATGCTTTTATGATTTCGTATTCATCTTTGCTTTATATTTACTGAAGGTTGTATTTTTGACTTCGTTTTTTTCTAATTTATAGACATCTTTATCTATGAAGTGTGCCGAGTCTATCCCAACAATCTCCACTGTTTCCCGGTGCCCTTCCAACGCCACGGAATGGGATATAGCGGCAAAAAGAAAAAGTTGTAATGTCTTGGCAAAGATCCAAAATTGCACACATGCAAACAACTTTGTATATCATTGTGTTCTCAATGAAGAAGCAACGATGTTAGTAGAAGTCTGTGCACCTATATACTATCTGGCAGGTGAGCAGTGTCATATCCACAAAATAGCAAATTATGAAATATCTGAGTACAGATAGTGATAATTGATGAATGATTATAGATTATGTGTGTACTATCTTTGTAAGTGTCGACGTCATCATCATGAGTATAATTATTACTAGTAATTAAAGTTGAAATTGTTTCAACCAATTTGTAAACTATTAATAGATTAGGTATTTCGCTTCAATCGGTATTGACGTCGAAGTTATTTCTAATGTTCCGGGCAATTTATCACACGAGATGTAATTTTGTTTCAAATTTATAGTACATATACATATGTAGTCCTTAAAATACACACACAGTATAAGTTTAAGAATATTTAATTGAAAGGTCATTTAACTAAACATGACGCTTTTTCACACTTACTTAAATTAGATATTAGCTTTGTTGTGTTTCAGAAGAGGTTAAACGGTACATTAACTTTTAACTGTTCACACGAGGTCTATTGTAAATAAATAAAGTACTAAATAAGTAAACATATAAATAAAACAGCCATAATTTTCAATTGATGTATTCAGATGAAGCATTGCCGTGCAATGTTTTGAGTGAATGAATTACTTTTTATATTTGCTTTTTAATCTGCATCATACGTAAAATATATAAATAGGAATAAATCGGCAATTAATCATGCATGCAAGAATGTGGTATCAAGATACAATTTTGTTTAATGTTCTTCTAATTCACAAGCGTATTGTTCAATTGTTTCTTTTTTCAGAATACTGTTCTCGTTACAGCGAAATAGACGGAAAATTTATCAACAAACCTGATTTAGATTGTACAGTGTTTGATCCTCCTTGTCCAAACAGATTTTCATCAAATGAATCTTACAAGTGTAAGGAGTTAATAGTTTGAAACAAAGGTTCCTCTTTACATTTATGGTGATATTGTGTCACCTTCATTTTGTGACGTGCTTCCGAATTACAAAAAAAATGAAATCAAGCATAATTTTATTTACTTATTTCTTTCCCAATATTTTTACCTAATTTATAACAGCGCAGTGCAAAGGGTTTGAACGTTAACTAGGAATCTGTAAGTCATGAGTTCGAACACTGCTTGAGTTTTTATAATATTACCTTTCCAAACAATTTTAAAATTTATCTTTTTGTCAAATATAGAAAAAATTTAAACTGTTGAAAGTTTTTTAATAATAGTGTACTTTTTTCCACAATACCATCGACAGTTGTACAATCCAACTTTTAATATGTTCATGTATTTATCTGCTTGGTTTATGTACCGTACAACTTGAGCTTAAACAAAAGAAACAATACAGAAAGCTATAATACAACACACAGATCTTGAATTATACTTTATTGTGTGGATTATTTTTTTAGATCAAAAGTGCTATGAGAGAGTTATAAAACAACAGCAGGAAAAGTAAGAAAATATTTAATATCCATGATCCGTTGTTTATTATAACGAAACGTAGCGATTGACTTTGTGGAGCGATTATTTTACATAAATAATTTACATGTTTAATACTGTAGAAGCACATATTTTCGTTGGGTGAAAATTTTGTTTTTTTAAGTGAAATAAGATTTCGTTGTCATTTGATTTCGTCACATCGTAATCTCTCGTAAACATTAATACTTGGGTTAAAATTTCGTCATGGATTAAATTTCGTTGATTTATACTACCAACGAAAATAACGAAATTAAATCCCCAACGAATATTTCTGCTTCTACAGTATATATGTATGTTTGTAAACATGTTTTGTCTTATAAATATCCACTAACATACACAAACTCTTTTGTAGAAACAGTGTAAATCAATATGTTCCATTGGTGACCGTCCTGGCGATAACAATAACTTTGCTGATGGTTCTAGCAGTGGGGTTTAAGCTAAAATGGATAAAATGTTTATGTGGAAAGAAACACAAAAGCACAGAAGGTAAACATTAGACGATATATTTTTGTCGATATTCTTTTTAACTCTTAAAGTATTGTATTAATATTCAATATTAGATTGATGAAATCAGTTTTATTTTTTATACAGTCAACAAGCATATAATGTAGTCTTTTGTTAACACCATTATTTTATCTTATTTTCGTATGCACAAGTAACAAAATAAGTGCAAAATATCTTGAAATAATTAATGCTCGATCATATGGTCTCAGTACATTGATTGAAATTGCCAAACAAATAACTTTACTTGTTTCATACTAGTATGCTATCAACACATTCTTGTATTCTATTCAATTTTATTATTTAAATACTTCACCGTTCGCGGATTGTCATTTTTTCATGTAATGAACATTGAAGCATTTGTTAATTTTGGACTATTTGCCCAAATGTTTTACTTTTCATGACCCCCCCCCCCCCCCACACACACACACACACACTTACACATACACACACAAATTCCAACATATATTGACTTTGTAAATTGACAAAACTTTAATTTAAAAAAAGACTTAAATTCAATATTAATATACATGTATATCATTGTATGGTCTTTTTTGTTCAAAGTGTCACAAAATAATAATTGTTCTACTTGTTAAGAAAAGATAAAAACTTGTAATGGAAAAGTCCCCTGAAAAATTGTGCGGTAATTTCAAAGATATTTTCATGCATCTAATTTTTGTTATCCTGTTTAAGTATACTCAAGATTATCATTATTTGCCTATTAATTTCTTAAAAATAACATTCAACATTTTTACATCTCTTTCTATACGCTAACTTTAAATTATTATTCGTTGTTGGGATTTGCAGATGGCAGTTAATTTTATCGGATTGTTGCCTTTCACCCAAACTTGTTTTACTGTGACCTGTACACACGCCATACTCATTGTTACAACATAGGCTATCGGGCCACGCCTCTTTTTGATTACGTGTCAGTAGTTTATTTAATTTTTTAGTTGTTGGCCTAAAATTATATAAATATAAGTAATAAGGAATCATTCTTTGAGTATTATGAGGTGATAATTTTGGTCGGGGCGTGATCAAATCCAATAAAGCCCGAAGGGCTTTATGACAGATTTGATCACGCCCGACCGAGATTATCATCTCAAAATATTCAAAGAATCGTACGATTAAATATTTAAATATAAATAAACAAACCCCGCTGGTGCCTCGATTTGGCGTCATTTGTATTATGAGTTATATAGTACAAAATCGATACGTAGTGTTATCACAGACAAAGACACTGGATAATGTAAATATATTAACTTGGGGACATTGCTCGTTAGGGACCCAAACAAATCTCATGTTTCATCGACTCTTGCAATAGATGCAACCGGCCAATTAATTGCCCAACCTAAATCTCAGCACAAAATTCAAAAATTGATCGTTGGACAGATGCATTCATTATCTTCATGAGCATTTACACAGCAGCACATCCAGAAAAAAAATACAACAATTCTTAAAGTACATGTATGACATTAGGCTTGGAATCCAGAGATCACAGGGATGGCTCACATATGACGAACAGTACCGCCTAAGGGCCTCCATTAACCAAAACACATATGGGGTGTAGTTGATCCTGAGTTATGGATGATTTACATGACACCCACTGCACCCCAGTCGCACACATACAACCAGATTTACACCTCAAACAAAAGGGTAAACACCGACAAATGCTTCGACTACAACTTCAAAGGTGCATGCACCAGACCAAACTGCCAGTATAAACACAGATGTCCGGTCAAAATAATGAACAAATATTTAAAACTTCGGCCAAATTTTACAGGCCCCCTGTTTTGCCACTACTCCGGCCAACCCCTAACCCGCTATCAGTTCTCATCAGTACTTGCAAAAGCCCTACAAATTTTGGGAATCAACAGCAAGTATTACAAAGCTCATTCATTCAGGATAGGGGCAGCTACCATGCTGGCACAGCAGGGTCTATCAGAACAAGCCATACAAGCCTCTGGGCGGTGGCATTCACAAGCCTATAGGTCTTACATTAGGTAATGCATATTCAGCATTCCCCTTCATTCAACTAACCACCGCCTGTTGGCGATCAATTATCATGTTTCCACCCTTAAGATCTTCATTTTAATTGGCTACTTGTATCTGTCATTATTTTAACAAAATATTTGCATTCCTAAACCAATTTAATCCAAGTGGTTGCAGATCCAGTTAATGTGTGGATTTTCGGATCTTCCATTATCAAACAAGCTACAGTAGCAGCCTCACAAAGAATCGGAGGAACCAACCTATCCATTCCCAATGCCAACATATGGTGGCAGGGGTACAGTGGCATAAAACTTTTGGGCCTAAACTCAACTACCTCAAAGGTCTCAAATTGCAAAGTCCTCCTCACATTATTGTCATTCATTGTGGAGCCAACAATGTTGGCAAAACTCGTCTTGACCGGCTGTTGCCGATGGTACATGACATTTTGTCTCAATGTAAAACATTATTCCCAAAAAGGCCAAGCTTCAAAATAGAATAAATAACTGCAATATTGATATCAGTTATCAAATTATAGTATAACTTTTATAATGTTCCATGTTAATTAATGTTTCTATTTGGTAACAAATACCAGCTGTTGTTGAGTTGAGTAGAGGCGTCGCCCAAAGCACCTTGTAATAATTTCAGAGATATTTTTATCTTAATAATCTTGATAATCCTGTTGGAGTAAACACTGCATCTCTTATTAGCACTTCAACAGGATATCACGAATTCCATGCTGGTTGTGTAATCATGTTTTCCTCTTTTAACCACGCAGCTAAGTAAAGATTTTTCCCCAAGGGAAGCATTCAGCTAGTACTCTTTTGCGTAAGCTTGTCATTATATGAGGTTTAAAGCATTTAAGTTTCTCTCAATTACTCCTATACTTCAGTTGTGATACATGTACAAGAAAAGGAAAATGTTCATACAGAGAAGATGGTGAAAGAATGCAAAAACCTGACAGGAAGTACAAAAGTAACATGCGCTCTTCAGGTAATATATGAAACTTTAATTTTGATAACATGTAACTAATAAAATTCTTCAATTTCTACTTTACTTTTTTTCTTTGCCAAGATTGGTTGAATATCAAAATATTATCATTATTTTTTTCAGGCTTCCAGTGCAATACTTGATCTACGTAATGCTCTCTCCAAAGAGCTCAATATTCCCCAAACGTTGATACTGATTGTCGACCAGGAAAACGGCACTATTTTCCAAGATGACATTGAAATTGAGACTTTAAAGCAGTCACCAATTGAATTCATCCTAGGCAATCGAAACAGAACTAGTATCATTGAGGACGACGGCTCTGTAGAAAATAATGTTATATCGAACAAAAACATCACGTATGGAAAATGTAAAATGAGTTGCGGTCATTTTACAGGTACTCTTAGGTTATTGATTTTGTCCGATGAAGCATTTATAATAAGTAGTACGAAATCCAGGTACACGTCAATGTACAATTATAGTTTATTTCTATTATTGAAGCAGCTAAGTGGACATTTGCCCCCCCCCCCCCCAAAAAAAAGAAAACAAATCTATCTGATATAACAATGTGCATGGGGTTGGACATCTGAAAAGTTTGATTTCATTTCAGTTTTATCATTTCAATCACTTTCTGATAAAAGCTTGGTAATTTGAAATAGGGAAATCCATTTTTGTCATAGCTACGGTCAAGCTAGTCTAGTAAAAGATTTACTGTTGAATCGTCCACATAGACGTAGAATCGTTTTATGAATGACTTTAATTTTAAGAATGTTCCAATGGTCAAAATAATGTAATATCCGATTACTTTTTTAATCTTGATTACACTTTGTTCCTGTGATTGACAGATAGGAATGTAATAAATCTCCCACTGCAATTGTTCACTGGTCATTTTGTTGTTAATCAATAGTTGGACACTGAGTATTTTATGTGGCACGTAATAACCGTTGTATGATGCCGACCCATTGTTTTCGTTAAAAAATAAATAAATGTATATTACTATTTTGTATAATTTAACTGAAGTCATTTTTACTATTTTAATATACTTTTATAACGCATCAAATAGCACTGCATATATCCAACTTATACTACATAAATGCATCGTTTTGTTTCTTCACAGATCCAGAAACGCTTTTTGTTTGGACAAAAGAGAAATTGCCTGGGGGTTTGCATTCCGGACTGCCGTGTCCTCGGTGCCCTTATATGCTCTGGGGTATAGACGAACTCGTGGAAAAATGTAACATGTCTCCAGATGAAATTATTTTTTTCAAAAACGTTGCAATTTTGAATAAACGTACAGTCGGTATGTTCGATGAATTTGAATCGCCAAAGCCTCAAATAAGTGTTTCAAAACTAACAAACTGACAAGAATGAAAAACACGACTGTTGTTTACAGATGGTTAACAATGACAGTTAAAAAAAACATTTTGCTTTATGTTAAATACTAGTTGATAGTTATGCTGAGTCATAATTAAAGTTAATAGCAAGGAAGTACATAATGAATATTGCATATCTATGTTTGGGTTGTTTTGGTCGTTTTATTTAACAAAATCATGACTCAGCATGAGGAAACAAACAGAAAGAATGTAATTAAAAACAATTCAGTATGTCTTCAATATTTTTATGATCTTAATATCGTTTGAAAATTATCTGAGCATTTGTTGTAACATCACCTATAAATTATTGATTATATAAAAAGGGAAGTGTGAGTTTTCTTTGATGATGCAAAATTACCTTCCTGTGTGTTTTTATATATTAAATTTAGTATAAGCATTTGCATGATAAGCAATTATTATATTTTACACATAGTGAGGAAATTTACCGTCGCATATATAACGAAAAGGTAATGTACTTAATTTGAGCAATAATTGTTTTCTTGAATGAAAATTTGTCTTTATGTCATGTATCAATCTCATAAAACATGTATGTCATGAGTTTCGTTCGATAAAAAATATTTTTCTGCTGCGAAAATCTAAGAAACAAAGAAAATTAATTGATCTTTGAAAGGATAAAGAGAAAAAGAGCAAATAGTTATATTCTTTTTTCTTCTATTGTTGATTACAATACTGTATTTTCTTGTTTTTATATTGAAAAGGTTGACAATAAAAACTTTGGATTAAGTTTTTTGAGATCAATTTTTAAGTTCTTCAACATTGAATCCTGTAATCTTCAGGAATCCTACTTTATGTTTTCCTACTCTGTTTTTCTCTGTTTGTTTTCGTCCGGTGGTGATACGTACTGATTACTGACTAATGACGTAATAGCAAGGTAAATGTAGTATTTTGGATCAAACTTCAAATTCGAACTGAATTTAAATTTCATTCGATGAATTTATATCCAGACCAACAGACCAATGATATTGAGCAATTTTTTTTTACCAAAGAGCAACAAGTATATCACGATGGTCATGCATTGAATCAAATTACAATTCTAAAAATTAATTGAGATTATCACTCAAAGGAATGGGGGTTCCGAGGGTCTAGTATTCATTCCCAGAAATTGTGAAATGAAAAGCCTTATATTGTAAACTTCCTCTAATTTAAACATTTCACCAATTTCGTTAAATTGGAACAAGGTATTATCTATGAATCCGACAGACATGCCAATTGTTGTTTAATATATATGTAATATGTATCTTTTTGATGAACATTGTCAGCAAATACAATCTGCCACCGGGTCGCATTCTGACTGACGTTTTTCATACTTATTGCTAGACCAAAATTAATCACCCAATTGTCTATAGGTTTTTTCCGTTTTCTCGAAAACGACAAAGACCACAAGGTGGGTGTGACCGGTCGGCAGAAAATGCTCACTCCTCCATGGCACCTGTTCCTACCTTTAAGTTTTTAGAGGTCTGTGTTTGTTCTGCTCCTGTTTTGTATTTTTCCTTTGGACTTTTGATTTGAACACTATTCGTTATTACCACATGTCATGTGTATTGCTGCATGTTTCAGAATGATCGTTAATCAGTATACTTGCATTTCATATATATTTCAAAGACATTGTAGTGTTCCGTGCAGTGAAAGACATTGTATTTAGATGCGATGTTCCGCATCGAATGAAACAGTTCTGTCTTGCACAAATTGCCAACTGGACAGTGCGATTGACTAAGGCTTTAGAGGGATGGGTTCCGTTGGTCTAGTGCTTACACCAAGACCAAGCAAATACAAAGCCAAAAAATGAGAATATAAGCTATAGATTTAAATATGCATGCTAGCGTAAAACTATGACTAGAAAAACCCTGACATAGAAATGCTATTAATATGTACGCATACTATAAAAAATCAAAATCTGATTACAAAAAGAACCCTCAAATACCGTATGTTTTTAAAGGACATGCAAAAAGAAGGACGTGTTAAGGTTAAAAAGGAAATCACGAATTAACTTTGCTCCAAAATTGCAAAGAGACCAAGATTTATATTTTAACATAAAATGTATGTTACTTCGTATCGTGTTATAAATATGAGGAAATTAATATTTTTAATTCCTGTTGTCTTTTGCCTCTTACAGTAACAACGTTATGTATTCATCCTAACAAGTTATTTCGTATTCATTAATATGGGCTACATCAACAGTCCGCTGTTTTTACTTCTCTTTGTGAATACCAGCTTCAAGTGGTAAGATGGTGCTTTCTGTACATTATTATAAAACTATTCTAATGCATCATATTTTTGGCTGCCAAAAATCATGTATCGTTCATGTCATTGTTAATAAAATATTTTTGTTTTCTTTTCCAAAAGGGTTGATTGCTGCAAACTTTGGGACGAAATGCACCAAAATTGCAAAGGTAAAAGAGTATAAAGAGTTTCGTCTTTGATTCATTATTAGAAATAAATCACTAATTGAAACCGAACCAAATTGCAAGAAAAGCGAAATAAGAGAGAAAGATTTTGTAAATTGTTTATCATCATTTATCCTTATTAATGTTAAATCTTTCTTAAAGTTAAAGAATTATATATATATATATATATATATATATATATATATATATATATATATATATATATATATATATATATATATATATATATATATATATAAACGCATTACGCATTCATATATGATACTCGTGAATGTAACACACTGCAGACAATTCCTTATTTATTTATTAATTGCAGATTGTTCTCCGGGGTATGTGGGTAGCGATTGTACGGAGCAATGTCGCCATCCGAACTACGGAACAGATTGTCAGGGACTGTGCAATTGTAGTAAAGAGTTCTGTGATATTGCCACTGGTTGCTTTTCACCTAAAGGTATACTTTTTGCTCTTTTGTTTTTTGTAATGTTCGTTTGTTGTCCTTTTTTTTTAATCTTTGAAGGAGGAAGGGAAGGGTCATTTACATGTATCTCCTAATTCTCGTCTACTTCAGATTTTTAAACGCATAGCTGATTTATAATGACTGATTCTAATTTGATAAATATTGTGTATTTTCGTTCATATTATAGCAGATATACGAAAAGGTTTGATGTAAACATTCGATTTACAGTAAAATATTTTGAATGCAGTGCATTTTCAAATAATTAGCTAAAATGACTGATAAAATGGGATTTCTGATGGGAACAATGAAAAACAAAATGAACGTGTAAAACAATCGAAAAGTCATACCCCTCAATCTTACAGGAAAAAAACTATTCAATAGGTATTGTTTAGAGAACGAGACAGGTTCTCTATGGTTCATACAAATTTGGGGGTGGACGAGTGCGTAGCACTGGTCTACTCTCAAATTTGTATCAAACAAAGAAAAACTGTCGAGTTCTCTAAATGATTTGTGACACGATTAAATGAAAATAAGCATCTGACTGATCAGAAGTGTCATGTAAATTTCATTTCTTCTTAAATCGAAAAACAGGTTCATTACCGGGTCTATACGTGTATTTGGGTTACACATTTATTACACATTTTCAGAAGATCAGTTTAGATTTGACCACAGCTAGGTAAGACGGATATGAGCTGTCTTGATTTTTTGACGGACGAGGTAGACGATATTACCTTGTTGCAGATATGCAAAAATATAGAAGACAGAACATCAAGTATTTGAAGGGCTTCAAATTCTTAGGTTTATAACAACTGTCAGTTTTTGTTTTCGTTTGGACCTAAATAACTGTAAATAACAGTGGAATTAAGTGTACGTGTTCCTGAATGTAAAAAAAAATCTCTTCTAATATATGGGAGGTTTTATTGAGATGTTTAAGAAGGATCCCTATTCCTTTTCTTGCTATGTGTTTTTTAATAGATTTGAATATTATTTGCGTAATGATTTTGCAAAAAAGGAAATTGAAATTAAATACGTTGTGTTGATTGTTGCATTGATTTATATAGCATATTTAGATCGTTCTGTATTTAAGATACAAAACAGAACGGTTTGTTGGCTAATAGAGCACGGTGTATCAGCTAATACAGTACAGCATATAGCTCCGCCCCCAGTAGTCTTATACTGTGTTGCTAATACAAAATGGTAAACTTTAAAGAAAAACACCGCCATCATGTCACAAATGATACTTATAGTTTTTAAACTTCTTTTAAAATGTCAAAATGAATATTTTTTGCAGATGGATGTAGAGCTGGCTATTATGGTGACAGATGTATCAACAAATGCCGATATCCAAACTTTGGGAAAGCATGCCAAAAACGTTGTCAGTGTACCCAGTCCTTATGCAGTTTTATCACTGGATGTGACGCCTCTGGATGTACGCAAACCTTTTCAATTAGTGTAGATCCTTTTTTAAACAAGAGAAATTAATACCCTCGAGGATTTTAAAATCTCGCTTTTATTTTTTAATATAGTTTTGAACTTTTTATAATTTTAACAACAAATTGGTGCTAACGGAATTAAGTACCCGTGTAAAATAAAAAATCAACAGTATACAAAAGTCATATTTTAAAAATTATGTAATTGGAATTTCATGAAAACCAATTATATTATATTGTCAAATCAGATATGGATATGATCTTTCATAGGCAAATGACAATATGCAAATAGAATGAAAAATGTACTTTTCTATATCTTAGATGTAAATTTGACGTCGGACACAATTTCACAATCCATAACGCAATACACCATAGAAAGAACTGCAATAGGGTTATAGTTTCAGTATCTGTCTTGTCTTCCATAATAATCTCGGCTGTCATCTCCTTAATCATCTGGCGACGGAGGGGTCCATATAGATCTACCAGGAGAGCATCGCAAAATATTCCAGAAAAAGCGCAACAGAAAACAACCAAACCAACGACACAACAACCTAATCATGCTTCTTCAAAAACCAACAATAGAACAAACGTTTACAGTTCCTGCGATATTGCCGGGCCCAGTCAGTTACAAACTGTCTCCATGGAGGTCTATACCGATCTTTTACAGCTAGACTGTGATCGTACGGCGCAACAGCGCGCGAGTGAAACAGACACTATACTATATGATATCAGTTCTTGTACGTATGAGCCCATGATGAGCTTTGTCAAAGAAGACAACTAGACACGGGTTTAACATACCTCAAAATAATCCCGTAATACAGTACAGGCAACGCCGATCCCATATTTTCTGTTCACCCTTACGGTCACATTGCAACGCGGTGTTTCATTAAAAACCACATACCGCTGTGGTAGGGTCGTCCAGCAAGACAAAAATCAGTTCTAGAGGGAAAAAATATCGGACTCAAAACGCGAGTTATCTTCCTCGATTAAAAAAATAATTGACAGCTAAACGTAAATATATATCATGTTATTCATGGAACAATCTAATATAACAGATGATATTTTAATTGTTAAATGCATAGCATGTGTTTAAAAATCATACAGCAATGCTATTTCATTCAGTTTACTTTACGGTGTTTTTTACAACAACAACAAAATCAAAATTGACGTAGCCTATTCAAAAAGTGGTGAGCGTGCTTGGCAGTCGGGTTTTCATTTCTATTTTTATTGTCTTTAAACTTACTAGATTGTGAAAATGTATTGTGACATTTCTGTTTAATCTATGCAAACTGCATACATACAATGTATATGTATTATTCAAATTAATTAATGCTCTCCGTGCGATCGAGTTTTAACAAACATTCAGCCTGTTTGCAATCGTATTATTTAGAAAGCAAAAAGTACACAGCCATTTACTTGTATGATATTGATTATATGTGTATTTTGTATGTATTTTAAGTTCTTAATCTACTTGTTTGTAGGCAAGGTTTTCTGTACAAGTGATATAATATGCAGTCTGGATCCGTTTCACACAACTATCCTATGACTATGATCTACAACTAGACCAACTTTAACATGCCGAGAACCTATATTTCGGGGATTTTCCCTTGGACATTTTGGGGAGGGGGCAGTATATGGACACATTTTTCTCTTCAAAAACTACTAAAATATTATTGTGTTTTGCTTTAGATCAAGGGAAAAAAACGATAAAAATGCACTTTTCATGACGTCACAATTACCCCTTTCTATAACCCTTTACCCTTTCGAATATTTTGTGAGGCAATTAACGTAAATCTTCGTAATTTGTTATTCATGTTGTAACAAATATCAATGCTACGTTTTTTATCATTATTTAAATCTGACAAAATCATCTAATCAAATTCAGTTTTCAACAGTTTCCATTTGAAACTTTATAAATAGCATTTTTGTACTGTAAATGAATAAAGATACAAGTTTGAAATAATTTTATCCTTAATAGCAAAAAATAATTACGTCTGAAACTGATTGTCTACGGAAACAAATCCACGTCTCGCCTTTTCACAGACCGACAAATTTTGGTGGAATTTCACATCTGGCGTATGATAAGTCAATGAACATGTCCTCCATAATTTTTTTGTCAGCATTGCTAATTAACAGTGTTATAGCGCAGCGAATATATATTATAGAGAGCTTAGTATCGGGGAAGTAGAGGCCACAATGATATATCCGTGTTACGTCATTTTGTTTTTATACTGTCACGTTTAATGACTATGTTGTAATATAGTCACGTCTAAAGGTTATGAATATGATAGGCAGTAAAATGTACATGTACATCTATCAAATTGATCATGCGCAAACGATTTAACGGCGGCTTTTAATTCAATTTCTTTATTTTATTTTAACTGTATAAACATCAAAAGATGTTGTGTTCTGTTAAAATACTGTACAACTTTTTGTCATAAATTACGACAGAGAAATTTGTCATAAACTTTTTGATTTTGTATGTTTTTGATTTTTTTTAACATGTTTCCCACTATGCTTAATGTATTATCACAAATGCAATTAAGTCATAATTAAGATGGACTGGGCAGTTCGGGTGTTTTATTTAAACAATAAAGTTCTTTCTCTGCTGCTTTATGCAGGTACTTAATCATGTATTTAGCATTGCAGAAAAATACATGACCCGCCTTTGTTTTCTGTAACCTCCTAACCTGAACGAATTATTAAACAGAATTTTACTGCTCATATATTTACATCTAAGATTAGATTTTTGTTATTCAATTAAAAGTGGGTTAGCGTACATAAATTATTTTTAATTGTAAATAAGAACGTTACACAAAAGAAGCATCAAATGTTTCATATGTAAAAGTAACCATGGTACATGTAACTTAGTATACATATTCTGAAGTCTGTCCTTGTAATTTCGTGGAGTTCGTGATCTCAATAGCTACTCAATGCAGTTTAGTTTCGATCGTTTGAGAGATAATCCACGTTTAATCAACGGCAAAAGTTGAATTCGTTATAAAGCGCACATTTTTAAACTAGAAAGTTCTAATTATATGCAGTCCATCTCTTAACTATTGGAATTACATTGTAGTTACATATTAATTAAATCATTATAAGAATAGATCGTTTACTAGTAGTATTAAAATATGCTATCTAGATCTAGAGTATAGCATAATTAATTATCACATCCAACATATGTTTTTTTTTAAATAAAATAAAAATATTTATAAGACTATGTGTTACTTTACATTTTTGTAACTAAATGCAGATAGAATTTGAGTCAGTGCAATTTGGCGTTTGCGTATGACCAAAATGCAATGCCGTAGTTTCTTTTTCAAGTAAGTGTATGTGCAAGACGTACGAAGGTTGATCCAAAAGTAATATCCCAGATGCGATAAAATCGTAAAAAATCCACTTAAAGTGAGAAAAAATCGTGCTTTGAAATATCTACCTAATTCAATTTAGACTTGAAAATTTTAATGCATTATAAATATTTGTGAAGATGATATATTTTGTAGAGCGTGAGGTAAGGATAGTCGCCGCACGCTAGTAGAATTATGTAATTTAGTACTCTATAGATATAAAAAAACTTTTTATCTTATAATTTTTTTTTATAAAGAATCTAATTAATCTGTTTGTAATCGATGGAGTAGTATATTGGATATTTTTTTTTTTAATTTTGAAGCATGTAATTTATTCATATATACAAACTTTTAAAAAAAAGTAAATTCATGGTGGGGCGATGTCACGTATAATCATGCTATAAAAATCAATAACTTGTAAAGTGTTCAACGAAATTCAATAAAAATTTTAATTCGAATTAGAATTTTGATAAGAAAAATTTTGATGTATCATTTTATACAATACAGCAACAATGTGAAACGCGCGCGGTGAAAAGTGTGACATCACTTTTGGATCAACCTTTATATATTGCACGACCTATATTGCACGACCTATATGTAAAAATGAAGGCGTAAAATGTCGTCGACAATAAAGTGCTTCATGTGGAGATCACAGTTTCCTCTTAGGTTTGGTACCTTTATTTAACCATATTGCGTTTTACAGATTCATAGCCTAAATATCCTTCACTTATTTCCTCAAATATTATGCATTACGGTTTTTGATTTTGGTTTTTTTTTTTTTGGTTTTTTTACAGTAAACGTGTATACACAATGTCACTAAGCACTGGACTCTATTCAATTCATGTCTTTTGAATTTTAAACAACATGCGTCGAATGTCACAGTACGTGTTATGATTAAGACATTTAAACTTGTAATTAAAATTGGAGACAGTCGCTCATGACGATAAGAGAATGAAACGGTAACCCTCAGAACAGTAACCAAATTTTCATGCTTTTATATAGATATGGTGACGCATGAGGGCAACATCTAAATTACAAATGTTACGCCTCGGCTCAAAAATTTAAAGACAGATAAAAAAAGTAAAATGGCTGTATAAGCTAACTTACTATATTTCTCGGAATAATGTTTACAGTGCAACAAGCTCTATTGCAACTTAAGGTCTCTGGCCGCCGACTCAATCACAAAACTTCAACTTTCTGTTTTAATTGTAAACGGATGAACTCACTCATCGGGGAGATCACACGGCGTAATGCCCAGTATGTGTATTCATTCGGAAACGAAATCTTCCTTTCAGTTGAAGCATTTATTAGTAATAAACTGTATACAAAAACGAACAAAAGATTTTTCCCCACGCAGTTTACTCGATGACTGCTTCAACAAACGAACTTTATCTTAAATTTATGATTCTTTTACGTTTTGCATGTACTTGTACGTATATTTATGTACTACGAGCGATCTAATACACAGTGAAGTCAACAATAAAATTGATATTGCAGTGGTTAATCAAACTACATGTACTAACTAGATATTGGATAGCTCAAACGTCTTCTAACGTTTACAAATTAGTTTTGCTGATGTTGTTAGGTAAACCAATTTGAAAATTCTTCGATGTGTCATGTTGTAAATTTTGAATTTTGTATTTACTGCCGCCCAGTAAATTCAAAATGTGTATTTACTGCCACCCGATAAATTCAAAATTTACATGGCAGATGCTTTAGATATTATTATAAATGTAGTATTCTGAGCAGTCGTCTATGTCTCATAGAAATTTTTTCTTATTTCTTAATGTCCTGAAAGGTATTCAAACGAATTTTAACTAGAGCATTACTTTTCTTGAGCGAAAGTGATATCTTGTCATTAATATTAAATATTGTCAACTTAATTTTTAATTTCTACCTCAATCTGACAAAACAAAGGGACTTTTGGAATATTAAGTTCACCCAAACTTATCACGATAACATTACTCTGAATATAAAGTACTTACTATGGTTTCATCAATATTCGTTGAATACTAATTTTTGTGGATTTCGTTGTTAAGTAGATCCACAAAATTAAATGTTCATCAAAGTGCAATTTCTATTAACATTGTGTATTGATAGGGTCATTGGCCATGAATTCACCTATCCTTGAAACTGTGTTTTTCACTTCATCCACGAAAATTGATACCCTTGAATTTTAATGAAACCACAGTATATCATTTTTTGATTATTAAGTATTGCTTTTATTTGTTTGTCTTATACATACATGTATAATCAATATTGCATGATTTATTTACTTCTTATTTCTTAGATTACCGAATGTATTATCGACAAGCTTGTATTCATCAAATCCCGCGCCCGCACAGACAACCAAACACCCGGATGTAAGGCCACTGGAAGATATCCCCGGAGTGTCCGGGAAATCAGCATTACCTTATGTCGGAAGTATCTTCCTTTCAAAATCCCTAGGTATTTGTCTATTCCGTTTCTCTTCTTTACATTAGTAATATCTTCCTGACAAAATCACTATACTCTGTTCCAAGTTTCTAATACCGGTCACTTTTTGTTTGATATTTCGATAATCAAATAAGAAGACCTTTGTGTCAAAATTAAATTAATTCAGTTTAACAAAGCTATATATTTTTTTTTAATTTGAAACGTCCTAACTACATGTCCTGCTTCAGGTTTCAATACACGTTCAAAAATATCAAGGTTATGAAAAGTACCCGGATGATAATGTTAAAAATAATTGTACGAGAATGTCTGGGAACTTCGGAATGAATACTAGTAAATTCTTGTAATGTATGAATTTTCGCTCCTTTACATTTTTTCGGGTATTTTTGGGAACGTGTAAAAGAATTCTCGGAATAATTGCCATGTAATTTATACATTCATATTCCAACACTTGCAAAACAGTTTCGCCCAGATATAGATGTGTTTTATTTTAGACATTGGAATTTGCCCAGTTTTAAATTCGCCCGCTGACATCAAGGGCGAAAGGTGCGAAAATAAAACGGAAGCAAATATTTCTTTGTATACAGTATCAATTTCAATCGTATTTCATTGACAAGTATTATTTATATGTATATTACTTTTATTAAAAAATTCACGAAAAAGTGTTGGAAACAGTAACTTGAGACAAACTATAAGTATTTCTCTCATCGTAATTTATTTAGTCTGGTAGTACAAAATCCCTTGGTATGTTTCCATTTCATTTTTTTTTTCACCTGCATGCTGATTTCGGGTACCAAATTGGCGCTAAAATGCACTAGTATTAAATTGCGTGGTCGCAATCAGAGCTGATTTTCATTTTTTATGAATTTATATTTTCACAGAATATATCTTTAAATCAGGTTAATAGATGCAAGTCCCTGCGCAACGGTTTAAATAAAAAGGGTTTTTTTTTTGTTTTTTTTTTTTTTGTACGGATGTAGCTTTACGGTTCGTCAACCCACATTGCCCGTACAGCTACGGTTCTGCAGTTAATATTGACTTCAAGTTATCTTCTACTGATTGTAGAGACTATTTTACTGTATAGTGAGCTACCTTAAATCGTAACTTTGCTTCTTAAAAACTCTGGTTTTTCATTTCCCTGTATTGTTTTTTTGCGTAAAGTTTTTATCTGTATACATACATGTACATGTTAAAAAAATACAATACCCGATAGAGAGAGATTGCATAACCTACCCCATACAGAGCTGTTACAGCATCCGCCTGTAATACATGTATATAATTATCTGGAAGTCTGACTAACACGCCTTGGTTATTTCATAATGTTGTAGATATCGGGGCTGATTTCCAACTACAGACATTCTGTTCTCGTCTCCAAAAGAAATATGGCGATATAGTCAGGACCAGAATCAAAGACAAATGGGCAGTGTTCATTTTTCACCCGGATCTTGCCAAAGAGGTTTTGGAAATACAAGTGAAATACCCTTATCGTCCTCCATTAGATATCGTCAAAGTTTACAACGACGAACAGAAGCTCAGCCAAAACCTGGCAACATTGCAAGTCACTGTTTAACTTGAAATTTAAAAGACTTTTTTTTTTTTACGGAGGGGAGGGGGGGGGGGGGGGGCTTCTCTCGTATATGTACAATCACTTATAATCATTTTGAGAAATCATAAACTTTCAAAGGGCAACTACACAAATTTTTAAAATTATTTCAAAGGGCAACTACTCCAAATAGTTTAAGAACTTTATTGCTTAAACCTGTGGCAATGGTGACGTCACAAAAGAAGCTCTGGCCAACATGTCGTATCTAAAGGCATGTGTGAGAGAAACAATGAGGTGAATTATATCAAACCACTATAAAATCGCATGTTTCCTTTACATAGATGCTGCTGTTAATGCTAGCATTCTTAAGAATATGTATGATTTAATGTCATCAATCACCTGAACCGTTGCAATTTAATAGATCATTTGCAATATTAGAATTAGCCCGTCACGTGATTACAAAGAACATATGACGTCACAAAAATGCATCAAATATAATGTTTTAAAATATGTGTCAATAAATTTAACATAGTTTTTTTTTTTTTAGAAAATACTCCCGGTCAAAGTATTTTTGCGATTATTCATATTCTATCGTTTTCCATCCATATTTTAGCATCGGGACGCTTTAACATTGCTGCGTACTTTCGGATCAATAACTAATATTCATTGACAAGTTTAAATTAATAACAATAAATGATTCAAGTTATAAATGTTTATACTCCACATCCACCCACCCCCACCCGACTACAATTAAACCTGTTTCTAAAGACTCAGTCTTCTTACATTCTTTCATGTGTACAGTAGCAAATTTTAAATCATTTTCTGATTACTTTTTCTCGCATAATGCACACTAACATTTTGGAAATTGCTTAATTTAATTTTAAAAATGTATAAACAAAATGTTATAAGCATGTGTATTCGCCTATTTTGGGCAATTGTAAAGTTTCCTTAACAAAGAAGTGTCATCATTAGGCTAGGAATTACACATATGAATGAAATGCTACAAATGAATACGATAAAATACTTTATTATTTCTAGTTTTAGAATGCGAGGGTGTCTCTAAGGGGGCATAACCTATATACAATTTGAAGCGCAATGACACAAAAAGCAAGAAAAAATTAATATAGTTTAGGGATGAGGATCTCAAAAGTTATCAAAATATACAGTGTATCATCATTTCCTATTTAATGGGGGGGGGGGGGGGGTAAAGACAACACCTAGGGGTCATGTACTTTACACCATTTGATGCTTTATAATAACATTAGAAGATGTTTTGCATTTTCCTGTTTCATGGGGTCAGAACAATCCCATAAGGTCATGGCCTAAATAGTATTTGATGCATTATAATACATAAAGAAAGAAAGACCCCTTCCTTCCTATTATAACTCATATAAAATGATAAGTCTCTACACTTACTTACATGTAATACACAAATTTAATATGATATTGTTTATACAGGGTCGAAATGGGGTCAACTCAATAGTCTAAGTCGTACAAATAAAAAAACAATTACTTTAGCAATTAAAATGACAGAAACTTTACAAATGCGATATGTAATAAGCTTATTCAAATATTAAAAGATGATAATACAGTATGCTGGCAAAGGGAGATCACTTATTTAGAAAGTGAAAGTAATACTTATGTGCTTACTGTTTAATGCTTACATGTACCTATATTGGTCAACATCATAATGATAACCCAATTAGAGCACAATAATGAATCCCTTAACTGATCATCACAAAAGAAATGTTTATGCATGTTAACTAATTTTTTTCTGCATATGGAAAACAGATGCATGTATGTACATACACCACGTGAAACCCATCTAACCGAAGACCTGGGTAAAACTTTTACCCGCTAATGAGACCAGCAGACCTGTGTTGTGTACGTAACCTCAGACAAAAATCAGTTATTAGTAACATGCATGTATTTTTATGACCTATTCTTCAAAACCCTTTTCACTATTTTATTAGGTAAACAACAGCTTTAAGGTGGTGCAGGCCACCTGCATATTGTGATGTATACTCCCTACTGAAATAAAAAATAAAGTATAAATATAATATTTTACCCCAAAATAATGCTACCTAACAGTGAAACGCAATGAGTTAGAGCATTTCCATGTGTTTAAGAGCATTGGGGTCCAAGGAGTATTTTTGGTAATTTTACTATTGATATAAATGAATTTTAAAGGGGGGGGAGGGTCTGGAAACCGTACTCCCACCCCTTCTCTAAATCCGTGCATACGATGATGAACATGTAGGCACTCAGAAGCAAATTTAATGCCGGCAACCGCCGCGGGGAGGGGGCATAATTTAATTTTGTTTGTAATATATAGACCATTATACCTTCTATGACATGAAATGTTAATATCATTGATTAACTTAAAATTCACATGCAAACAGTTTAACCCCAGACTGCACATAAAGTGCTGCTCATGTGTATTATTATATGTGGATGTATTTAGATGTATTACTGGAACCTGCATGTGGTCTTCATTTTTAATTAAACTGGTACAAAACAGTGTTATTTAGGGGCAAACACTTGGTGCGGGTATTACTGTCTAATGACAGCATCTAGTCAAATTATTTGGAATGAAATCTATTGATACTTAGAATTTGAGGAAAACAATCCGATTTGATCATTCTGCCCCAAATCTACTATTTAAATCTCTTTTTAGTGGAGTGTAAAATTGAAGTCATTGTTAGAATGTTCTAAGCGAAAAAAATACTTTTAAAGATATTACAAATGATTGTACTGTTCTTTATGCAAGAAAACATTTTTTAATGTTCCCATGGTTGATTTCAATCATTACAATTACAATTATTCTACATTTATATATAAAGACAAACACACCACCAAAAAGACAGGACACAACCTTTTACTCTCTCACTAATTCTAAATGTACATTTACTAATGGGTTATAAAACTGTCATAATGTCTTTGCATCAATATACCTGTTGATATAGATATATGTGTAATGCCCATTTTAACAAGTGGGCATACAGAGATGATTAAAAAGAATTAAACATGACAGTGTGTGTTTGCAATAAGATTTCCAAGTATTTTCCAACTGGTAATAAAATCATCGCATCTAATTTTTAATGCAAACAACTTTTTCTCTATCAAAAAATATGCCAATATTGATTTCATTATTTCGATAATATGTAGATCAGAACCTTTCCTTGATTCGTAAAAAATACATTGCTTTGTTATTAATGTAAATATATAAGCAATATAACTTTGTTCTCTTGAATAGCCAAATATTACCTCAATTAATAAGAAGTTCTCTAATTGCACCCATACTTGATTACTTTTATGACAATAAAACAAGCAAAATAAATGTTCAATAGACTAGGGTTCTTTTGTTCAATGGCATGTACTTTTGCAATTAAATAAATATTTGTTTATTTGTAGAACTCTATGGAATATCCGATATTCGAACCATAATAGTTTACTGTCTTTTGTACAATTAAATAATGCATTATACTTTGATTTCCAACTAAATGTAAGACAGTTTCAGTGACTTGATTTAGGTATGTAAATGTACCATTTGGAGCCCCCCTCCAGTGGCGTAGCGCCCTTTACGCAAAAACGCAAATGAATACACACAATTTTGCAAAGCATTCGAGGTCTTATGATTTGAGTTTCCTATTGTTTGCAGGTAAACAAATCGTATTGAGACTCCACTGAATTATAATCTGCATATTTAGTATTCAGTTCTCATCGTAAACCATGCAATTACTACGATTCCGGAAAATACCGTCAGTCTATACTTACATGTTATTTAAAATCGGCGGTCGGGTGATTAAAATTTTGACAAAGTCACAATACATTGTGATAAACTTGATCAAAAATTTGTCATTTAGGTAAGTAAATTACGGTTTGAATAATAGACCTGTTTCAAAACGCCTATTATCTTTAGTCATATGCAGTTGGTTTCCGCTGGGGTATCAGTGTTTCATATATAATTACACATTCTTTTAAAATTCAACATTTCCCTTACACATACAGTAGGCCTATGTAAAATTGTACCATTTACAGACAGTATATCATCATCAAAAGCCTATAAATCTAAAAGCTAAAACCTAAAATCCAAGAGCATCGGGGGTCTTGAAATTGTAAAGAAAATATTCGAAGAGTACCAGGTAAATAATGTTTGTCTCGGAATTCAGCAACTTTTGTTCATATTGATTGGAATCATAATACTTAAAAAATGTCATATTTTTAAGGCTGTTTTGTCATTTAAATAACATAAAATCCAGGGGCTTCCAGACCCCCTACCTTTTTTTGAATACAGTAAATCAAAAGGTAGCTACGCCACTGCCCTCCCATCGTTATACTTCTTAATTAATTATGCTCTTGATATTTTATAAAATAACTTTTTGTTTTGATTTGAACATATTTTATTGTATACATATATAAAAGATACATATGCAAATGGTTTGGACACAAGTTCTGACAACTTACTAGGTCTTTACCATTAAATAGAAAAATTATACAAAACTTACAACTGTTATTGCATGATATAGAATTATTATTACGATAAATGAAAATAAGTGATATATACGAAAATAAGAAACATGCACATAAATTATATTAAACAAATCTACGAGTTTCGTTGATGTACAATCGAACTAATGAGAATAACGGCTTGTTAATATCAATGGATAATGACTCATTGTCCCATAATAAAAGATGAGTATTAATTATATGAAAATGATCTAGTTGTAGCAGATTAAGAAAAAAATTATTTCTAGCAATTGTATAATTTTTGCATTTGAAGAAAAAATGGTAAGCATCTTCGTGTGATCCACAACGACAATTAAAGCTTTCTATGATATTTATTTTGTGTAAATCATAATTGAGTAATATGCAATTGTGTCTTAGCTTGGTATGTATTATGTTTAGCTTGCGCTTACCATGTGTAAAAAAAGAGGGAGCTCTAGCTATGTTTTTAGATTTATATAATGAATTCTTAAATCTTTGTATGGAAGTTTCATTTCTTACTCCTATACTTAGTGTATTCCACAATTGAATTGTGTCCGGTACAAATGATTTCTTAAATAATTCTGTTCTACACCTAGGTAAACTATAATTTTCAATGTTCCTAGTTCTATATGCAGAGTCGTTACTCCTTGTATTAGGGATGATCTGAGATAGATATTCAGGGACACCCTTGTTGTGGATCTTGTACATAGTGGTAAGTTTAGACGTCATTCTTCTAGCAGAAAGAGATTCCCAGCCCGTTTCAAAATATAAGGATGTTTTGATGCAATAATTGGTAACCCTGTAACAATGCGGGCAGCATATAATTGAACTTTTTCTAACTTGTCAATGTCATATTGACTACAGCCATCCCAAACATCTGAGGCATATTCGAGAATTGGCCTTACGAAGGTAATATACATTTTGGAAAGGCTGCTTTTTCCAAGACTAAATTTAAGTTTTTTCAAGAGACCTAATTTTTTTAGTGCTTTGTTTACTATAATATTAATGTGCTCCGACCATTTAAGATCGCTTGATAGATGTAAACCTAAGTGTTTGTGTGTTGTGATATATTCTAACTTACAATGCTGAAAAAATATGTCAGGTAGTTCATAGCTAGATTTTGTAGTAAAAAAGACAGCCTTAGTTTTGTTTGGATTGAATTTAAGTAACCATCGACTAGACCACTGTTCCAAAATGTATAAATTATGTTTGATATTGTGTTCAATGCTAGATTAATCATGCGATGCATATTGCTACTTGTTTAGTCTAAATAATAAATTAATTAAAACATGGGGTCTCTCGCTTTTTGCATGTTAAACCAGTATACAATGTACATACAATAAGTACAGAATACATACTCATCCTTTCTGTTTCTGTATTTTCCCTTTACAATTAATTTAGGATGCTGTTGAAATGAGAAAGTATGATCATATGCAGTTGCATCAGTAAAATAAATTTATACCAAATGAATGCAATGTTGTATTAAGCTAGATATATATCAATGAAAATTTCGTCGGGGCCAATTTTCGTGGATTGAGAGATTTTTGCTTATTCGTGGGGATGTAATTACGTTGATGCGTCGGTTTTCAGTTTCAATAGGAATCTTTTAAAATTAGTTTTCGTGGAGGATGTAAATTCGTGGGTCAGGGCTACCCACGAATACCACGAAAATTGAGCCACCTCGAATTCTAATGATTCCACAGTATTTGTTTTAAGGGTTTTTAGAATTTCAACTTGTTTGTGTCCTAGATGTTAACCAGAGGAGACACACTGCACACAAATGGGAACGTAACATTGTTCGCAATAAAGTTCACATAATTTTTGGAAATGTTTTGTACATTCAGGTGAGAATCCCCTCTTTTTGAATGTTACTACTTTGTGTTCTTTGGATTCATCTAAGAGGTGTTTCCCCACCCAGGCTACACACAGATGTATATGACAAACATCACAGTACATAGGGGGGTCCGGGGTCTCACAGGGATGACACCGTAACACATCCTGGGCCCACGTACGGCGGTCCATGGTCAGACACCTTGATATATTGGTTTAGAGAATTCTGAAGAAAAAAAATCATCAGGTCAACTAAATGTTTTTGGTTTTTTTCAATATGAATATCAAACTAATTTTTGTTCAGAAAAAAACCCCATGCGAACCTTTGCAAGACTTAGTGCAAGTGATCGAACAAGTTTACGTTCTTTATTATGACCAGAGATATAAATGTTATTTATGTCCCTGCTGTGACCTTTAGATAAGATAAAATTCTTTGCATATTTATACCTAATTTAGCGTTTAGATATAAAACAGATCTTTTTTTCCCGATAAAATATACTAACAATTGTCATATATAACTCAGAAAACACCGATTATTTGTTCATAAAAAACAACAAACCTTTACTTTGCAACATGGCAATGCAGGGAATTTACTTCCTGATCTTGTCCCTTATGGTGGTGTGACGCGCTTTACTTGCCCGTGAAATGATCACGTGGTAACATGCAGTGGTGGTAAACAAGAATAGAAAAGAGAGAGAGAGAGAGAGAGAGAGAGAGAGAGAGAGAGAGAGAGAGAGAGAGAGAGAGAGAGAGAGAGAGATGGAGAGAGAGATCTGAATTAGTGAAACAAACCTAACTATGATAGATAAGTACTAAATATATACATGTATATGTACAAAGTGCATATATTATAGGTATTTTGTCCGAGTTAGTTTTCAATGATTGAGAGGATACAGCAAAATTAGATGGAACCAAAAAAATTATTAGTTGTACAGCTTAAATTTTAATGATGATATATTTATAAATCTGTAGCTAAACGTTTTACTATTTATATTGAATTTATTTTTTTGTTATATTAATTTACATGAATCTGCTATGACTTGTGTAATGTTTGTCCTCCCATCATTCACACTTTACTGTTCAAGAGACATTAAGAATAGAGCACGTGTTCTTCAGGCCGGTGTTGTATAGCAGTTTTTCCCCCGTAGTAGCTTTTCCCCCCGGAAAACCTACTATATAGTAGCCTTTCCCCCCGGGGGGAAAAGCTACTATATAGTAGCTTTTCCCCCATAGTAGGGGTTCTCCCTCACGTTTTTGGTTCAGATTTTATAAAAAATATTTATGGAAATACAGTAAGGATTAAAATCAATGTTTCTTCACTCCCAGGTTGCATACATGTATATCTGCATTCATCTGTACAGGTTAAGTTTCGTTTTGCCGATTTATTATTTTTATAGACAATGCTGAAAGTTGAACATGTGTGTAATGGAATTACACATAGACCTTAACTTAGGTAATTTATTGAAAAAAGTGTTTACAAGTTATAGACTTCTATGCATAATTCTGTGTTCTGAAATTGTATTAAGCGAGAACGTTTTAAGAATTTTTTGATAAATCTATCAGACTGTTTGTCTGTTTGTGAAAATTTCATCCAGGCTAAACATCTGTTTTAGAGAAATTTTGTTTCCGATGTTTCAGAGCCCGATTTTTAAAATCCAATTATAATAATTATAGTGCATATTCTTTAGGGTCCAATGGCTCAAAACTAGAGATGACCATATCACCATATTTTTAATAGTGGCAGTGGTTTACCACTTGAAGATGACTCTGAAAATTTCAGCCCTCAGGGTAGGGGCCCTTGTTTCAGAGCCCGATGTTTAAAACCCCATTGTAATGATTAAATAGTGTTCTATACATGTAAGTTGGGACACGAGTCTCAAATTCTAGAGATGACCAATTAACCATATTTTCACAGTGATAGTGGTATACCACTAGTAGATGACACCGAAAATTTAAGCCCCCATGCAGGGTAGGAGCCTTTGTTGTTTTCGAGCCCGATGTTTGAAGTCCAATTATAAAGAATATGTATTTTTTAGGGCCCCATATCTCAAAAACTATAGATGACCACATGAACATATTTTTACGGTCATTTAAAAGTAAAAACATCATTTACAAATACACAATCACTCATATATTTCTTAATCAAAATGATTGAAAATTACGTTTAATTCTGCTGCTTTTTTTTAAAATTTACGAACAAAATAATTAGATTAAATAATCAATGAACTTTTATTCATAAAAGGAGACACCGAAAATCAAAAATAAATAACCAACCTAAGCACATATATACTACTTTTTCTCTTGTTAGTTGATTAGAAGAACAAGCTTATATTTAAAAAAAAGTCAGCTCATCACAATATATGTGTTGGTTGTTTTTTTTTTTGGGGGGGGGGTTGTTTTGATTTTTTAATTACCCTTGTTTAATTGTTCGAAGAAATAATATGGTACACAAGTAAATCTTTATTGCAAAAACAAACAGTATAAAATTTTTAGGTAATTGAATCGTATATCTTGATTTATATGGCATCGTTTTCAAAATTGTATATTTATAAATCACGTTGCAAACCTAAAAGTGGAAAAATTAGCAAATAGTGAGTGACAATATAAACATAAAGTTAGTTCAGGCTCCATTTCACATTTTCCAATGTAACCAGCAAAGATACCGACATTGTTCTGGTTGTGAAGACATTTCATTGTTTTTTAAAATGTTTACATCATAATATCTCGCGTTTCGTAGAAATGTGCTTAAAAATATGAATATGCGTAACTTTAAATCCAAATGGTAAACACTAACTTTACACATGCTTTTAATACATAATTAAAATACCCCTTACCCATGATGTAGAACCCCATCAATCAAAGTCAAACTAAAACATTTCAGTTTCTCATCATATCATTGCATCCTGTCTCCCGTTTGATATTTAGAAGAAGAAATATATAATTGTTTATAAGATCGTCAATTCTAACGGTATTGATTTAAAATGGATAGCCTTTTGGACGAAGGGAGTAATATATTTCCACTTTTTATTCCCTTCCTCTACAAAATTAAATCAAGATTGGTCAGTTAGTTCCATAGGAGAAGCTTATGCATTGATAATAATACATTGGAAAATTAAAATTCCAAAACCGGCGTATTTTCACTCAAATGTGTTCTCACGTATTCATAACGTCGAAGTCAAAACTGTAGATAAGCATCGATTAGATAAAAAAGATTCGAGGTATTCCGAAATCCGTGTAAAAGGTGTTCCAAAAAGGTTTGAGAACAGGTGAAATAAACGATGATGACACATGAATGTTATGAAGGCGCATGCCTTAGTTCATATATGGGGTTGAAAAACCATGTATTTTATTCTATGTATTAATACATGCCATAATTATCCTTTTTTGTGAGAAATTAATATCATATCAGTTATTGCAAATTATTGTCACGAATGGTCCGCAATAAACATGGCCGGAAAGTAAAAATGGGGGAAAATCCACTATATAGTAGGTTTTCCGTGGGGGTAATCTGGCTATAAAAAGGGGGAACACTCTAAAAAAAGTTTTACTATACATTTTTAAAATAAGAATTTGAATTAAGAAAAACTATAAATATTAAGTAATACAATTAGTCAGAATAGCAAGTAAAAGGCAATCTCGTTTAGTAATTGGAATCGTAATTAGTAAATACCACCAATACAATTACTTATGATTTATTTTACTCATCAGTTCTGCAATTACTTAAATGCATATACAGATTGGTTATTTATTTACTCAATGTAATACTTATTTTAAGTAATCAAAATCATTTGTTATAAGTAATTTAATTACTTGTAGTAGACTATTTACTTTTTTGCAATTACTAAAATGTATATAAATATGTTTTTTATTTACTCAATATAATTCTCATTTCAAGTAATCAAATCTAATATGGTTTGTTATAGGTAATTTAATTACTTGTAGTAGACAAATTTATTACTCACTATTTCCTTTTTTTGCAATTACTAAAATGTATATAATTACTTGTTATTTATTTACTCAATATAATTCTCATTTCAAGTAATCAAATTCATTTATTTTAAAATATTCTCTAATTAAGTAATAGCAATACTTATTTTATCTAAATAATTTACTTAATTCATACCAATATGGTTTACCCATTTGTTTTTTACTTGTTGTAGACATATTATTCTCCAAATATTATATCACATTGTTTTTAAAAATTGAACGTCTAAAATTATGTTTCCATGCACTCGCTGATAACTGTGAACTAAGAAAATTTTAGGTAATAAAAACCCAAGACAACTGTGTAAATCAATAAATCTGTAATACCATAACACATATATAAGTTAATTTCCACAAACAGTTACCGCAAGCTTACAGATAAACATAGCAACTTTAAGATATTACAACATAAAAACAATTAATAAACACTTATAATTATTTAATATTAATTAATAATGAGTTACTTATACATGTACTATATTGCTTTTTAATCAATTTACAAATAACTTCAACTGGTGATTAACAAAGATGTTTAACTTAAACAGTTGCAGCAAAATTTGAGATAAAGGACACAAGTAAAAATTATTAACTTTGAATTTTGCACATTTTATAAATTTCAAAAATAAACACAAAATTGATGAACAAACCATAATGAAATTTGACTAATAGTACTCAACCAATCGGTGATGATTTGTTGCTGCAGATTGATAAACTTGAATGCAGTTTGATCACAACATGCATGCACAGATGGACTTGGACAAAAGTTCACAATGAGCAAAGTTCAAACCATATAGTTCTCAATTAAGCCTTGCAAGGTCACTGGTCATATTACAATTAATCACGGCAATCTTTAAGGCATTCTTGATGTCTTTTTATGACAGTCTCCTGTATGTGCTCTCCGATTTAATTTCACACATAAACAATATCACACAAATAGCCGAATATCACAATAATGTCCACAATGGAATGGTCAGACTTCAGCTCTGTTCTTTATATGCCTTTCTACGTAGCCTTACACAAATTCTGTTTTCACTCTTTTTGGTTTGGCGAATGCATAATTTGATCATTAAATCAGTGAGTTAGTTCATGCAAGGTTTTCTTTAGGTCTGTGTAACCCGGTCACCAGGGCAGACACCTATTGGGAAGATAAATAGATTTCATATAAGCACATTTTTTTTTCAAATTTAAAGCAGTTTCTAAGAAAAACAAGTTAGCCTATCATATATCATACTTACTCCATCTATTAATCTATATCAGTATATACTATATAGCTACAAATTTGCAATACTAACTCTGACTATGTGAGTAGAACATGAATTCTTTTATTTAAGTAATAAAAATGTAAGTCATATAAAATTTACTTATACACTATGTAATGATAATTATCTAAATTTGGCGTTGTTTAAATAAATTTTGAATTCAAATTATTTTTTCATGCATCACAACGATGTCAATAACGAGCTTTTTGCTTGATTCGACACCCGGCAGAGTCCAATCCACACTTTGCAAAAGTTGATCCCCTTTGCGGGGTCAACCCAAAGGTCAAAAGGGAAAAAACAACTTTTCCCTTCTTTATGCAACCAAATATTTGGGCGTCCTGTGAAGGGGTTTCCTGTGAAGAAATCTCTTGGGATTTAATTTATTCCTTTGATGTGTGGTTTGTCCCAACTTGGGGCAATCTAAATTCACAAAAGAAACCGATTTCTAATGTCAAATGACGAAGTTACAATCCTCTAAACTACAAAGGCTACTGTGAGAAATATATGGGTTTTTCCCCAAAGATGGCGGCCAAGGGAGATAACTTTTGTAAAGTGTGGATTGGTCTATTGTCATAGGGACAGCCTTAAACTGTTAAACTCATTATAAAATATCACCGTTTTTCGTTTTATATTCAAAAAACTGTTTAAACTGCCATTCAACGAATATATTTTCATTACTTCACTTACTTTTTCAAAAACGTGCTCATGATCATGCATGAGATGGTGCATGTAGTGGCCTTGGGTGTTGAGACTCGATTCATTCACTTATATTCGTCCTCTGTTTAGCCGTGGATATTCCAAAAGTAAACACTCCATTGACAATCATTCTCTTATCTTGTGCACAGCCTTATTCCCTTATTTTCATTCATTTTACCATCTCGGTGATGGCAGACAACATGGCAGCATCGAATGTGAAAATTGGCGGCTAGCTATTGATCGACCAATCAGCGCGCGCGTAGCGTAACATTGAAACAAAAGTAAAAGTACAAACAAACACTGAACAGCATACGAAAAATTCTTCAATCTTCATGATTTAACATCAAGCGGTTTAGACACTATTATACCTTTTTGAAAGCAAAGGAGATATATGCCATTTCTGAAAAGCTAGTCACTTTCAAATTTCCTATTGTATTGCCCAACCTGTCTGTGTGCAAACTCTCTCTCTCTCTCTCTCTCTCTCTCTCTCTCTCTCTCATAATATACTTATATAGTAAGTCTTTTTTTGCTTTCAGTATATGATAGTTCTTTATCATAACAAATATCAGTAAAGGAATTATTATAACTTAGTAAATCATGTTAAGTATATGATAGTTCCTTATCCAGCTGTTATCATAACAAGTATCAGTAAAGGAATTACTTAGTAAATCATGTTTTGTTTTTAGTAAATGATTGTCCCTTTTTTCTTAACAATAATCAGTAAAAAGGAACTACTTAGTAAAACATTTCTACACATTAAGTAAATGTAAGTAAAATATTTTTATTTAGTAATTGACATGAAGTTCAGTAATTGTTTTAAATTTGTAAGTAAATGTTAAGTAATTACCTATTACTTATTAATATGATTTTTAGTAAAAAATGATTACTAAGTAAAACTTTTTTTAGAGTGAAAGCCCACTATATAGTCAGCTTTCCGTGGGGGAAAAACTGCTATATAGCCATTTTTCCGGGGGGAAGAACTGCTATATAGCCATTTTTCCGGGGGGAAAGATGGCTAGGGGGAAAAGGCACTATATAACACCGGTTATTTTATATTCATCTTCATGTATATTGGAAATGTGTGGTCCTGAAAATTCTTTTCTCATTTGTAAAAATCCTAGTCAATGCATTTATATTTATATCACACTTAAAGTTTACAAAGTAGAACGTTTTAATTGATACATGTTATAATGTCAAATATTTTAGATAAACTTAAAAACTGCATGCATTTTATCAACTCTATGCAAATCGCATGACTGAAATATTTATGTAATATAAACCAGTTAGTTTACATTTTTACTAGTCAAAGAAACAATTACATTTATATGTTTCATTTTCACAATTTTTTCAAGGAGAAAAGAATGCCAGTTTGAGGAGACACCTGGTGGATTCTGTCCATCAGATGTACCTGGTGTCTGCCAAAGATCTACACAACACAAGTCCCCAACTCCATAAGTCAAAGGCTTTGATTGGGGTTAGTACATGTAGCCAACATATCAAAGGCACTTATTGGAGTGGCTATATATCAACGACACTTTCTGGGGTAAGTACATGAAGCCAACAAATGAAAGGCAATTATTGGAGTAGGAATATGTAGCGAACAAATCAACTTTTTACAGTTATTTCATGTAGGGTATATTCTTGAATCAATGATCTACTCACTTGGTTTTAAATCATCAAAAGTGGGATGAGGGCGTGTGATCATATAGTTAAAGGGAGTGGGGGTTATTCTAAAAATATAATGTAATTTTAGTCATTGGAGAGGCTTAGAATTTGAAAAAGAGTATTGAGTTTAGAAACTATAGAAATGATTATTATATTTAAATTAAGTATATGTATAAAAAAAACCCCAAAACCCTGTAATATATGTTATGTTCTCAATGTCTAATAAAAAATCGTTGGTACATGTACGTGTACATTAATCCAGAAAATTATTCAATTCTGAAGTAGCCACCACACTGTTACATGAAGTACAATTCAAATCAATGAAATAAAATAAAACCAAGTAAATCCTCAACGACATGCCATCTTTTTTTTCTTTCTCGGAGAGACTCACTGGAACGGAAACAAATTTCTGTTGGAGATTTATGATGAACAAATCTCTACTGGCACTTCCAACGGAAGACCTTGTACTGATTCTGTTGGAAATTCTTCATTATTATTTTTAGGGTCTTCCGTTTCCAACGGAAGACCCTTTTGTTTTTCTTCGGATTCTTTTTAGGGTCTTCCGTCTTCAGCGGAAGACCCTTCTATTATTCTATTGTTTCTTTTTCACTTTTCTTATTAGGGTCTTCCGTCTTCAGCGGAAGACCCTTCTATTATTCTATTGTTTCTTTTTCACTTTTCTTATTATTAAGGTTTTCCGCTGGGAGCGGAAAACCTTACTATTATTCTGAAAAATTTTCAAATTTCTTATTATTTTTTTTTTCTTCTAGACGCCAACTTTGATCCTTAATATCTCGCTCGTTTGTTCACCGATTGTTTTGAAATTTTCAGGACTGATAACATGCCGCGTGATGTTGTCGTTGCATATTTTAGTTGAGGAAAATCCCTATCCGGTTTTGAGTTATTCCCCTTTTAGTAAAATTTAACGACTTCTTTTGTCCAGGGGGTTTAGCTTTAACGATGACTGGCAGAGTCTAAAAGATGGGCTGGTTTGGAAGCTAATACATTGAATTTGTGCGAGATATATTTTATTTATTATTTAAATGCAAATAAAAGGGGTGGTATAGATGTTGAAATAAAGGTAAGAAAAAAAATCAAAAAAATTCGCGTATTTTCCGTGTTAGTTTTCTACCTGATAAAAATTTGTTATAACATGTATTTTAAAAGTTCTTGGTCTTACTCAGACCTTTCATTCGGTATGCCGAAAAAAGGGCTGGCCCTTATAATTAGGGAGTTAGAGGCGTCCAAAGTTTCTTGTCAATAACTTAAAAAGGAATAAAAATTTCTAATGCATTATTGAAGCAAAGTTGTAAAGAAATTAATTTTAAATCCTTCTATAGTATTCAATTTAATGTTTTCGTAATTTATAGTCAGTATTTGCAGAAACAATTGTTGTCAGTTTGGTCCATTTTTGTGGGGGTGCGCACGTTTATGAGGTTATGAAAGGGCCTCTTGTAATGCACTAACGGATACATGTAGTGCGCAAAAATAATTCCACATAAAATTCCCAAATGTTTTTATTCATATGTACAATTTCATTTCATATAGATGAACCTCTTTGACCTTATTTTTGTTGTTTGTTTCATAACTGTGCCCCTGTCTATATTTAGATGCATTACGAGACTCAGGTAACCGATCGATAGGAGAGTCGCTAGCTGTATTGAGGCCGTCGCCTAGACGATAGTGCATGTGCTTGTAGAGCTGGACGTTCACGTTTAACGCCCCACTGTGTTACTGTAACAGAGACATTTTGAATTGTTTCAGTACTGGGAGATGTGTTAATAAAATGGTTCCAATGCATGGTAATTAAACTCAACTTTTCTACAATACGTATACACGGCCGTCTTATAAAGCACAATCTGTATTACTGACATGACAAATGTACGCTGGCAATTTAAACGAACGCGGGATTGCTCCCGATAAAACAATTCTTTTAAATAAAAAAAAAATAATACTGATTTGCGATGGATAATATATAATTATCATCGTGGAGATGATTTTAAAAAGTGAACTTAATATTCTTATACGATAATATTTGAATCCAAAGCCGCTAGTTTTAAGTTACGGTTATTAGGGATATTAATTATGACTTGCCCCGCGTTTCAGGTTTTTTACTTGCAAAACATCTACAAACGAAAATACCAAACAACCTTCAGCAGCAACTTATAAATTATTTATTCCATTCAATGAATTTTATAAATGCTTTATCCTTGTATACATTCGCTATCTTCCATGGAAAAAAGTGGCATGGAAAAAATGTTGTTCAATGTTCATCAAATACGCTATAGCCTTAGCAATCGAAAATAATTAACAAACTGTATATTGATAGATTGACATATCAACAAACATTCAGACCCGCAATGGGTTTTTTTACAAGTTCTATAAAATGTAGACTCAATGACTGAATTCTTTACCGTTTTCCGTGTTGTTTATTTTGAATCACGTGTGTACGTTATGTGTAGCCATATAGATGAACACTTTAACTGTTTAATTTTTAAAAGAAATTGTGTACATGCAGAGCAATGCAATACTAGGACAATTAAATTCCAACAATGTATATGGTGAGGCCGGTCAGACTGATACTGGTTCTGCTTGTTCTACAAATAGCGAATGTAAGACGAAGTATTTGGGTGTTATATTTTAAACAAATATAAGTATTGCTTTCTTAAAAGCTTGCATTACTCAACAAAGTATTTTATTGGAATCATTCTTAGTTACGTTAAATGCAAATATGTACCGCTCGGTCTGTATCCCGGAAAAATTGACTACCATCCGAAATTTTTCATACAAGGTCTACAGACTTGCAGCTAACATTACCTTTAAAAATACATTTTAGAATTTGCCGCTGTTTATAAATTCATTAAAAAGACGCACAGAATCAAGTGGTAATATGTCGTTTGATATGGGATTTATGACGTCTATTTTTATTGTTTTCATTAAAATTATTTCATTATTTCAAGCTTGTGGGTGGAATGAAATAAGTTTCACATGTTATATGACATAAAGATGTCCTCTCCCCACTTTTTTCTTGCAGCAACTATTTTTTTTACATAAAAAATTGAATTATCATGGAGTTGCCCCCCCCTCCCCCATTTTTGTGGCATGTAAAAAAAAGGTATAAAAATCATGAAATTATGAGTGAAATTTTGAAAATTTTGGAAAATTCTAAAAAATTTTTTTCTTTTTTTGCTTGTCAAGATTTGTTGGATGAGTTTGCCCCCCCCCCCCCCCACTTTCAAAAACGATGCTTCGTGCTTGGAAATTACTCATTTCATTATTCCCCTCTTTAATAAACAAACAAACAAACAAACATAACCGATCCAGATAAATATAATTACATGTATCAAAAATAAACTTCAAAAACAAACTACACATTCATCCTTCACCCATAATATTGCCTTTTCGATATTTGTCATCGTTGTAGACCCGTGTAACAATCTGTTACATTATATATGTAAGTAGGTGCTTGCACGACAAAGAACCCCTTGCTGATCTACATTTTCATTAACGCATACAAAGAAAAAATATATTTTGATTTATTTTTGAATTTCTTTTGATGTAAAAAAAAAAAGAGAAGAAATTGGTTCTCAGTCTCTCTTTATGCCTGTTTGTTAGCGGTTAATCCAAGTTCATTTTGAATATCCTTTTGTTATTTAAAAAATGCGATGTAAATTTTTTTCATGCAATATTTCGGATAAAGCAATGAAGAGTTGTTTCTTGAAATTTTATTAGACCATAAAATTGTAAAATGCTAACATTGAAAATTGTGCCCGATTTCTTTCTTTTTTTAAGGTAAAACTTTTTTGATTTAAAAATGATTCTTTGAGACAAACAAATTGACATATTCAATAAGAGTTTGACAATCTCTAACTGCAAATCTGTAGCTTTTAGTCAGAAAAAGAATCGGATGGACGACCTAGGACACAGACGTCCATCCGAATTTCTTGAAAACTGCCATTATTTTCGAACGCGGACGCAATACTCACCGAGACTAAATGGTTCGTATCTTAAGTTTTAACTGCTTTGAAAGGTAATATTGGTTTTCTGATAATTATGAACATAAATAATTAAATTAAAATGGTTAAAATTATAGTAAAATTACCGGCATCGGTCTTCTCCGTGCGCGGATCTAGAAGGGGAAGGGTTCCAGCCCCCCCCCCCCCCCCCCCCCCAGCGAAATTTCTTTCAATTACGTGTACATTAAACTTACCAAATATGCCTCGGACATCCCTTGGCAAACTCAAATAACCGTCTGACTTTTCAACCCCCTCCCCGGAAAAATTTTCGGATCCGCGCATGTTCCCCCTCCTCGAAATACAAAATTATTCTTCAAAACCCCTTGTAAAATTTCCAGGATCTCTGCATATATACTAAGAGATTCATTGGCGCTTGCGTTCGATAAAAATGCGTGTAAAACGTTTGACAATGGTCTTTTTACCTTCGTACCGGGCATAACCACAGTCCCACTCTGTGAATAAAATGCGGCGAATCAAACTAGAGACAACGTGTTAAGATCTGCATTTGCTTATAAACATGTAGTATCATCGTGCAAAATGCACTGTTCAATTATAATTTTTTTTTTTGACTTTACTTGTAAAATTCGTAATTTTTTCTCACAGTTTATTTCTTACAAAGTTACTTTTTTATTTAGTGATTGACACTTTTAATTTTAGACTTTACATGTGATTTCAAAGAGACAGAGTGTCATGTCTCAAGGACTGTTAATCTCTTTAAACAACATTGTGCAATTATCAGATTTTCATTTCTTGGACATCAAAGACTCATTGAGTTTATTTAATTATTTTTATATCTGTGAACCTTTCACTCAGCTTACTTATATCATTACCTGTCAATTTATACTCATTGTTAATATTCTTATAAATAGTTATGTACAATTGTCAATGCGCAGTCTGGAATACGGCGGCCAGCCCCGGCCACGTCCGACTCTCCCAGAGTCTTGAGTCCAGAGGCCACTACTGGCCATATCCGAATTGTTTGTAACATGTCTGTCTGTTAAATTGTTATAATGTTGCCATCGTTGAGTCTCGTCCAATAATGTGGAATCCTGCATCAATTGCCTGTTTATTTCTCTGGAATTGTATACTGGTGGACCTTCGGGAATACGGCAAACCAACCCTTCGTTTTAGCTTACGGCCCACAGCGCGCCACAACCTTATACCTTATACACTTTACGCCAACATTCCCTCACCCGGTTCGTACTGCACACGACCGATGCAGATCCAGACGAATTCTCTATCACCGTAAAATCTACGCGGTCACAGAAATGTAATACTTTGTTTCTCAGTGTTTGCACATCTAATATTGTACTATGGTCAGCTATCAATTTTTTGTAATACGTCACAAGTATGACGCAGCTACGACGGAAAACCTAATCGTTGCTTGCAACGAACTCGTTTCTAGTTATTATTATTATTATTCTTTTTTTGTCTTACAAATTTTGTGCAGGCGATTTCTCGGAGATGACTCGTTCGATTTCCTTTAAATGTTCAGGGCTGATGCCTAGTCATATGAATTTTATACCGCCGGAACAATTTTTCAAAATTCACTTCCGGTCGGAAGTTATCGTCGTTTTACGATTTTTAAAAGTCGATTTTGTTGGTGATGTTTCTCAAAAACGAGTAAAGATAGAGAACTGAAAATTTCAGAGATGATAGATCTAGCAATATCCTCGTGCACCTCGGTCAAGAGAATGTTGGCCGTCACTTCCGGTCGTCACCGGAAGCAAATTTAAAAAATGAAAATTTTCAACTTTTTGTTTTGATATATTTTTTCAAATTAAATGATAGTGACCCTTTCACTGATTCAGAATATGTAAATAGTTTTAAAATCGATCAAGGCATTCTCGAGAAATTAAGCGTCAAAGTTCTGAAGCGGAGTCCGAGTAGCTCAGTCGATATAGTCGTGGACATGGCCCAGGCGACCCGGGTTCAAGCCTCGAGTGCCGCAAAATTTTTTCTCTCTTTTTTTCGCTTAGATCTACGATTTTATCTTTGAATTGATAAGTTTAATCTTATCTATTCAAAAATTGGACGGAAGACCCACTCGTTGCTCGCAACGAGATCGAATCTAGTTATTATTCTTTTTTTTTCTTACCGATTTTGTGCAGACGATTTCTCAGAGATGGCTCAACCGATTTCATTCAAATTTTAAAGATTAACGCGACCTTATCTGAAGTTTATTGTTTTTCATCCATTTTTGAAAATACACTTCTGGTCGGAAGTAATCGTCCGTTTACGATTTTTAAAAGTCAATTTTGTCTGTCAGGTTTCTCAAAAACGAGCGAAGATATAGAGCTGAAATTTTCAGAGATGATAGAACTACCGTTTTTCTGGTGCACCTCGGTATAGAGAATGTCCGCCGTCACTCCCGGTCGTCACCGGAAGGAAATTTCAAAAATTGAATTATTCGACTTTTTTATTTTTTAATATTTTTTTTTGAAATTTTTACACCTTATATATATAGTGACCCTTTCACTGATTCAGAATATGTAATTTGTTTTAAAATCGATCAAGGCATTCTCGAGAAATTAAGCGTCAAAGTTCTGAAGCGAGAGTCCGAGTAGCTCAGTCGATAGAGTCGTGGACATTGCCCAGGCGACCCGGGTTCGAGCCCCGAGTGCCGAATTTCTTTCCACCTCTTTTTGTGCTTCGATCTGATTTTTTTATCTTTAAAATGATGGATTCTGTTCTTTTCTGTTTTGATTTCGTAAAAGAAGTGACAATAATATCGCTTTTCCCCGTATTTGAGTATTGAGATCCATAGCTATGTATTCATACTGAAATAAAGTTAACATGTTGAAAAAAAAACAAAAGTTACATCTTTAAAACAACGCTTATACATTCTTCTAACATATGTATTTTGTTTAAAAATTGTGTAATATGTGATATTTAGAATTTAATATTCTCCGTTTAATATAGAAGTCACTGACCGACCCCCCCCCCCATTCATAAAATCATTTAGTTTTTCTGACCCGATTTTACTTGATCTTTGATCTTGGACCTTTAATATCAACTTAGTATCATTCTAGATTACTGTACTAATTACCAGACCAATTCGTTCATTATTAACAGAGTTATGAACTTTTTGGCATTTGAGTTTCAATCGTCGTGTTTGACATGTACTGTACAAAAAAAATCTAACTCCCGAGTCCTTCACTCAATTCTAGTGAAAATTCGTGAATATAAACCTCGGACCCCATTCTTATTGTCTGTCAAATATTCAGCGGATTGAACAATTAAGAAGAATCAAACGGCGCTTATAGCCTATACGCGGAAATAAAATTTACACACTACACGCACCGACCCCCCCCCCCCCCCCCCCCCCCCCCCCCCCCCTTATTCACAAAATCATTCAGTTTTTCTGGACTGATTTGACAGAATCTTTCATGTTGGACCTTTATTTTCAACCTAGTACCATTCTAGATTACTGTACTAATTACCAGACCAATTCGTTCACTTTTTAGAGAGTTATGAATTTTTGGACATTTGAGTTTCGATTGGCGTGCTTGACATGTACTGTAGAAAAAAATTTTAACTCCCGAGCCCTTCACTCAATCCTAATGAAATTTTGTGTAAATGTACCTCGGGCCCCATTCTTATCGTCTGCCAAATATGCAGCGGATTGAACCATTCAGAAGAAATTCCTGAGATCAAGCGGCGTTTATAGTCTGTACGAGGACTTCAAATTTACACAGTACAAGGGATGTAAGCAGCCGCGTAATATTTCTGTTGCATGTATATTTCTTGTTTTCCGTTTAGTCTGTATCTACGATAGCGTGTGAACTACTTATGAATGTTAAAACTGTGGAAATTACTGTCATCAAATTTTTACCGAATAAATTTACGTGATACTGATTTCGTCATTTCTACATTTATAATGATTTTATCAATCCTGTTGAAATAAAACAGTCAAACACAATAGTAAACGACACGAAAAAAAAATCTCAACACTGAAATACATGTGTAAAATGCATCAGTCATTGCTTTAGGACTTTACTTCCCCTAATTATCGTTAACCGAATCCGAGATCCACACCTCAAATTTCTACTTTCGATTTATTTACGACGAAAATCAAGCTCGGGTCTTTTCACCCCCCTCCAGACAAAAACACGCATCAATATTTCAAATGACTTCGCACTGTTACCAAACCTGTGTAGTCAGACATCTCACACATCGTTCCTCATCTCATACAAAAATTCAGCTCCTGTCCCGGGCGGAAACGCCCCAAATTCAAAGAGAAATTCGGGAATTATTTCGCGTCAGCCATGTTTTGACGTGAACCTTCAATGAAATACTGTTATGACACCTGCAAAGGCCTCGCCGGAGCCAAGATTTCTTCTTTCCCTCTCTTTCTTTCTCTCCATTTTTTTTTTTTTTTTTGATTTTCTAACCGAAATATTCAATTTAAAGGGGTTGTTTGACTTTAGTACAAGTTGAAAACACTCTTTCATTACGATTTTGACAAAAGCAGCCTACAATTATTAGGGTCTTCCGTCTTCAGCGGAAGACCCTTCTATTATTCTATTGTTTCTTTTTCACTTTTCTTATTAGGGTCTTCCGTCTTCAGCGGAAGACCCTTCTATTATTCTATTGTTTCTTTTTCACTTTTCTTATTATTAGGGTTTTCCGTTTTTCAACGGAAAACCCTTCTGTTATTCTACTGTTTCTTATTATTATTTTTTTTTTTTATCCGCAAATTTTGTGTAGGCCATTTCTCGTACATTTGTTGTCTGATTGTTATGAAACTTTCAGGGTATGTAGACAATGTTAATATCTAGGGACGTTTTTTTCAAATTTTTAAAATTCACTTCCGGTTATGAGTTATTGCCCTTTAATTGAAAATTGGGGGGTCTTTTGTCCAGAGTTGATCTCGGGAACTACAAAAGATAGTTGCATGAAATTTAGCAGAATTGTTGGTAACATTTTATAATTTTGCTGGCATGAAAATTTTGGCAAAATGTTTTTTAGTTTTTAAGCTATTTGCCGGTAAAGTTTAAGGTTTTGGGGGGTCTGAAATTTTGTTGCTTTTTGTATAATAACCTTTAAACTAAAAATAATTTGTTAATACATATAGAACAAAAGTTGTTTAGAATAACGAGAGCTTTCATTTAAAATTAAGAAAAAAGGGCTGGCCCCTATAATTAGGGGTCAGCAGCTCATACACCTATTTTTCTGATAGCAAAAATCGTTATCATTTTATGAAAAAAAATTAATTCAGTTATTGTTAATATATTAAATAATGTCATTTGGTATCAAATTTAAAAAGTTCTGTGCCCTATTTTTTTCAAATTTCATAAAACAAATATGTGTGAATCGTACATGAACGAGTTAATTTGTCTACATAGACACACAAACGAACAAATGCCGTTTTAAGGCCCAGGCATTTACTGCATTACATTGTGTTGCGTCTTAGATAAATTGTTGTGATTCAATTTCATTTTTTTTTTCATCTAGGCTATATCATTTATGAATTCAACTACTTTTTTAACACGTTCTAATCGGCCACGCAGAACAAATGTTTGCAATGTTTGTCGCGGACCCGCGAATGTAAACAGTAACGAACGGCATTGTAGAAAAGAGAGAGCGTAATGCAGAAGATAAGTTGTGCATTTTTCGGTTTACACATGCATTTTCAAGTTACTGTGAAACAGATGAACATGCACAGGGAACAATACTACATATTTGTATAAGGAGGGATATATTCTCGTGTGAATCGTTTACGAGGAAATTCTGACAGCCACACTTCTGTCGACCATGTCGACGGATGTTTATGTTTCCATTGATCAGCCGTTGATAAGCTACGAGTAATAAAGGGGAAAAGATGGACATTAAAGTGTGTGATCTATGTGGATGTTACTGAAGAAGGTGAGGCTTTTTATTCCTTTTTGAAGTTTCTTGTCTATAGTGGTTAAAATGTCAGCATGTTAACTGGTTAACATTTAGTCTATAGATGTGTACATGTAAGTACGTGCACACTGTCACTGATGTATGTTATATTTCTAGTCCAGACAATATAAATCCTTTTAACAGAATTGAATCCCAAATGTTGTACCTTTCACTTGTTTTTTTTCTCCTTTTTACCAGAATTTTGTGTAAATTACAATTCAATTTATTGACAAAATCCACATGTGGCGAAAGTCATACATACAGTATACAAATATACATGTAGTTGGTACTGTACATAGATTTTCTTATGATATGTCCATCGCATATGAATTTACAAATATATCTTGATGATTAAACATCTGCTGGGTTAAGAATTTTATAAGAATTACAGAGTTAGATGTTTTGTTATGGTGTGGGTGTTTGTTTACTAACGTGTAATTTTTACATTGTTTACTGGATGTTTAGACTTGCTCGAGGTTCATTGGTGACTGGAAAGGATGACCAAATTTATCTATTTAAAAAAAAATTAGATTGTGAATTTTCAACTCAAAATTCAAAGCAGGGTCTAATTAGAAACATATGATCATATTCTTGTGCGGAAGACTCCAAATGTAGACATAAATACCCTGTAGACATACATGTAACATCAAGTAAATAAAATTGTATACTTCAGACTTCAGAGTTAAAACATGACTAAAAAGTCTTTAATATTTTTATGATGCCGATCAATGTATCATTAGAGAGGTTTAGCAGACCAACGGGTAACCGGTACATGTACTTGTACATGTAGTTTACAAGTTAGAACTATGCGTACCACTCTACCAGTTCACATAATTTTTCTTGTTTAGCAGTTTTGATATGTACTTGAATTGTCCTTGTTAATGTTTAAAATGTAATTTTTCATTTATATTCTCTTTTTTTAATCTGACTACTGGCAGTACTGGCATGCCAGCAGTTCTTGTCAAGGACCATTTCTCGCTGGTGCAATGTTACATCATATTTTCGTATATAATTTTTTGTGTTGATAAAATGACGTAACAATGCACTGATGAAAAATGGTACTCAACGATAACTGATCGCAAGCCAATATTGATTAATTACAGACAAAAACTGAAGGTTGCAAGTGTTATTTTTTATTGAACACCATTGTTTAAAATAACTTTTTATATATGTGACGGTCAGACCGGTTTAAATACCAGTGTTCAGTTGGTAGAGCACCTGACTAGAGATTCAGGGGGACCAGGTTTAATTCCTGGTTTGGTCCTTCATTATTTCTCCCATCCTGTTACAATATTAAGGCTTGGACGTTTCTGTACTTAGCCGATTCGGTACATATCACTATACATGAGATGCGATACGATACATATCACGATACATTGCAACTAAATGAAAACATGAATAAGGGTTAAAAATTTATTCAATCTGTCGATGTATTACCGCATGTCCAAAGTTATTTTGATATATTTAAAATGAGCGTTGCACAATTTACAAATTACTTAAGTCTCATATACACTACATTTTCATTAACAAGTAATCCAAAAGTTGTCCACACTCCAGATTTAGCTTCCTAACAGGTTTGACAACTTTACGAGGTTTTCCGCCATCTTTGTACTTTCATATTAGGCGCGCAGACTAAAAATAGCCGATATATGAAGCTCAGATATTTTTGGAAAATAAAAAAAGTCCGCATAGGTATCGTAATGTATTAATGGTAAATGTAACAATCCAAATATCGTCAAAATAAATACCGTGGTGCATCGGTGGATCGTTCCATCCCTATACAATATTGGTGTTGTAACCAACCCCTGGAACTGACAGGTTAACTCCTGCCAGGGGAAGAGCCAGGGGTGATCTTTGAGGGTGAAGATCATTTAAAGGGGGGGGGATGTGATGGTCAGACTGGTTTGAATACCGGTGCCAGATACATGTAGCTCAGTTGGTAGAGCACTTGACTAGAGATTCAGAGGGCAAGGTTCGAATCCCAGTCTGTTCTGTCATTATTTCTCCCATCTTGTACATATATATCAGATCTATTCAAGTCAGTGTCAGCTACATTATGCATAAACAATTTTACCCGCTCCTAAACCACAAACTTTCTTATTAGTGGATTCAGCTTACCGCTGATTGGCTGCTGTTGCAGCAGACTTATAATATATGCACGCACAAAACACAATGAACTTATCAGAGAATGAAAAATTCATCGAGTTACTTTCAACTGTTGGAATTTGGGTATTTTTTTATAAATGTATACTTGTGACAAAACATATGATTATGTGGTACATGTACATACAGCTGTAGCTTTATGAAGAAAATTTGGGTTAGACATATATATCTACCATGCAAGTAAATGATATTTACTAAAACTTCCAATTTATGACGCACGAAATATACGCTACTTTTATAAAGATTGACATACATGTAATGTAACACATTCTGTGAAAAATAATCTATTAAAAATTCTTCATTAAGTTTACTCATACATGTTTTATGCTTATTACACATAGTATTGTTTTTAAAAAATGTAATTTAAAAGAAAAGAAACCAAAACCCTCGCCAAATTTATTTGCAAAATAAAAACCCGGTAGAATTGATAAAACATGGTATACCAGAAGGAAATACATGTACTTTGACGCTGTTCAGATGGGTAATATTCCTTTGTAATTTTCGAATTGAAATGCTTGACTGTTGCACTACAAGAAATAAACTCAGCGCTCTCTCTCTCTCAAACTCTCTCTCAATCTAATAAATGTCTATACCTAAGAATTTTTTTTAATATTATATTATGACTTGATATGCAAATTTTTGATCCTGTACTGCCTAAATGTTATGTCATGTATTGGGATATGTAATACTTATTACACTGCATGGTCAGTGTATTTTTTCCAGAAATAATATGCATATGTTAATGTAAACACAGCTATTACTAGTACATGTATGTAAAAACAGCTAATTATTTTTTTTTTATTTCAGCTCAAAACGAACTCTTGTTCCGACATGGCACCACATTGCTTTTACCTGTTGATTCTTGTGGGTCAACTCTTGAGATTAACCTGTCACCTCTATCCACATGCATATTCCTTGTGTTCTACAGACTTTTTACCGGTAATTCAAATTAAATCGGATAATGCATGAACAATAATGGAACTTTATGAAAGCATCATCCCATGTTGTGGTTTGTGTTTGATAAGAAATTATGAAAAACAAAATTAAGGCTCTTTAAAGAAATTCATAATTGTTGTGAAAATTTGTTTTTCAATAAAAGTATGCAATTATGTTTCCTTTATTTTTTATTTTATAAAGGTATTTAGATGTGTTTACATAATTGAACCCCCCCCCCCACCCCACCCCATCCAATTGTCTGCATTAAGATTACATTTAGGATATGTAAATGTACATTTGACTTTGAAATAACATCTGCTATGATAATTACTTTTGAAATGAACAAGAAACAACCTATTTCTACCTTTCTAAGGTATATATGCATAAAAAAAGGAAAAAAACATGTCAAATTTTGAACATTTTTCATGGAAATCAACTCTGTCTCCACCTACCTGGGTGTTTGAATTTTATTTTAATTTAAGGCAGATATCTAACTTGTAGGTTGTATCTTACTGTTTTAGCATGGTTAGAAGGAGACTAGAAATCAAAATAGATTAGATATTCACTTAATATGATTGTTAGCTTACTTTTTTTCATAAAAACAAGAAATCACAAGCAGGACAGCTGTCTATTTGTTAATTAAAATGGTGTAAATCATAAAATAAACAAATAATTAGGATCAAATTTTAGAATCATCGATGATTGTTTTCAAATATGTGTGAGATATGACTCAAGGAAATTGCCATAAGTTTCATAAAATTAGGTAAAACATTTTTAACCATGACTTTTTATGAAAATCAAAAGATGGGGGGGGGGGGTATACATGTAAGGATATTTCTAAGTGATGTGAAGCTTTTATCATGATTATATAATGTAGATGCATGTTGTATTGAATAAGGTTTCTTTTCAAAGGTGGTTGAACAACAATTGACCTCTAAAAGGTCAGGTAAAGATGTTTTACTATGGAGAACCCTGTAAATCTGTGTTTACTAATGGAAATTGGAAATGGGGAGTTCACTTAAATAGCCATATTTTTATTAAACCTCAATGGAATTTGCAATATGTGGTATTCTTTTTCTCAGAATTGCATTAGCTTTCTTATTCTAAGACAAACCGTCTTTTCATAAAATGTTAGTGTACTAATTGCAGTTAAAGGTACATGTACAAGGAATAGTTTCGGATAAAGAACCGTCAATATTTTTGTAAAATTGATAGTGACTGTACTTGAAGATTTACCAGTGTTGCGTAGATTCATGAAATGAATTTTAATGTTTATCAATAGTTAATGGGATGTCTCTTGTTGGGATTGGTAAGGCCTAAAAAAAAAATAGTGTGTTTAGGGTAACACTAATGAAAAAATTAGGTTAGGTAGGTGGGGATTTTTTTTAATTTTATCTATTTTTTTTGCCTGAATCCTAAGAATGTTTGTTTGTTTCATATCTAAAAACGTATTTTTTATTGGAAATAAGATAAAATTTACAGTCGGATAAAATCAGGCATCTAAAAATGGGAGGATCGGGCCATTTTTGTAGGTTAGGTCGGGTTACCCGAAACACACAACTTTTTTTTTTTAGGCCTAAGCAATATTAAGGCCCCTAATTTTAAGTACATGAGAAGCAGTAATAAATTGTGAAACTTGCGGCTTTGACTGTTGTGTTGCCTTTACACAGTGAAATTGAAGGTTACAAACTGGAGGTTATATAACATGAAATGGAGGTGGATGGGATATTATATGCCTATTTAGTATCTACTGGGTATGAGGACAATAGCAAGTTTATTGTCCCTCAAGACAGCAACTATTTCATGAGGCAAAGCCAAGGGAAATAGTTGCTGTGGGGTGGGACAATAAACTTGCTATTGTCCAGATAGTCAGTTAATTGGTATATTATTGTACCGAAGAAAACTTTATTTGTCAGCGATGCAGAATTTCTTGATGATAAACAAATTAGAGTTATCAAACTTTGTATTTAATGCGGTGATCTGATTAGGTCAGAGGTGTTCCGAGTTTAAAAAGGAGGGAAATCAAATTCTGCTGATGAATGGTTTTGATGACTATTCACCATGGGCAGATACCATGGATACTATTTCAAATTAGATAGAAAGCAAGTTTGTGTGGGCGCCTTCTAGTGATCAGTTTGTCCGTCTGTCCATCCGAGATCGCTTGACCGGAGCATAGCTTCTCTCCCCTTGGCCCAATCTGGCTCATAACTCATCCACAGGGTTCCTTTGGGTTAAGGATGTGCAGTGACCTTGAACCATGTTGTTAGGTATAAGGTTAAGGTCATAGTAGAATTACATATATAAAATCCTTGTCTGGGGCATATCTTCTCTCCCTTTGGTCCAATCTGGCTAATACTCACAGACTGTCTCTATTGTTAATCGATGTGCAGTGACCTTGCATGAAATTTCTAGGTAAAGGGTGAAATATCATATCGGATCATGCAAAAATCCTTTTTTCAGAACATATATACTTTCTACTAACCCCTATTTGGCTCAGACTTCACATAAGCAGAGCTTTTGAGTAAAGGGTGTGTAGTGACCTTGAACCTATTTTCAAGGTAAACTGTGAAGGTCATAGCAGAATTATATTTAAAAAATCCTTGTCTGGAGTACATCTTCTCTCCCTTTGCTCCAATCAGGCTCATACTTCACCCACATGATGCCTTTGATCAAAGGATATGCAATGACCTCTAATGATATTTGTAGATCAAGTGTCAAAGTCATATCAGATCACACAAAAATCCATATTTTAAGAGCATATATATACTCTCCTTTTAGCCCCTAATTGGCTAATATTTTGCCTAAACAGAGCTTATTGGTTAATGGCGTGCAGTGACCTTGAACCATGTCAATGTGAAGGTCATAGCAGATCTTAATAAAATTAGTTTTAGACAGTAGAATATTTCCCGGATATGCTTAATCTTGGTCAGATTGAACAAAAATGCCTATATGTTAGGGGCAATGAAATTGAATTAGAAGTTCTATGCCAGCTGGAATAATTTCAAGTTATAGGTCAAGGTCAAAGCAAAATTCTCTAAAATAACATCAGCGGGGCCCTTTGAAATGTTCACCATTTCAATGTTGTCTGGTTCATAGTAATTTTAAATAAAAATATTCACAGAGGAATAATAAAATTAAGTAAACTATACATCGATAAGTTTCTGACAATTGATGATGCAACAAGCGCATAGTACGAAAGGTCAACCCTTTGAAAAGCAGTGTAGAGGAAATGTTGCTCGGAATTATGTTTTAAACAAAATTGATTTTTTACGGAAATTTTAATTTTGCATTCTGGGTCAAGAAATTAGATGTTAGTTCCAGATAAAGTTACCTTTTACCTAAAATGAAGTCAAATTTGTTAAGTCGTACTTAAACACATTCTGATTTTTTTGTTAACTCGGTCTTGAAATGGTTATGTTTTTTGTTAATTTGTACTTAAAACCATTCGGATTTTGTTAAGTCATACCAAGAATCATTCGATTTTTAAAATCTTTTTTGTACTTAAGTTACTTTTGTCATTAGATTAAGAACACTGCTTCTTAGAGGTACTTCTAGCATTACTTTCGACATCAGCGGAAAACCCACTCGTTGCTTTGCAACGAGCTTTGCTCTAGTTCTTATTCTTTTTTTTTCTTCTTACCGATTTTGTGCAGGCGATTTCTCGGAGATGGCTTGCTTGATTTCAGTCAAATTTTCAGGAATGGTGCCTTGTCAACTCAAGTTTGTACCGCCGGAACAGTTTTTAAAAATTTACTTCCGGTCGGAAGTTATTGTCATTAAACGATTTTTTTAAAGTCAAATTTGTCTGCAACGTTTCTCAAAAACGACTGAAGATATAGAGCTGAAATTTTTAGATTTGATAGATTTAACGTTTTTCTGGTGCACTATTGTCTTAAAAAAGTCCGCCGTCACTTTTGGTCTTCTCCGGAAGGAATTTTAAAAAATTGAATTTTTCGACTTTTTTAGTTTCTTATATTTTTTTTTTTAAATTTTTACACCTGATAGAGACCCTCTTACTGATTTAGAATATGTAATTTGTTTAAAAATCGATTTAGGCATTCTTTAGAAATTAAGCGTCAAAGTCCTGAAGCGAGAGTCCGAGTAGCTCAGTCGATATAGTCGTGGACATGGCCCAGGCGACCCGGGTTCAAGCCCCGAGTGCTGCAAATTTTTTTTCTCTTTTTTTCGCTTAAATCTACGATTTTATCTTTGAATTGATGATTTTAATCTAATCTATTCAAAAATCGTACGGAAGACCCACTCGTTGCTCGCAACGAGATCGAATCTAGTTATTATTCTTTTTTTTTCTTACCGATTTTGTGCAGACGATTTCTCAGAGATGGCTCAACCGATTTCATTCAAATTTTCAAGATTAACGCGACTTTATCTGAAGTTTATTGTTTTTTATCCATTTATGAAAATACACTTCCGGTCGGAAGTTATCGTCCGTTTACGATTTTTAAAAGTCAATTTTGTCTGTCAGGTTTCTCAAAAACGAGCGAAGATATAGAGCTGAAATTTTCAGAGATGATAGAACTACCGTTTTTCTGGTGCACCTCGGTATAGAGAATGTCCGCCGTCACTCCCGGTCGTCACCGGAAGGAAATTTCAAAAATTGAATTATTCGACTTTTTTATTTTTTAATATTTTTTTTTGAAATTTTTACATCTCATAGTGACCCTTTCACTGATTCAGCATATGTAATTTGTTTTAAAATCGATCAAGACATTCTCGAGAAATTAAGCGTCAAAGTTCTGAAGCGAGAGTCCGAGTAGCTCAGTCGATAGAGTCGTGGACATTGCCCAGACGACCCGGGTTCGAGCCCCGAGTGCCGAATTTCTTTCCCCTCTTTTTGAGCTTACATCTGATTTTTTAATCTTTAAAATGATGGATTCTGTTCTTTTTTGTTTTGATTTAGTAAAAGAAGTTACAATAATATCGCTTTTCCCCGTATTTGAGTATTGACATCCATAGCTATGTATTCATGCTGAAATAAAGTTAAGATGTTGAAAAAAATCAAAAGTTACATCTTTAAAACAACGCTTATACATTGTTCTAATATATGTATTTTGTTTAAAAATTGGGTAATATGTGATATTTAGAATTTGATATTCTCCGTTTAATATAGAAGTCACTGACCGACCCCCCCCCCTTCCCATTCATAAAATCATTTAGTTTTTCTGACCCGATTTTACTTGATCTTTGATCTTGTACCTTTAATTTCAACTTAGTACCATTCTAAATTACTGTACTAATTACCAGAACAATTCGTTCATTATTAACAGAGTTATGAACTTTTTGGCATTTGAGTTTCAATCGTCGTGTTTGACGTGTACTGTACAAAAAAATTCTAACTCCCGAGCCCTTCGCTCAATTCTAATGAAAATTCGTGAATATAAACCTCGGACCCCATTCTTATTGTCTGTCAAATATGCAGCGGATTGAACAATTAAGAAGAATCAAACGGCGCTTATAGCCTATACGCGGAAATAAAATTTATACACTACACGCACCGACCCCCCCCCCCCTCCCTTATTCTCAAAATCATTAAGTTTTTCTGGACTGATTTGACTGAATCTTTCATCTTGGACCTTTATTTTCAACCTTGTACCATTCTAGATTACTGTACTAATTACCAGACCAATTCGTTCACTTTTAAGAGAGTTATGAATTTTTGGACATTTGAGTTTCGATTGGCGTGCTTGACATGTACTGTAGAAAAAAATTCTAACTCCCGAGCCCTTCACTCAATCCTAATGAAATTTTGTGTAGATGTACCTCGGACCCCATTCTTATTATCTGCCAAATATGCAGCGGATTGATCAACTCACTAAAAATTCCTGAGATCAAGCGGCAAGTATAGCCTGTACGAGGACTTAAAATCTACACAGTACAAGGGATGTAAGCAGCCGTGTAATATTTCTGTTGCATGTATATTTCTTGTTTTCCGTTTAGTCTGTATCTACGATAGCGTGTGAACTACTTATGAATGTTAGAACTGTGGAAGTTACTGTCATCAATTTTTTACGGAATAAAATGACGTGTTACTGATTTCGTTATTTCTACATTTATAATGATTTTATCAATCCTGTTGAAATGAAACAGTCAAACACAATAATAAACGACACGAAAAAAAATCTCAGCACTGAAATACATGTGTAAAATGCATCAGTCATTGTTTTAGGACTTTACTTCCCCTAATTGTCGTTAACCGAATCCGAGATCCACACCTCAAAATTCTACTTTCGATTTATTTACGACGAAAATCAAGCTCGGGTCTTTTCACCCCCCTCCAGACAAAAACACGCATCAATATTTCAAATGACATCGCACTGTTACCAAACCTGTGTAGTCAGACATCTCACACATCGTTCCTCATCTCATACAAAAATTCAGCTCCTGTCCCGGGCGGAAACGCCCCAAATTCAAAGAGAAATTCGGGAATTATTTCGCGTCAGCCATGTTTTGACGTGAACCTTCAATGAAATACTGTTATGACACCTGCAAAGGCCTCGCCGGAGCTAAAATGTCTTCTTTCTCTCTATTTCTTTCTCTCCATTTTTTTTTTTTTTTTTTTAGGGTTTTCCGTTTTTCAACGGAAAACCCTTCTGTTATTCTACTGTTTCTTATTATTATTTTTTTTTTTTCCCGCAAATTTTGTGCACGAGATTTCTCGAACATTTTTTGTCTGATTGCTATGAAACTTTCAGGGTATGTAGATGATATTAATATCTCTAGACGTTTTTTTCAAATTTTTAAAATTCACTTCCAGTTATGAGTTATTGCCCTTTAATTGAAAATTGGGGGGTCTTTTGTCCAGAGTTGATCTCGGGAACTACAGATGATAGACGCATGAAATTTGGCGAAATTGTCGGTAACATTTTATATTTTTGCTGGCATGAAAATTTTGGTAATTTCTTTGTTAGTTTTTGAGCTATTTGTCGCCAAAGTTTAAGATTTTTTCGGGGCTGAAATTTTGATGCTTTTTGTATAATAACCTTTTAACTAAAAATATTTTGCTAATACATATAGAACAAAAGTTGTTTAGAATAACGAGAGCTTTCATTTAAAATTAAGAAAAAAGGGCTGGCCCCTATAATTAGGGGTCAGCAGCTCATACACGTATTTTTCTGATAGCAAAAATCGTTATCATTTTATGAAAAAAAATTAATTCAGTTATTGTTAATATATTAAATAATGTCATTTGGTATCAAATTAAACAAGTTCTGTGCTATATTTTTTTTCAAATTTCATAAAACAAATATGTGAGAATCGTACATGAACGAGTTAATATGTCTACATAGACACACAAGCGAACAAATGCCACTTTAAGGACCAGGCATTTACTGCATTACGTTGTGTTGCGTCTTAGATAAATTGTTATGATTCAATTTCATTTTTTTCATCTATATCATTTATGAATTCAATGAACACACATTATTTAAACGCTCAATGTGCAACTATTTGTCGGGGCGCCCCTGTTTGTAACCCCCGCGCGCGCGCCGAATGTAAACAGTAACGAACGGCATTGTAGAAAAGAGAGAGCCGTAATGCAGAAGAGAAGTTGTGTATTCTTTCGGTGTACACATGCATTTTCAATTTACTGTGAAACATATGAACATGCACAGGGAACAATACTACATATTTGTTTAAGGAGGATATTTTTCTCGTGTGAATCGTTTACGAGGAAATTCTGACAGCCACACTTCTGTCGACGATCAGCCGTTGATAAGCTACGAGTAATAAAGGAGAAAAGATGGACATGAAAGTGTGTGATTTATGTGGATGTTACTGAAGAAGGTGAGGCTTTTACTCCTTTTAAAGTTTCTTGTTAACTGGTTAGAATTTAGTATATAGTATAGATGTACATGTAAGTACGTGCACACTGTTAGATGTTTTTGTTATGGTGTGGGTGGGTGTTTACTAACGTGTAATTTTTACATGTTTCATGGATGTTAGACTCGCTCGAGGTTCATGGGGGACTGGAAAGGGTAACTGAATTTATCTATTTAAAAAAAATAACAGATTGTGAATTTTCAACTCCAAATTCAAAGCAGGGTCTAATTAGAAACATATCATATATTCTTGTGCAGAAGACTCCAAATGTAGTCATGAATACCCTGTAGACATAACTTGTAAATAAACAATAAACAAGTAAATAAAATTGTATACTTCAGACTTCAGAGTTAAAACATGACTTTAATATATTTATGATGCTGATCATTGTATCATTAGAGAGGTTTAGCAGAGCAACGGGTACCCGGTACATGTACTTGTACATGTAGGTTACAAGTTAGAACTATGCGTACCATTCTACCAGTTCACATAATTTTTCTTGTTTAGCAGTTATGATGTGTACTTAAATTGTCCTTGTTAATGTTTTAAATGTAATTTTTTATTCTCTTTTTTTAATCTGACTACTGGCAGTACTGGCGTGCGAGCAGTTCTCGCCGAGGACCATTTCTCGCTGGTGCACTGTTACATCATATTTTCGTATATAATTTTATGTGTTGATAAAATGACGTAACAATGTACTGGTGAGAAATGGTACTCGGCGAGAACTGATCGCACGCCAATATTGATTAATTACAGACAAAAACTGAAGGTTGCGAGTGTTATTTTTTATTGAACAACATTGTTTAAAATAATTCTTTATATATGTGACGATCAGACCGGTTTGAATACCAGTGCCAGATGGTAGTTGGTAGAGCACCTGACTAGAGATTCAGGGGGCCCAGGTTCAAATCCCGGTTTGGTCCTTCATTATTTCTCCCATCCTGTTACAATATTGGTGTTGTGACCAACCCCTGGAACTAACAGGTTAACTCGATCCTGCCAGGGGTGATCTTCGAGGGTGAAGATCATTTAAGGGGGAGGAATGTGATGGTCAGACTGGTTTGAATACCAGTGCCAGATACATGTAGCTCAGTTGGTAGAGCACTTGACTAGAGATTCAGAGGGCCAGGTTCGAATCCCAGTTTGTTCCGTCGTTATTTCTCCCATCTTTTACATATACATGTATATCAGATATATGACAGATGATTAAGGGTCATCACATGTTTTGCAAGATGCAATAAGTGTTAAAAACCTTTACTTTACAACACAATACATTTAAGTGAATATTTATGTTTCTATATTGTTATTATTTGGTATGGTTTTCTTGACAGTGTCGCATAAACAATTTACCCGCTCCTAAAACACAAACTTTCTTTTTGTGGATTCAGCTTACTGCTGATTGGCTGCTGTTGCAGCAGACAAATAAGATATGCACGCACAAAACACAGTGAACTTATCAGAGAATGAGTTGAGTTTATTTCAACTGTTGAAATTTGGGTATTTTTTTTTAAAATGTATACTTGTGACAAAACATATATGTGGTACATACAGCTGTAGCTTTATGAAGAAAATTTTGGTTAGACCATATATACCTATCATGCAAGTAAATGATATTTACAAAAAACTTGCAATTTATGGCGCACATAATATACGCTAGTTTTATAAAGATTGACATACATGTAATGTACCACATTCTGTGAAAAATAATCTATTAAAAATTCTTCATTAAGTTTACTCATACATGTTTTATGCTTATTACACATAGTATTGTTTTTAAAACATGTAATTTATAAGAAAATAAACAAAAACCCTCGCTAAATTTATTTGCAAAAAAAAAAAAACACAGTAGAATTGATAAAAAATGGTATACCAGAAGCTAATACCAGTACATGTACTTTGACGCTGTTCGGTGGGTAATATTCGATTGTAATTTACGAATTGAAATATTGACTGTTGCACTACAAGTACAGTAATAAACTCTCTCTTTCTCTCAAACTCTCTCTCTCTCAATTTGATAAGTGTTTATACCTATGAAAATTTTTTAATATTATATTATGACTTGATATGCAAATTTTTGATCTTGTACTGCCTAAATGTTATGTCATGTATTGGGATATGTCATACTTATTACACTGCATGGTCAGTGTATTTTTTACAGAAATACTATGCATATGTTAATTAATGTAAACACAGCTATTAGGTACTAGTACATGTAGTACATGTATGTAAACACAGCTAATTATTTTTTGTTTTATTTCAGCTCAAAACAGACTCTTGTTCCCACATGGCTTTTTCTGGTACCTGTTGATTCTTGTGGGTCAGCTCCTGAGATTAACCTGTCACCTCTATTCACATGCATATTCCTTGTGTTCTACAGACTATTTACCGGTAATTCAAATTAAATCCGATAATGCATGAACAATAATGGAACTTGAAGAAAGCATCATGCCATGTTGTGGTTTGTGTTTGATAAGAAATTATGAAAACAAAATTAAGGCTGTTTAAAGACATTCATAATTGCTGTGTTTTTCAATAAAAGTATGCAATTATGTTTCCTTTATTTTTTATTTCATAAAGATATTTAGATGTGTTTACATAATTGAAAATCCCCCCCCCCCCCTTTATTTAATTGTCTGCATTAAGATTACATATAGGATATGTAAATGTACATTTGAATTTGAAATAACATCTGCTATGATAATTACTTTTGAAATGAACAAGAAACAACATATTTCTACCTTTCTAAGGTATATACATGTGCAGAAAAAAAGTAGAAAAACATGTCAAATTTGAACATTTTTCATTGAAATCAACTCTGTCTCCAGCTACCTGGGTGTGTTTAGATTTAATTCTAATTTAAGGCAGATGTCTAACTTGTAGGTTGTAACTTACTGTTTTAGCATGGTTAGAAGGAGACTAGATATCAGAATAGATTAGATATTCACTAAATATGATTGTTAGCTTACTTTTTTCATGAAAACAAGAAATCACAAGCAGAACAGCAGTCTATTTGTTAATTAAAATGGTACAAATCATACAATAAACAAAAAAAAATCAAATTTTAGAATCATTGATGATTGTTTTCAAATATGTGTGAGAAATGACTCAAGGAAATTGCCACTTGTTTCATAAAATTTGGTAAAACATTTCAAACCATGACTTTTTATGAAAATCAAAAGATTGGGGTGGGGGGTATACATGTAAGGGTATTTCTAAGTGATGTGAAGCTTTTATCATGATTATATCATGTAGGCGTATGTTGTATTGAATAAGGTTTCTTTTTAAAGGTGGTTGAACAAAAGTTGACCTCTAAAAGGTCAGGTAAAGATGTTTTACTATGGAGAACCCTGTAAATCTGTGTTTACTAAAGGAAATTGGAAATGGTGGGTTCACTTAAATGGCCATATTTTTATTAAACCTCAATGGAATTGGTAATATGTGGTATTCTTTTTCTCAGAATTGCATTAGCTTTCTTATTCTAAGACAAACCGTTTTCATAAAACTGTTAGTGTACTAAGTTAAAGGTACACAGAACAGTTTCGGATAAAGTACCGTCAATATTTTTGTAAAATTGAGAGTGACTGTACTTGAAGGTTTATTATTGTTGCGTAGATTCATGAAATGAATTTTAATGATTATCAATAGTTAGAGGGATGTCTCTTGTTGGAATTAGTAAGCAATATTAAGGCCCCTAATTTTAAGTACATGAGAAGCAGAAATAAATTATATAACATGAAATGTAGGTGGATGGGATATTATATGCCTATTTAGTATTTACTGGGTATGAGGACAATAGCAAGTTTATTGTCCCCCAAGACAGCAACTATTTATAAATGAGGCAAAGCCAAGGGAAATAGTTGCTGTGGAGTGGGACAATAAACTTGCTATTGTCCGAATAGTCAGTTAATTGGTATTTCATTATACAGAAGAAAACTTTATTTGTCAGCGATGCAGAATTTCTTGATGATAAACAAATTAGAGTTAAATCAAACTTTGTATTTAATGCAGCGATCTTATTAGGTCAGAGGTGTTCCAAGTTTAAGGTGATATTGGACACTTCCATGTTGTGACGTATTGTTTATCGAAATAAACAATAAAATAAAGTGTAATTATATAAGTACATGTAGTTTCTTTTCAAAAATGGTCACCTAACTCCTTAGCACAGTGGGTTAGATGGTTTACTAGGAACCTGTAAGTCATGAGTTCGAATCCCGCTGGGGTTTTTACAATTTTTACCTTTTCAAATATTTTCAAAAGCTATTTTTTGGTTAAATATTGTAAAATTTGAAAATTCTAAACCGGTGAAAAGTTTTCAATTATATAGTACTTTAATCCACATTAATATCGACAGATGTCCCATACCACCTTCAAAAGGAGGGAAATCAAATTCTGTTGAAGAATGGTTTTGATGACTATTCACCATGGGCAGATAACATGGATACTATTTTAAATTAGATAAAAAGGCATGTTTATGCGGGCGCCTTCTAGTGATCAATTTGTCCGTCTGTCCATCCGAGATGGCTTGACAGGAGCATAGCTTCTCTCCCCTTGGCGCAATCTGGCTCATACCTCATCCACAGGGTTCCTTTGGTTGAAGGATGTGCAGTGACCTTGAACCATGTTTTTAGATATAAGGTTAAGGTCATAGCAGGATTATATATATATAAAATCCTTGTCTGGGGCATATCTTTTTTCCCTTTGGTCCAATCTGGCTAATACTCACAGAGTGTCTCTATGGTTAAACGATGTGCAGTGACCTTCCATGAAATTTCTAGGTAACGGGTGAAGATCATATCCGATCATGCAAAAATCCTTTTTTAAAAGCATATATAATTTCTACTAACCCCTATTTGGCTCAGACTTCACATAAGCAGAGCTTTTGAGTAAAGGGTGAAAGGGTGTGTAGTGACCTTGAACCTATTTTCAGTGAAAAGAAACTGTGAAGGTCATAGCAGAATTATAGTTTTAAAAATCCTTGTCCGGAGTATATCTTCTCTCCCTTTGCTCCATTCAGCCTCATACTTCACCCACATGATGCCTTTGATCAAAATATATGCAATGACCTCGAATGATATTTGTAGATGAAAAGTCAAGGTCATATCAGTTCACACAAAAATCCATATTTTAAGAGCATAGATATACTTTCATTTTAGCCCCTATTTGGCTAATATTTTACCTTTACAGAGTTTATTGGTTAATGGCGTGCAGTGACCTTGAACCAAGTCTGTCAATGTGAAGGTCATAGCAGATCTTTTTAAAATTAGTTTTAGACGGTAGATTATTTTCCAAATATGCTTAATCTTGGTCAGATTGAACAAAAATGCATGTATGTTAGGGGGAATGAAATTGAATTAAAAGTTCTATGCCAGCTGGAAAAATTTCAAGTTATAGGTCAAGGTCAAAGCAGAATTCTCTGAAATAACATAAGCGGGGCCCTTTGAAATGTTCACCATTTCAATGTTGTCTGGTTCATAGTAATTTTGCATAGAAAATATTCACAGAGGTACAGTAAAGTAAACTTTACATCGATAAGTTTCTGACAATTAATGACGCAACGAGCACACAGTACGAAAGGTCAACCCTTTGAAAAGCAGTGAAGAGGAAAAGTTGCTCAGAATTATGTTTTAAACAAAATTGATTTTTTACGTAAATTTTAATTTTGCTTTCTGGGAAGAAAAAAGATGTTAGTTCAAGGTAAAGTAAACTTGTACCTAAAATGAAGTCAAATTTGTTAAGTCGTACTTAAACACATTTTTTTTTGTTAAGTCGTTCTTGAAATGGTTAAGGGTTTTTGGTTAAGTCGTACTTTAAAAAATTCGGATTATGTTAAGTTGTACCAAGAATCATTCGAATTTTTTTTTATCTTTTTGTACTTAGGTTTCTTTGTTACTAGATTAAGAACTCTGCTTCTTAGACGTACTTCTAGCGTTGCTTTCGACATTAGCGGAAAACCCACTCGTTGCTTTGCAACGAGCTTTGCTCTAGTTTTATTTATTTTCTTACTAAAATATTCAACATAAAGGGGTTGTTGGACTGTAGTACAAGTTGAAAAACACTCTTCCTTTAAGATTTAGACAAAAACAGCCTTTTATTATTAGGGTCTTCCGTCTTCAGCGGAAGACCCTTCTATTATTCTATTGTTTCTTTTTTACTTTTCTTATTAGGGTCTTCCGTCTTCAGCGGAAGACCCTTCTATTATTCTATTGTTTCTTTTTCACTTTTCTTATTAGGGTCTTCCGTCTTCAGCGGAAGACCCTTCTATTATTCTTCGGTTTCTTTTTCAATTCTATTATTATTAGGGTTTTCCGTTTTTCAACGGAAAACCCTTCTGTTATTCTACTGTTTCTTATTATTATTTTTTTTTTTTATCCGCAAATTTTGTGTAGGCCATTTCTCGTACATTTGATGTCTGATTGTTATGAAACTTTCAGGGTATGTAGACAATGTTAATATCTGGGGACGTTTTTTTCAAATTTTTAAAATTCACTTCCGGTTATGAGTTATTGCCCTTTAATTGAAAATTGGGGGGGTCTTTTGTCCAGAGTTGATCTCGGGAACTACAAAAGATAGTTGCATGAAATTTAGCAGGATTGTTGGTAACATTTTATAGTTTTGCTGGCATGAAAATTTTGGCAAAATGTTTTTTAGTTTTTAAGCTATTTGCCGGTAAAGTTTAAGGTTTTGGGGGGTCTGAAATTTTGTTGCTTTTTGTATAATAACCTTTAAACTAAAAATAATTTGTTAATACATATAGAACAAAAGTTGTTTAGAATAATGAGAGCTTTCATTTAAAATTAAGAAAAAAGGGCTGGCCCCTGTAATTAGGGGTCAGCAGCTCATACACGTATTTTTCTAATAGCAAAAATCGTTATCATTTTATGAAAAAAAAATATTCAGTTATTGTTAATATATTAAATGATGTCATTTGGTATCAAATTTAAAAAGTTCTGTGCCCTATTTTTATCAAATTTCATAAAACAAATATGTGTGAATCGTAACGTTACATGAACGAGTTAATTTGTCTACATAGACACACAAGCGAACAAATGCCACTTTAAGGCCCAGGCATTTACTGCATTACGTTGTGTTGCATCTTAGATAAATAGTTGTGATTCAATTTCATTTTTTTCATCTATATCATTTATGAATTCAATGAACACACATTATTTTAACGTTCTATGTGCAACTATTTGTCGGGGCGCCCCTGTTTGTAACCCCCGCGCGCGCGCCGAATGTAAACAGTAACGAACGGCATTGTAGAAAAGAGAGAGCCGTAATGCAGAAGAGAAGTTGTGTATTCTTTCGATGTACAAATGCATTTTCAATTTACTGTGAAACATATGAACATGCACAGGGAACAATACTACATATTTGTTTAAGGAGGATATTTTTCTCGTGTGAATCGTTTACGAGGAAATTCTGACAGCCACACTTCTGTCGACGATCAGCCGTTGATAAGCTACGAGTAATAAAGGAGAAAAGATGGACATTAAAGTGTGTGATTTATGTGGATGTTACTGAAGAAGGTGAGGCTTTTACTCCTTTTAAAGTTTAAAAAAGTTAAAGTTAAAATTTAGTATATAGTATAGATGTACATGTAAGTACGTGCACACTGTTTGTTGTTGTGTTATGGTGTGGGTGTTTGTTTACTAACGTGTAATTTTTACATGTTTCATGGATGTTTAGACTCGCTCGAGGTTCATGGGGGACTGGAAAGGGTAACTGAATTTATCTATGTAAAAAAATAACAGATTGTGAATTTTCAACTCAAAATTCAAAGCAGGGTCTAATTAGAAACATATCATATATTCTTGTGCAGAAGACTCCAAATGTAGTCATGAATATCCTGTAGACATAACTTCAAGTAAATAAAATTGTATACTTCAGACTTCAGAGTTAAAACATGACTTTAATATCTTTATGATGCCAATCATTGTATCATTAGAAAGGTTTAGCAGACCAACGGGTACCCGTTACATGTACTTGTACATGTAGGTTACAAGTTAGAACTATGCGTACTATTCTACCAGTTCACATAATTTTTCTTGTTTAGCAGTTATGATGTGTACTTAAATTGTCCTTGTTAATGTTTTAAATGTAATTTTTTATTCTCTTTTTTTAATCTGACTACTGGCAGTACTGGCCTGCGAGCAGTTCTCGCCGAGGACCATTTCTCGCTGGTGCACTGTTACATCATATTTTCGTATATAATTTTATGTGTTGATAAAATGACGTAACAATGCAGTGAATGCACTGGTGAGAAATGGTACTCGGCGAGAACTGATCGCACGCCAATATTGATTAATTACAGACAAAAACTGAAGGTTGCGCGTGTTATTTTTTATTGAACAACATTGTTTAAAATAATTCTTTATATATGTGATGATCAGACCGGTTTGAATACCAGTGCCAGATAGCTCAGTTGGTAGAGCACCTGACTAGAGATTCAGGGGGCCCAGGTTCAAATCCCGGTTTGGTCCTTCATTATTTCTCCCATCCTGTTACAATATTGGTGTTGTGACCAACCCCTGGAACTAACAGGTTAACTCCTGCCAGGGTTGATCTTCGAGGGTGAAGATCATTTAAAGGGGGAAGGAATGTGACGGTCAGACTGGTTTGAATACCGGTGCCAGATACATGTAGCTCAGTTGGTAGAGCACTTGACTAGAGATTCAGAGGGCCAGGTTCGAATCCCAGTTTGTTCCGTCGTTATTTCTCCCATCTTTTACATATACATGTATATCAGATATATGACAGATGATTAAGGGTCATCACATGTTTTGCAAGATGCAATAAGTGTTAAAAACTTTTACTTTACAACACAATACATATAAGTGAATATTTATGTTTCTTGTTATTATTTGGTGTGGTTTTCTTGACAGTGTCGCATAAACAATTTACCCGCTCCTAAAACACAAACTTTCTTTTTGTGGATTCAGCTTACCGCTGATTGGCTGCTGTTGCAGCAGACAAATAAGATATGCACGCACAAAACACAATGAACTTATCAGAGAATGAGTTGAGTTTATTTCAACTGTTGGAATTTGGGTTGTTTTTTTTTTAAATGTATACTTGTGACAAAACATATATGTGGTACATACAGCTGTAGCTTTATGAAGAAAATTTTGGTTAGACCATATATACCTATCATGCAAGTAAATGATATTTACAAAAAACTTGCAATTTATGGCGCACGAAATATACGCTAGTTTTATAAAGATTGACATACATGTAATGTACCACATTCTGTGAAAAATAATCTATTAAAAATTCTTCATTAAGTTTACTCATACATGTTTTATGCTTATTACACATAGTATTGTTTTTAAAACATGTGATTTATAAGAAAATAAGCAAAAACCCTCGCTAATTTATTTGCAAAAAAAAAAAACGCAGTAGAATTGATAAAAAATGGTATACCAGAAGCTAATACCAGTACATGTACTTTGACGCTGTTCGGTGGGTAATATTCGTTTGTAATTTACGAATTGAAATATTGACTGTTGCACTACAAGTATGGTAATAAACTCTCTCTCTTTTAAACTCTCTCTCTCTCAATTTGATAAGTGTTTATACCTATGAAAATTTTTTAATATTATATTATGACTTGATATGCAAATTTTTGATCTTTTACTGCCTAAATGTTATGTCATGTATTGGGAT